>CALNHX010001999.1:0-196776 GCA_940337035.1 Agriotes lineatus | reverse complement strand
AAGGCACTACTTCTAGGTCGTTTCAACAATAACCACAGATGTCGCCTGGGGTGTCGTCCCAACAGTATATCTTGATCCTCGGACGCATTCCCCTTTGGAATGCACAGTGTTAGGGCTGTTGTTGGCCCGCGTTGCACTTCAGTTAATTTGTAAGCACCCGCAACTAGCTTACGATGGGCGCCGTCTATTGGGCGCGGACCCTTTGATCCGCCTGTTTCAAACACTTGTGAGCGAATTCTTGATCCGCCGAGCTTGCTCTATAGTGCGAAGTTACGTAAATGAACACTACAACACCTACTGTTAAGCTTTGTTGCTAATTAGCATATAATGAACAGATATAATTTGAATAAATACAGGTGGCACGAATTGACCCGTTTCAACCGATGAAATTATACGAGGAAATCAAAATGGGTAATGCTGGGGGAAGACAAAGAGGTAGACCAAAGACTAAATGGATAGATGTTGAAAATGATGTAAACAGAATGGGAATAACTGACTGGAATACTAACGCAAGAAAAGAAGGAATGGAAGAAGAGTATAGGACAAGCAAAAGGCCTTGATGGCCTGTTCTATTACGGACAAATGTATTTGCCAGTTTGGTCTTTGCAAAACTTTCCAATAGACGTCGCTAGAGCGAAGAGTAGGAAAGCATTGTGTTTATAAATTTTAACGGATTTTCATCAAAGTTAGCAAAACTAGTAAGTCCTTGAAATTCCTGCAGAGAAACGGCGCGAAGTTTGAGTAGGTGTTGCGTCTCCAAATGCTTTGCTGTGTCATTCAGAATTTGACATTTGATCAAGATAAGTGTAATTTTGCAGTAGTCTATATTGCAATGACCTGCCCGTCTGTTTGTTATTATTTTGGTACATAATTAATAAGTTAAATTAGGGCACCACACAATTCTCAGGTTCATTTTTATACTGTGCTCACTTTGCCTGTCAGTAATTTAAGGTTAGTAAAAATGAAATGTATTAGCTGATGTTCAAAATAAAATGGTTGAATGCCCCTTTCTTACTATTTTATTGAACTGCAATATTGTTTAAGCTAGCTCTTGGCAAACACAAAACTCCTTATCTCAGGTTGGGTTCAGAATTTCAGTATATTCACAAATTAGTAGTTCATTTTAGATTATTCGTCCTTGAGTAGCTCATATACACGGCTCTGGTAGATAAAATTTACAATCTGTCAGATGACTCAAAAACTTCGCCAGTGCAACAGCGATCACTTGAATGTTTAAAAAAAAATCGTGAATTTAACAAGGAATCGTCAGGTAATTTGATTCAATTATCGCTTGGCAACAAAACCTCTACTTCATTGTTACAGGAATGACGTAGATAGGACGCCATTTATTCACTGGTTTCTTCTGCTTGGAAATCCGCCAATTTCACAAAATTTGATGACGCTATGCAGTTTTTGGATTATTACGACGTAGCTGGACCCTGGGGTATGCGATAGGCCTCTTCACCAAGGTTCAATCTCGTATTTTAATAAGTTTCCCGAACTCTGAGACTCGATTTATAGCTAATTCCTACCTCGTAAAGATTTTAACTTTGTGATGCAGTGCAGATCTCTGGCTTGCGGTGCTTCATTGTGCCGGAATCGAATTTATAAAATTTCAGTTGTCAGCTGCTGATCTTCAGTCGCAATTAAGATTGGAAATTTTTCAATTTTATCGTGGCGGAAAATGCCACAAACACTTCCACTGGTGCACGGTGATGTATATAATAAAATGCAACACTTTATAACTGGTAAACACTTTATTTGCAAAAATATTAATTTTAAGAGAGCACAATTTCGCTCAAACTGTCTTAATTTATAATTTCCATTGTTCTCTTTTTTTATTTTAGAAAAACGCATCGTTGTTATGTTATTGCGATAATTTTTGTTAATTAGAAGTTAGTTTTGATAGCAAAATACACAAATGGAGTAAAGTTTGATTACATAAATCTTAAATTAACATTTTCTTAAACCTAAAAAAAATTTTTCTTTGCTTATAACTATCATTGTTCCTTCCGTTACGCACACAAATGTTCTAAAACCACTGCTCTGCTTTTTCACCTTGTCTTATTAATGCACTGGAAACTGAGATCAAATTTACACACATTGCTCGCTTTCTTTCTTTTCCGTTGCCTAATTTCGGGATTGCTGCTTGCAATGTTCTATTATCATTTATTCCGAACTCATTTACCTTTCAGATTGCTTGCCATTCACTGACTTGTACTTTTATTAATAATTACGCTCATTTAGTCTGCACATAACAAACCTTTTGTGTCAATTAATTTTGTTTGGTCTGGCTTTAAATATGCGCAAACCTATTTTACTTCATTATATTACTTTATTCAAATTCTCTGAAATATGCTTTGCTTATGCGTGCCTTTATCTGTTTAATTACTACTTCTCGCATCTCATTGCCAATGCATTTAATACTTTTATTATTGTTTTAAATTGCAATTTCATAAAATATCTTAACTCTGTGCTTTATTGACTTTGTTAAATATTTTGCACTGCAAACAGAGCCAAGTTGTAGGCTTAAAACCATCTCAATATATACGTATTGTCAAGGTAATTGGGGATGTCGGTGGGTACCGGGGTATCCGGGTCGACCCGGATAATAGTCAACCCGGGTATATTTTCAGGACGAGGGTACCCGAATAGTAAACTATTTAATGCCCAGAAAGTCAGCATTTTTCGGAGAAGATAATAAAAACTTAAAAACAATAGGAATAAGCGCTAGAAAAACACAACAATGCAGTAATATCAAGAATGAACCCATCCCATACCACATAATGTTGATTCTTGTTTCATATAAGGCAATAAATCCGGTTTATGGAAATATTCAACCCGTCAATAGTATCATTAAATCGCGTCAGTATGGGTTGAAGTAACATAAACATCCTCTGTGTGATGATACCAATTTCAGATAAAAAGTCACGTACTCGAATTTGATAGCAGTTGGAAGTGTGAAAATATTTACGACAGACGACTTGCAGTTTGAATTGGTGAGTAGGTACTATTTCAAATTAGTTCAGTTTAAAATTTGCGGCATTAAAATGCATAGATCATAGAGCCTGAACATTGTATGAAACTACAAGAGTACAAACAAATAAGAAAACAATTTCATCAAATAAATCGCCTGTATAGAAATATTTTCATTCATTTGCCAGAAAATAATAAAGCAAAATGGAAAATCTTTGGGTACCTGGGTACTATTTCAGGGTACCCCGGTTTGATTTTAGACCGAGTATAACATCCCTAGTAATTAGCTCCACTTTGTGTGTCCAACTTATGTTACGATGACTCTACCACGTTGTAACGCCTATATTATGTTATAATTGACTTACACCTTTAGTTTATTCTTAATATTTTTTTAAATTGAATTTTAATTAATTTATTTGCAATATTTTTATTATAGATAATCACTTATAATACCATGAGTAGTCAAAGTTATGTCGACTATTTTTGCGGTGGTGTCACGAATGTCCATTGCGCTTTGGTACGATTAGGACGAGTGCGCTAGCACGAGTCCTAATCCCAAGCGCAATGGACATGAGTAGTGATACCACCGCAAAAATAATCTACTTAACTTTGACTAAGAATGGTATTCGAGGGTCTATTTAATGAACCAAACTACTTTTTCAAACTAGTTTTCAGTAAATCTAGCAACAAACTACGCAATTTCTATAGTAACAGAACACTAATATTGACTTTTTCTAATACAAATCGCATTTGTTTAAAATAGTCACTTCTAGGAAGATATATCCACTGATATTTTTTTGATTGGTCAAGAAACGTCAGAATTCTGGATTTTCATTGGTCACTTTTTGACGGATGACAGGTGAATTGAATAGTCAGTTATAATATCACAAGAGCATCGAAAATAATCGATTATTTTTCGAGTAACGAGACGTAATCTGCGAAAAACCATGAGAGCGCAGCTCGAGTGGTATTTTAAGGAATACGTCGAGTTATGAGTGAAAAATAATCATTATTTTCTATTGCTCGAGTGGTATTCGTTATGATTATATAATGAATAGACCAATAATAATAAATTATGTTATTTCTTAGGTTGGCACTGTTTATGTTGGTGGCGCTGTAAGTCTATGTCAAATTCGACGTTATCAGGTTAGGTTTTGCGTCCGTTTGTGTCAAAACTGACGCAAAACCTAACCTGCTAACCTCGAATTTGCAATAGACAGTTAATACATCATGGCTCTAGATTATTATTATCCATTACTTTTGCTTTGTTGGACCCACCGAAACACCGAAGTGATTATACCACGTCGTCAAGGGTATATCTGTTTATCTATACCTTGTAACTAAGTAAAATTCTCAATTACTATTGGCCAAATTTATAATGAGTTGTATAATCAAGGGTAATACCACAAATAGTGGATATATTTTTGACAAATATTTTGTCGTTTCCATGTAAATTATTGCGTTTAAATTTCACGATACAAAATCACATCAAAAATGTCACGAGCCGAAGGCGAGTGACATTTAAATGTGATTTTGTTGAGTGAAATTTGCAATAATTTCTATGGAAATGGCAAAATATTTAAAAAATATATATCCACTTCGAGTGGTATTTGGGACGATTATTTAACAATATTAATACATAACGATTAACTTTATCGAAAAATAATCCAACATTTAATATAGTAATTATTCATTCTCAATTAAATTCAGCGGAATACTTCCAAAACACAGCATTTTAAAATTTTTAAAACAAGCCACACAGTTTGTTGGGGTTTAGTGTTACGTAACCTAGCGATATCACTAAGGACAGAACATCGTTGCTAAGCGATACTTCGGAACAAGGCTATTTATTTTTTGAGTACGTACATTGTTTTGTGAATATTTTGCATGGTGCCCAATATTCAGTGATATACTGCTGTTATTGGTTGAAAAAAGCAAATGTCTGCAATGTGATTGGTTTATATGTTATAGTGTTGAATAGTCAAAAATATTTACTGCTTGCCTCAGTAGAACACTTGACTGAAAATCCGGTCGGATTCTTTATAATCTAGATTGCTTATATTCTGAAATTTGATGTTCATATTTTATATGACAACTCAATACATATGTCAACTGACACTTCAAACTAGTTTTGAAAAATCAATTACAAATACTTTCTTGTTACATTTTCCATTCCACAATCTCAAATGGTAAGCACACCCTTAATTAAAATTAACTCACTTCACTCTTTATTTTCTTTGTTTTTATTTTAAATACTCGCATTCTGTTACCTGCTATTGTACTTAATATAATATTATATAAATATAATTCTTGGTAGGTCGGTTAAGTAGCTTTGGAAAAATATGATAGTCAGTTTCAGGTAGAATAAACCTTGAGCATGGCTATGTGAAATAAGTGATGGGCGATATTTCACAAACTGTGATAATTACTGATATTGAAAAATCACAGATAGTGCCTGGTTCTAACATTGCTAAAAAACTGTGATGTAATCGTGATTTTCAGATGGTACCAGGTCTAAACAACATCCTATTGTGACATCTTCTCATCAAAGACTGTTTAAAACGCACATGATTGAAACCAAGACAGGTTAAGATTACGATCTCTTTTACTGAATGTTCCTGAATTTTTGCAATGTATTAGAGCTCCGAGCCGAGCGCTGCTTTGGTAATCAATTAGTTCTTCTCGGTACAACTGCTTGTAGAGAAATGAGCTGCAAATTTGAGCCTTCAAGATACTTTTCACGGGTTAGACTTTTATTAGGTAGTCATATACTTATGAACGGAATAGGAAAATCATGATCACCTCTCGCATTAAAATCATTGCTATAAAAAAACAGTAACGATTCCCAGTGTGATTGAAAAATCACGATATCTTCCATTACCATGAGAAATACTTTTTCCCAGTAACTTTTATTTGACGCTTTTCTTTTAAATCAATTATAAAAAAGTTATAACCACATGGCGTCACCTTTTCCTCCCCCTGCATATACTGTTAACCTTAAGTTAGCAACTATCACACTTCACTTGAACTTTCTCTACTTACCTGACTTCTGGAACCATAAAATAACTTCTAAATTTGTATTATCTTCCATTATTGTACCAAAAATTGACACCGAAATTTAATATATTGTATAAAGTCGATATCACGAAAATTACCCCTGACTGTAAACTTGTATACATCTTCCAAGCACAACCGAAAGGGTAAATTATTGTTTCTTTCAGTTTTAAAAGTTGGACTTATGCTGCATTTAAGGCTGTATAATGGAGAATGATGGAATGACCATCCGTCTTTATTACAGAACCTTGAGGCGAAACTAGTCAGGGATCATTTACTGTGGTATCGACTATAAAGTACTGCATAATCATTTACAACCAAAAGAAAGTTGGATTTTGCATTAATTTTTATAATGTACAAATAGAAATATTCTGTAATAGAGGAACAAAACGAATCCACAACATAAAATTCATGATCTACATATCACTTGTCGTGCAACTTGGTTATTACAGACGATACCTGTAACTAAGGTAAGTATTAGAGATTAATGCTAAAGTATTGTTGAATTTTCCCACTGCTGCTCAATTTTCCTATAAATAATACAATTACATAACTCATGTCTTTCCAATTATTTTTTGTAACATATAATATAAACATAAACTATAACCATAAGAAGTAATATAACTTAACATATAATTCATTGCACACGATATTTTTATGTAGGTACTGCCTTACTCTAATACACAGAAGTCAAGACAAATTCTTGGATCAATAACGCCACACAGAGATTATCATTCTACTGTTTTCGCATCCTATGTTTCTTCATATGTTTAACGAAAGCACCTTTATGAGCAGCTTTATACTCGCAAATTGAACATGAATAAGGTTTTTCTCCTGGATGTATGTTCATATGATCAACTAAATGACTTTTCTGAGCTGCTTTGTACTCACAATTTAAACATGAATAAGGTTTTTCTCTTGTATGGGTTCTTATATGGCGGATTAACTCAGGTTTTCTTGCTGCTTTATACTCACACATTGGACATGAAAAAAGTTTTTCACCTGTATGTAGTTTCATATGATGAACTAAATTACTTTTCTGAGCTGCTTTATACTCACAAATTGAACAGGAATAAGGTTTTTCGCCTGTATGTATATTCATATGATGAACTAAATTACTTTTCTGAACCGCTTTATACTTGCAAATTGAACAAGAACAAGGTTTATCTCCTGAATGTATGTTCATATGATCAACTAAATAACTTTTCTGAGCTGCTTTATATTCGCAAATTGTACATGAATAAGGTTTTTCTCCTGTATGGGTTCTCACATGGCGGGTTAACTCATTTTTCCTTGCTGCTCTATACTCGCACATTAAACATGAAAAAGGTTTTTCACCTGTATGGAGATTCATATGATGAACTAAATTATTTTTCTGAGCTGTTTTATACTCGCAAATTAAACATGAATACGGTTTTTCTCCTGTATGAATTCTCATATGGCGAACTAACTGATTTTTTCTTGATGCTTTGAACTCACAAATTGAACACCAATAAGGTTTTTCTTCTCCATGTGTCCTCATATGGATAACCAAGTTACTTCTCTCTGCTGCTTTATATTCGCAAATGGAACATGAGTGAAATTGCTTCGCATGCGGCACGTTATATTTCAAAAAATTACTCGAATCTTCTGCTTCATATTCACGGACCTTGCTTCCACTTGCTTCACCTGTAGTAAACCATTCATCCTATATATCAACTTCTTCATTTTTGATATTCAATCCAGCATACGCTCCGTCATCAACGATTTCTTGCTTTACATTTACATTTGTAACCACTATAGTTTCTTCAGCTTTCATCGGTGCTTCGTGTGAGCTATTGGTCATTGCACTACACAAAATATTATCATGTAATGCCTGCTTCACGTCCATTGTCATAGCACAAATGAGGAGACCGGATTTGTTAAATGGAATATCTTAAAACACACGGCATTGTGATATTTAAGTTAGGTTAAGTTGGTTATTTTAATTTTTTTTTAATTTACATAGACCCTATAACTAGTATTTTTACTTACAATAACATGAAATTGGAAGAAGCAGCTAATACAGAGACTGGCCCAGCAGCAGACAAAAGATAATCTTGCAGTTCAGACACCGTGCGGTATACGCAGCCACGACTACAAATTTTATTTTTAATCAGCTCAGCAGCATTGCCAGGTCAAAATCTTAAAAGCTACCAGATGGCGCTTCCGAACATTACTAACTAGAGACCCTGTATATTAAGTAAGATAAGAGATGGGACAAGTGGAACCAGTTTCCAAGGCTAAGTTGATCAGTTTCTATTTTTCAAACAAAATTTCAAGATGTCATTACCAAACTGACATTTACTTAACAGGACAAATTTCTAAATGTCAAATAACGAAAATAATTATTCATTATCAATAAAAATTGCGTCTGATTTTTATAGTTGGATTTTACAGACTGTAGATAGGTATAAATTATCTATTCACATTTAATTACAGTTTCTTTCTAAAGCTTTGTTCGTTTGGCTACTCAGACTTGCTTAGTGCAAGAAAATGTTTTCGTTTGTGTGAAGTGCATTCTGTTCGTTTGTAGTTCGAATTACGAACCAAACGTGATGAATTTATTCCTGGCGTCGAGTAGATTGAACGAGTCAAGTGCGGGTTCAATGAGCGCGAAAACTAACCTTAAAATTGTTTCAGTTTGGATTTACGTATAGTTAGTTACAAATTCATTTCAAAAGATGTAAGAACATTGCAATCAGCTGTGAAAATATGGACTCCCGGTATAACTTGTCCAATGGGCGATTACTCTGACGGTGTAAAAATATTGCAATTAATCATGTTAATCAAACAGAGCAGCAACAAAAAGGTAATTAAAGTTGTTAGAGTAGTCAGAAAGTTATTTGATATGATTGATTAAGGGGCTTTTACGTTTCAGCATCATTTTCAACTATGCGTATGCTGTTACTTCTAAAGACTCCCGTTGTATAGAAGAAGCGGAAATGCGCAATTCTCCCCAAAGCGATGTTGAAAATGCTGTGTGGAAGAAGTGACAAATTGCTAATAAATCAACACACAGGAAAAATGCCCAAAATTCTATCTATAGGAATGGTATCTATTTCAAAATTATCAAATTAATTTTTAGTTCAACATTATCTATTTTAGAGAACTGTGAAATACTTTGAAAACAACATACAATACACCAAGTGTAGGCTATTGGGAACAACAAATGCAGACGATATTGATAAAAAGAACGGCAGTATTATACTATATAGAAACTTAAAATTATAGTTTATAAATATTAAAATTTGCATTTTAGTAGATCACGTTGTACTGCACCATGTCAAATACACTAACAATTAGCATTCGTAATACTACAAGTCATGCAAGTGTATCAAAAGAATGGCAAGAGTTGCAAAAACCCATTGTAGATTGAAATAAAAATTGAAAAGAATTGGAAGTAAAGAAATTCAACAACGGAAACAAATACTCGAGCAATTAAAGCTGAAAATTAGTTGTTACAGAAGTTATTAGTTATTAAAGTTACTTTTCATTAAAATAACGTATAGGTATATTTCATTTTTATATGTATAACAACAAATTAATATGAGTGTTTATTTTATTTTGAGGAAATTAAACACATCCTCTAAAATACCACTCTCAAAAGTGATATCTTGAAATTTTCTATTTAAGGTTGTAATTTGTAGGGTACGACAAATGTAGTTCACAAATTGTATTATACCCACTAGAACCACAAATAAACTTTAATCTCAAAGCTGTTGCTACCGTTTTATTTGACCAGGGTGTAGTACTTGCTTTTTGTTGATGCATTGCCTCAATTTGATCATCATCAAAGATGTTTTGAAAAGCCGATTTCCTTTTTCTTTCCAAATGTAATGTAATACTAGTCTCTATTTTTTTTCAAAATTACTATACTGTTGACGTTCTTTATGACTTTGTTTTGATTTGCAATAATGTCTTTTCATTTAAAAAACTTCCAAAACGTCGCTGTCAAAATGAGGGGTAGTACTAAGTTTTTCTAAAAAATTATACGTAACTTTGTTTTCAAAATTTTTATCTTCATTATCGGAATAGAATTCGCTCCCACAACTGTTTATGTGGAATAATGAGGGCACTGCATTATCTTTTAGTCTTTTACATGGGGATTTTCCTGTTGTTAAGAACTGGTCTGGTGTAAAATGTTCTTCGCATAATCTGCACGATTTTTCATGCTGCAAGATCTTAATACCAGATTATTCTACGCATACTTTTTTATAAGGATAATTTTTTGGAAACCTAAACACAGAAATGTTCTTGCTGGAACGATTCTTACATCCAATTGTTGAAGAGCCAGTGATTTTAGTAAAATTTATTAACAATAATGATCCTCGACACCGAAATGTCAAAGAGGCTAAAGATAATGAATGAATGAATGCACTAATAAAAAATCAAATAAACAGAATGCCACTTGTAATTACAGCAAAAACTACAAACGTCAAATGACATTAATAATTTCCATGGCCGGCTGTCACTTTGACATTTGTCACACAATTCAGCAGGCCATGGAAATTGGTTCCAACCTATCAGCATTGATCACTTGTATGTCCCATCTCTAATCTTAATATACAGGGTCTCTATTACTAACTAAGGTCACTATATCAAAAGGTACCGCCATTAGTAATTTTGTATATCTATCCTTGTCGCACAATTTTCTCCAACTGGGGATACAAACACAATCTAACAATAATTTCACTTTACAGCAGTGCCACTAGACCAAAAAGAAAATCCCCAAAAACTAGTGTCTTCCCTATTGCACTTGGGAAATTTGTATTTGTTATCTTTATCTTATAATTTTCTCACATTCTCACGCGAGGAATGGAATGGCGGTACCTTATTAATTTAGTGACCTTATTACTAACTAAGGTCACTATATCAATAAGGTACCGCCATTAGTGATTTTTTATATCTATCCTTGTCGCACAATTTTCTCCAACTGGGGATAAAAACACATAACCTAACAGATTCCTCACTTCACAAGTGCCATTACACCAAAAAGAAAATCCCCAGAAAGTAGTGTCTTCTCTATTGCACTTGGGAAATTTGTATTTGTTAGCCTTATCGCACAATTTTCTCACATTCTCACGCGAGGAATGGAATGGCGGTACCTTATTGATATAGTGACCTTATTACTAACTAGAGACCCTGTATATTAAGTAAGATAAGAGATGGGACAAGTGGAACCAGTTTCCAAGGCTAAGTTGATTAGTTTCTGTTTTTTCAAACAAAATTTCAAGATGTCATTACCAAACTGACATTTACTTAACACGACAAATTTCTAAATATCAAATAACGAAAATAATTATTCATTATCAATAAAAATTGCGTCTGATTTTTATAGTTGGATTTTACAGACTGTAGATAGGTATAAATTATCTATTCACATTTAATTACAGTTTCTTTCTAAAGCTTTGTTCGTTAGGCTACTCAGATTTGCTTAGTGCAAGAAAATATTTTCGTTTGTGTGAAGTGCATTCTGTTCGTTTGTAGTTCGAATTACGAACCAAACGTGATGAATTTATTCCTAGCGTCGAGTAGATTGAATGAGTCAAGTGTGGGTTCAATGAGCGCGAAAACTAACCTTAAAATTGTTTCCGTTTGGATTTACGTATAGTTAGTTACTGTTTTGTGGTTAGTTACAAATTCATTTCAAATGATGTAAGAACATTGCAATCAGCTGTGAAAATATGGACTCCCGGTATCAAGGTTTGTATATAATGGAGAAGGTTGGAGCATGTGACTGCCATTGCTGTGACGTCATAATGGGCTTATGTGGCGGGAATTTTAAATTTAGTCGTTGTGCCGAACAGCTATAATTACATAGATAATAAATATTAACCCATACTTCACATTTATGCCGTACCATCTGGTTTAAGTTGTCTTTTCATAGCTGGTTGATGACAAAAATCTGCTTTAAACCTCGTTTCAAACTGTCCTTGAGTGAAATGCACCGAACAAATTTTATCTACATTGCTGGGTTCCCATGTCTCGGATTTGTCACAAACCTGTTGCCACAGTATTCTGAAGTTTTTATCCTTCGGAAATGCATGAAACGATATTGCTGGGTTAATATTTTCATTATCATCCCTCTAGCACACCTTGTTTCAATTTACGTTACGCTACATTTGCTGCGTTACCTACCTTGGCAGATTTATTTGTACAGTGTTTGACAGCACAATAATGCCCCGGCATTTTTATTTACATCAAAAACGGTAAATTCTACTATTTATTATAAAATTTATACATTGTACAGGTTAGGTGTTCGAAGTAACTGTCAACATTCGACAAGCTACGCCACCTAATGAATTTCCCCACTACACTGCGTACTACGTCACAATGTGCTATCTTCCCCTTTCCCCTGTCCGAGACACACTCCATATTCCACTGTTTGCGGCAACCTTTCTCCATATATAAAAACCTTGTCCCGGTATAACTTGTCCAATGGGCGATTACTCTGACGGTGTAAAAATATTGCAATTAATCATGTTAATCAAACAGAGCAGCAACAAAAAGGTAATTAAAGTTGTTAGAGTAGTCAGAAAGTTATTTGATATGATTGATTAAGGGGCTTTTACGTTTCAGCATCATTTTCAACTATGCGTATGCTGTTACTTCTAAAGACTCACGTTGTATAGAAGAAGCGGAAATGCGCAATTCTCCCCAAAGCGATGTTGAAAACGCTGTGTGGAAGAAGTGACAAATTGCTAATAAATCAACACACAGAAAAAAGGCCCAAAATTCGGCAAAGGTGCACAATCCGGATCCCGTCTGTTTACTTCGCGTTCGGTATTAAGCTTGATTCACATATAACCAACCGTCACAGACCTGCATCAACACGTACCGGACTTGCAAAACATAAAACAATACATTTTATATGAAGACATTCACACTTATACGGCCGGCACCGCACAGACACGGCACGGAACCGCACACCACCGGCCTGCATTGTTTGGGAGAATGTTTTGCTGGTGACGTTATGTGTCTGTACATGTCTGTACTGAAATTGCTTCTCTAAATCTGCTATTTTGTTTTTGTATATCACTTTTAATTTTCCACGGTAGTGTATTAAACTGGTTCCTACTCATTCGAAAATATTTGAATTTTTTTTCTTTATGATCCTCAAGCGATTTACAAAGAGTAAGATATTCGCCTTCAGATTTTCTTTTCTTTAAGATGTCGTGCACCCATATTCTCCTTTTCTCTCCTGTTCCTCTTCGTCCAGAAGAACAGCTATCACGGCCAAATTTTCGATTGATAAATGAGCGAACATTTTCAAACACAGTACTGTTCACATCATGTTTCTGCTGCTTTGTCGGTTATATGTGAACTGCTACCCAATTTTCCGGCACGGTACGTGCCGGTGCAGGTCTGTGACTGTCGGATATATGTGAATCAAGCTTTATTCGGCAGCTTTGACACACTGACACAAAGCGCGAGGTTGCCAGTTTTGTTTTTTGTCGTTTGTCAAATTCAATAGTATCTATTACCATTGTATTTATAAATACAATGCTATTGCTTCTAAAGCGCTTGTTCAAGACTAAACAGAAAAAAAAGTAAATAAAAAGCTATCTTTATTTAACATAATATATATATAATATAAATAAAAATAGAGGAAACTTAAACATAAATTAATGAAATGAAAATATTTATTCTAGAATAATAAAAGTAAAAATAATGAAGAACAAAAAACTAAAAATGTATTCCAAAATCATGCATTCTTTTTAAGACTAAATTTAGAGGGGATATTGCTGTTTAATGCATAATAAATATTGCGAAAAGATGTTTTGGCTTTTATATTTATTACGCCACATAAATTCAAATATATAGGTAGGGAATAATTCTTCCGAAGTCCCATACTGTCTTCTAAACTTTCTTTTTGCTCTGCCCCACAAATTTTCAATATTTTGAGTGTGAGTTGCGGCATCGTCTGGGTCTATAAAATGTTCTTCGTGTATAACGACCCTGTGGTCATATATACCGCCACCTATTTGATTAATATTATTCAAGAACACTATACTAAGGACACGCAACTCCCGTTTCGAAGCGGACCGCTAAAAGCTGACAAGTAAGGCGGCCGTGGTGTACAATTATTCATTCACAAAACTCGTGAACTGTCAATGTCAAACATTTGCTGAGGGTAACTGGAAATTCGGACCATGTTTTAACAATTAATAACACACTTGAAATACACTCCATTGGATTAACAACCGTAAACTGACTTTTAACCGCGATTACAGGTTAATTTAGCTCGCTTCCAACTCTCGAACGGCAGTACATGCTGTCGACAGCGCCGCGACGGCTATCCCCTACATAAGGGCCGCTTTTATATACAGCCGTCATAGGAAGTTGCATCTCCTTAGTATAGTCTTCTTGATATTATTATAAGCAGCCCATCCATCAGAGACTATTGTCGTTCCTGGTAGAATAAACCTAGAAAAATATTTAACTCAATCTTAATAGAAAAAAAATAAGCAACAGTCGCAAACGATCCCTGCTAAGCTAAATAAATATTAATTCTAAATGCAGCATAAAAAAAATTCTTCTAAAAATAAAAATTATAGGACGCAGCATAATTGGTAATGCAACACATGCAAAAACATGAATCTAAAAACCTTTCAATTATTGGAAGTAAAGTGGCAGCTCTTCTGTCCTCTACTTCAACCATAAAACATGCACCTGTTCCTCTTTCCACACCTCCAAATAACCATCTTTCGCCCCTCAAACGTCCTCTATTATATTTTCTTTTAAAAAACAAAGATTCATCTATTTCTACGAATTTGGAAATGCCATATCATCAAATCCTCCTACTTCATCAGGATTAGCAATTAAATCATCCTGACACACATCGCGACAAAAATTACACCAATCAATTGCTGTATGGTTAGAACCTAGCTCAGCTTCATGTTGGATATTTTTCTGAGGAAAATCGCTTGCCCAACAATACATAATTGTTATAATTTTTTCTATTGATAAATTGCTCTTAGAAAAAAAAGAATTTTCTCTGATGCTGCTGGAAGCCCTGCAACGCCTGCATCTCCATCTGTAACCGTCACCACTATCACTCCTTTTTGTCAAAGTTTTTGGAATGTGACATTGTTCACAATGTACAGAATTACGTAAAAGCCCTCTCCTAGCGCACCACTTTAAAACTTCATCTTGTGAATTAAAGAACAACTTTTTTAAATTCCACTTTTCATTTGCAATAATTGCATTATCCAAAACTTCATTGTTATTAACAATTACAGTGGCCATTCTTATTCCTATAAATAAAAACTTTAAAATAGTTACGGAAGTTGTGTATCTTAAGTAACTAGCTATAAACGAAATCTGTGAACGAAGTTTGTGATATACATTATCTGCGTTTTAGAAAAAAGTAACTTTATTTATTCAACCCAACTGTAATTTTATTTTTAACGAAAAATGTAAGACACGTGTTGCATAAAACCGTTGTGTTTAGATCGGACAACCTTGTTTACCACAGAACAGTTGCTTACTGTCGCAACGTGTCGCAACGTCGCATCGAAAGGCCGAAGAATACCGAACGCGAAGTAAACAGACGGGATCCGGATTCTGCACCTTTGCCCAAAATTCTATCTATAGGAATGGTATCTATTTCAAAATTATCAAATTAATTCTTAGTTCAACATTATCTATTTTAGAGAACTGTGAAATACTTTGAAAACAACAAACAATACACCAAGTGTAGGCTATTGGGAACAACAAATGATGCAGACAATATTGATAAAAAGAACGGCAGTATTATACTATATAGAAACTTAAAATTATAGTTTATTAATATTAAAATTTACATTTTAGTAGATCACGTAGTACTGCACCATGCCAAATACACTAACAATTAGCATTCGTAATACTACAAGTCATGCAAGTGTATCAAAAGAATGGCAAGAGTTGCAAAAACCCATTGTAGAATGAAATAAAAATTGAAAAGAATTGGAAGTAAAGGAATTCAACAACGGAAACAAATAGCAATTAAAGCTGAAAATTAGTTGTGACAGAAGTTATTAGTTATTAAAGTTACTTTTCATTAAAATAACTTATAGGTATATTTCATTTTTATATGTATAACAACAAATTAATATGAGTGTTTATTTTATTTTGAGGAAATTAAACACATCCTCTAAAATACCACTCTCAAAAGTGATATCTTGCAATTTTCTATTTAAGGTTGTAATTTGTAGGGTATAACAAATGTAGTTCACAAATTGTATTATATCCACTAGAACCACAAATAAACTTTAATCTCAAAGCTGTTGCTACCGTTTTATTTGACCAGGGTGTAGTACTTGCTTTTTGTTGATGCATTGCCTCAATTTGATCATCATCAAAGATGTTTTGAAAAGCCGATTTCTTTTTTCTTTCCAAATGTAATTTAATACTACTCTCTAATTTTTTTCAAAATTACTATTCTGTTGACGTTCTTTATGACTTTGTTTTGATTTGCAATAATGTCTTTTCATTTAAAAAACTTCCAAAACGTCGCTGTCAAAATGAGGGGTAGTACTAAGTTTTTCTAGAAAATTATACGTAACTTTGTTTTCAAAATTTTTATCTTCATTATCGGAATAGAATTCGCTCCCACAACTGTTTATGTGGAATAATGATATCACTGCATTATATTTTAGTCTTTTACATGGGGTTTTGCCTGTTGTTGTTAATAACTGGTCTGGTGTAAAATGTTCTTCGCATAATCTGCACGATTTTTCATGCTGCAAGATCTTAATACCAGATTTTTCTACGCTTACTTTTTTATAAGAATAATTTTTTGGAAACCTAAACACAGAAATGTTCTTGCTGGAACGATTCTTACATCCAACTGTTGAAGAGCCAGTGATTTTAGTAAAATTTATTAACAATAATGATCCTCGACACCGAAATGTCAGAGGCTAAAGATAATGAATGAATGAATGCACTAATAAAAAATCAAATAAACAGAATGCCACTTGTAATTACAGCAAAAACTACAAACGTCAAATGACATTATTAATTTCCATGGCCGGCTGTCACTTTGACATTTGTCACACAATTCAGCAGGCCATGGAAATTGGTTCCAACCTATCAGCATTGATCACTTGTATGTCCCATCTCTAATCTTAATATACAGGGTCTCTATTACTAACAAATCCTACTAAAATTTCACTGGAATTGAAATCATTAGAAGACTCGGGAAAGAAAAGCTGTAGAGCACATTATTATTGGGCGTGCCTTCGCTGAAAAGTAAACCAAATCGCAGCATTTTGAAAAAGTGCATATCATATTTTGCAAAAGAAGCTGTTATGTACCACCTACTAGTGGAACGCTACTACCCACTCACGTACAGGACTAGATAATTCGTCGTCTAGGCTGTAAATGCCCTAAACAGAAATGTTGCAAAACAGTTTTAGGATTCTCTATTCGTAACTAAATGTTTTTCGAAAAAATTAAATAGGTAAAAAATTACACATTAATTTACAAATATTTGCATTGCAACACTAAATCTAATGAAATTTCGTTTGACCAGGAAACAATGTACAAGTTTCGGCTGGCTAAAAAAACAATAATTTTCCACTTTGAAACTGAAAGCCAGACTTTTTATGACTTGAAAATTGATATAAATCGTTCAGTTACTTTGTTAATATCCATTACTTTACCTATCGCGCGTCCCTAAGGTCTTGTGGTTACAGTTGGCCATGAATTATCACAAGTATTTATCTGCTACTTACAAATATAAAATTGAATCAAATTTAATAACAGAAACATTAACGTTTAATAACTTGACTGATTAACTATTGTAAACATACAGTATTATTGATATAAAATTTGAATTGAATTTAAATAATTAGTTTACAAGTAATTAAACAAAGGTTATAAAACGGATAAATGCAGATATATTTTTTATAAATACAATTGTCTCATATTAAAGCATTATAAATTTCATTGTGTATGTCCTAATTACATTCGACAGCATCCCCGAGATAAAAAGTTGTAATATTTCACCCTTCTTATAAGGGTGTCAAAAATTTATGCCGCGGGCTAGCTCAAAGTCGGCGGGATTCAGGCGGCTCTAATATACATTAGTTCAGTAATAACACCTTGTAGTATTAAAATCAATGTAATATTTATAACTATGCACATTAAATGATAAATATAATCGTTCTTGTACTCAACGTCGCTTCTTTGTCTGGTTCGTTCGCCACCCAAACGTCTTCGCTACTTGGCACAATGGTCTGCTATGACGCACATCAAGTCCCTCTCCTCGGCGGCAAAGAACTTCGCTGGAGTCGAAGATGGCGTCCGCCGCGTTGTCCAGCGAATGAACGCAGCCAGTGTCGCCAACCGGTGAAATTTCCACTAAATCTGGTGGATTGAGAGCACCATCTAGTGGCGAAATTTGTTAGTTAGTGGTATAGTGGAAAATCTAGTAGAATGAGGTTATTAAATTCAAGTATAAATATATGCGTGACAAATTTAAAAATGGGTATATTTTGATTATAAGTAGATTTAGTTCAAAAGTTTTATAACAATTAAAAAAATTATCGATAGGCCCTCTATTATCGAACGGCAGAACTATATCTGCTATATTATGTTAGAATGATTACCGGTAGGTGCTTATAAATTCGAGCTGGACTTTTTTCAAATTATTTATTAGAAAATTGGGAAAGCCCCTAGCATTTGGCGGAGCGCAAGGTTATAAAAGGGAGACCACAACGTTTTGACGTTAGATATCGATTTTGATATTTTTATTTAAATACATATGTTTGCACAAAAGGCGCGCTCCAACTTTGTATCCCGAATCCGGGGCAAGTTGAGCATTGTACCGCCAGATGCAAGCGCATAAAGCACCAACCTCTACATCGCAAGGTAGGATGAGTTTATCGATAATACAATACATATTTTTGTATTTTCGTTATTGTTTATTTTTCTGTATTTTTTACATTATTTTTTATTTTATTAAAATTCTATCACTGTTTATGATACATTTACTATTTTGTATAATAAAACAATATTTTAAAAAAATATGTAGTTTACTTTGCTTTACTTGAAAAAAAGTTAGTGGAATTCTGGTGGGTTTGTTCTCCCATTAAGTGGAACTGAATTTTCCAGTGTTGACAACACTGAACGCAGCGTGTCCTCGGCCCGCGTCAAAAGCTTGCAATTGTTGACGAGATGCTTTCACTGCGAAATCTGCCGGTTTATTTATTGTATTTGTTTTACCTGGTGATTGCTTCGTTTGTTAATAGCAACGGAGAATCCGGGACCTTTTTGCTTTCCAGGTACGTGTAATTCAGGAGTGGGTGCGATCGGGCTCCTCGCAGATAAGCGGTTCCCAATATTTCACGAGTGGGCCGGATTTCTATATCAGCGGTGCCAATAGCCCGATAAGGTAACAGCTGGCAGCTGGATGACTTGCAGGTATTTCACGCGTCGAGCTGTCGACCTTTTGCTTGGAGATCGAAGTCCTCCAAGCTCCTCGAAGACGGCGGTGCTTCGTGATTGGGAAATTCTGCGGATTATAATATTTTACACCACTATGAAATTAGACCATTAGCGGCCCTAGTATGCCACGTGCAAACTCTTTTTCTAGGATTAAAGGAACGCGGATATTTCACAGGTGCGGCGGTCGGGCTAATTACAGAGAATTTGTAAACATACTTTAGGCTCGCGGCAAATATTGCCGGCTCCTATTATAGTATTTTCGGGTTCGGTTATCACACTGCTAATCAGAAGTTTGCTGACACGTCAGAATGATAACCTATTTTTATTCGGGAGCCTAATCAAGGTTTCTTAATCTCGCGATCTGCTCACAACGTCAAGATGGCGATGCGATGCGAGGCGTGACAAGAAAGCGATTCAAGTCAGGTATCCTCTAGATAAGAGAATGAACGGATAAAAGAGTTGGACAGCTGGTTCGGCTTCCTTATATTCTTTCTAGGGCTTCTTATCGGTACATCCGGTGACGGTCTGCATTGGAGGGGGAAACAACTCTTACGATTCTTTTGGCCGTTTCGGCGCATCGCCTGCGGGGCGGCGTTATCTCCATTTCGATCGGCAACGTTTGGCAAACGCCCCAAATTAAATCGTAACGCTTTTTAAGAATTTTAATGATTTAATTGCAGGGCAAAACGAGTCTATTAATTAAAGTAATTACAAGTGCATGCTAAAGCTGTAGATAAAAAAGTAAGATTTAGAGCCCAAAATTTGATAAAACCCTGAGGAGAACATAGAAAAATTAAAATAAAATAGAATAAAAACTTTAAGACCACAGTAATATATTGCTATGATATAAAAATGGTAAAAAAGAATATATTCTAAAAAGGTTGAATCACTTTAAAACTGGCCAAGATTGGTATAACAACTCTAAAATATGCAAGTGGTTTGAATTGTTAAAAATCAATTATTGTCTATATGAGATACATTGCAGAATGTTACAAAGTACTGATTTATAACTTAATTTTGTTAATGTGATGGTTATTTACAATTCTGGAGAGTTTTAAAAATGTGTATGAAATGTTAGATAAATATTTATAACCTAAAATTGACTTTTGTCAAGATATTTAACTAATTTGATTTAATTTAATAATTAATAAAATTTACTTCCAAAAAGAGTGCTGAGAGAAGTAAAAAGAATTGTTTATGTTTTATGATATGAGAAAGAAGGCGGGTAGAAAAATATTGGAAATTGTGACATATAAAAATAATTTTCTAGAATTAATTGAAAAATAGATAGACTGTGGGTATAATATAGTTAAAAAGATGTTAAAAGCGATTATCAGTGCGTGATAATACAGTGGAAGAACTATCGATAAATTTGGAAAACGTTGTCACAGCAGTACCAGAATCAGGTGCAGTTGAGGGGGAATTTCAAGACAGAAAAGAATGCAGACACGACACTACAAGAGACAAAGCAAAGTGAGTCAAATTGAAATTCAATTCTCAGAATAATGAACGACGAACAATATACATAAAAGGAATTTAAAAAGGCCTACAGAGAGATTTTAAAATGCATTTAATTTTGATTAAATTTATTAATTGATTAATTTGTAAACCTGAAGTTTAATAATTATAATTAATTTTGGTAGTGTCAATAACAAAAATTTGTTTAAATTGTTAAAACACCAGTAACTTCATTGAACATAAACAATTACTTGTAAATTGACTAAATAAATAATTAAATCAACAAACTGTCATTCAAAGGTTATGATTGAACTTTTAATATAACATAAATACTATCTTTCCAAAATAATCCATTTACTAGTAAAGATACTTTGAAATAGACTGCAGTGTCTGAGTAAACAATAAGCAACAGTTACCCTGCAGAAAAAGAGAATTATACCTAGCCGAGTTAATTATTACATGCAAAAAGATATCTACAACAAGGTAGGTTTTATAGTGACTGACCTTTTAAAGAATGAAAAGTACAATTAAAGGTACAAACAGCTTTGTTCATAGCAATATGTACCTATACATATTGCTAAGCAATTGTTCCATATTACTGTTTATAATTATTATAATACATTGTTAAAATTCTACGTTCCTTTTTATGTTATAATTAAATATGTTGTAATGGTATTTACGTATGTAAATGATTTTATTTTATAAAAATTTTATATTTTATTCTACAAGCAACTGCATTTGAGTTTTCTTTATTGAAATGAATTCAAGTAATTTATGTACCCTTTTTTTAAATTATTAATCATCAGTATTACGAAATATCACCAGATCCGGTAGAACATAAGAACTCTTAATAACAGGTTGAGATCTGATAACATTACAATGACTATCGTTATGTCTGAAAATTGAATTTTTTGTTTATATGAAACCTTACTCCAAATCAAATGTCTAATTTCTATCTGTCAATGTCATTTAAGTTTAAATGAATGTTGGAATTAATCATAAATACACTTATTGTATGTATGTATAATCTGTAACCTCATTTACCTTGCGGCGTAGAGGCTGGTGCTTTATGCGCTGGCATCTGGTGGTACAACGCCCAACTTTCCCCGGATTCAGGATATAGAGTTGGAGCGTGTCTTTGGTGCTTGCGCAGCAACCATTGTGTGAGTTGTGTGTCTTGGTGATGTGTTGACCTTGTTACTCTATCTCTTAGGTCTGTGGTTCTGTCACAGTTAATTTGGTGCCCAACTGTGAATGGTCTCACCAAGCCCGATTCTAATTGCCAAGGAAAAATTCCGACTCCAGCGGGATTCGAACCGAAGGCTAGCTTAATGCAAGCCTGGCGCTTACCCATCTGCGCCACGCAGCTTCTATGCACTTATTACTATATGCAATTCAATAAACGACAAAATGGCAAGTAATTCCTTCTTAATTAATGAACTTCACTATTTTAATGCTTTTCTTTCAGTTCTTTATAAATACTTTTAATTGTCAACTGCACAAGGAATATAATCTACTTCTTTCCAGTTCTAACAGCATTCCAGCCTCTCACAACAGTTCCTCAACTTGTACACCAAACCCAGAATATGCGCAATCAGCCAACACCAACTGCTCAAACCTTCCAACCAAAATCACGACAGGATTCCTGCTACTTCCACCTAGATACTCAACAAGACCCACCAGCTGCAACTGCAATGTCTCTTCTCAACATCCAACAAACATTATCAATTCAGCAACAGCCGACTTGGCAATACCCAATTCACAAGACGTCACTTCAATAAGATTTTCTACGTATTCCTACACTAATAATTGAAAAACCCCTCATCCAATTCGGAAGACGTTTGATCTCTCTCAGAAAACTAGTTGTGGACCACTTCCGGAACATACACCGCCAGTTTGTTGACATTACAGGACGTAATCAATTAATAATAAACAATGTACAATATGCAATTCCAATAATTACTTTTGTAGCTACTATCTGCTACTATTGTATTCCTATCAGATTCATTCTTATTAGATACGCCATATCTTATTTTAAAATTTAATTTTTATGTCCTTTCTTGATAATTTTATTTATACAATCCCTTACATACGCCAAATAAATATAACATCGTATTCTGAAAGGTTTTATTTTAACTTTTAAATATTTATAAATCAGTTTTACATGTTTTCGAATCAAAATTTTCTTAATGTCTAAAAATAAAAGTTTTCCATAGTAATATAATAATCCTTATTTTAAAATTTTTAAGCTATATTATTTTAATCCACTTCTTTTAACTATCCAGTATATTAAATGACTTATTGCAAGCAAGTATTGAGTATTAATTCCCCTGAATTTTTTATCCAAATAATCTTTACATCATTTTATAGATCCTTTCTTTCTTTTCTTACATTGTTCAATTGGATGCGTATTTTAATCTATTATTTTCCAAATACATATTTAATAAGTCTGATTTCTTTTAATTACGTAAATTTCTTTTAATAATTTTCATGAAATATTTTTAATCATTTTAATTACCTGATATTAAACCCTCATAACAAAACCATTACAATATATTGTAATGATTTCTCACTCCAATATAAATAAATAATGTGGAAATATCACACAAATACTAGATTTAATAAGAATTCAAAGTTGTATCTCAGGGTTTATTAGAAATTATAATTTGATTTGTACTAATTGCAATAAATAAATGGTATTTTGCCTTTTTATATTTTTTGGCAACTAATTTAAATTTATTAATGCTCCGGCCTAGCATAAGAAATTTCAAATCCCAGGGTTAGGTTGTAACATCCAGTATGTAATTTACTTTTGAGTATAACTTTTCCACTTGTATGGCAAAAGCACAACTGCGATTGACATTATAATTTCTAATTGACGGAAAAAACAGAGATGATTAAAACACAACAAAACCCAACGTAAATGAATGCAAATTTTATCAACAAGCAACAATTTCACCTCAGGTAATTAATAGTAATGTAATTTATATCACGTAGTATGGCTAACCTGTTTGATTTCTTTCTGACGTCAGCAGAGGACGCGGACTAGCAAATGTTTTACTTCCTGTTTTTATTACCTGACCTGTAGGACCCATTTTTGTATGTTCCGCATGAAGACGGCTCAAGCAATATAGCCGCTTTTAATAAACGTACCTGGACGTTGTCCCTAGGCCCAAAGGTACAGAATGCCCGAGCCTGGAGGTTCTGGCCGAGAACGAATGCCGACCTGTCAGATCCAATTCGCCCGCTAAAACGTCAAACTGCAGTAGGCCCAATTTCACGACACACGTACTCCTGGAAGAACGAACGGCCATCCTGAGGCACTAGTACAGCCCGCCCTAACCTTTATGCACCCTCGGAGCCACATGTAAGCCCTAAACTTGTTTGTTTAGGCGTAGGTTTGCTGTGGACAATTTGTAAACTTAACTGCCGTTATCTGCAAGGCCGCGCTTTGGCGCATCCGTTATACCGGGCCAAAATATATACTTGAATCCGCGCCGGATGCAGCCGCCTTCCGTACTTACCAGATGGGTTGCAGTTTCCCAAGGGGCAAAGGAACAGCCCCCGAAAAATTTGTAAATTTTTTGTTAATATACAATTCACTTTATTTAGAATTACCGGTTATGTTGTAATTTTAGCTAACAATAATAAAAGGTTTTTTGTAATTATACTCTGTTTTCCTGACCGTATATATTTGAGTTTGAGCGAATCCTGTCTGCGATTGAGCTACCCCGAGGTAAAAATTAATAAATGTTTGAGCCTTTCCGAAATTAATGGAAATATCACACCAGATTTAAAACGTTAGATGACCAGAATTACTTACCAGGACTAACAGTTAAACTCAGGAGGGCAAAACGTTACAATGTTGCTAAAAAACTATGACGTGATAGTGATTTTCCAATGGTACCAGGTGTAAACAACATCGTTTGTGACATCGTCCCATCAAAGACTGTTTAAAGCGCACATAATTGAAACCAAAGCCAAGTCAACATTACGATCTCTTTTACTGAATGTTCCTGAATTTTTGCACTGCAATCGAGCTCCGAGCCGTGCACTGCTTTGTTAATAAATTAGTTCTTATCAGTAGAACCGCTTGTAGAGGAATCAGCAGCAAATTTGAACCTTCAAAATACCTTTATTAGGTACATGTATACTTATGAACGAAATATGAAAGTCATGATCACCTCTGGCATTAAAATCATTGCTATAACAAAAAAATCACAGCAACAATTTCCAATGTGATTGAAATATCACGATATTTTCCATAACTATGAGAAATAGTTTTTGCCTAGTACCTAACGTTTATTTGACACTTTTCTTTTAAATCGATCATAAAAAAGTGTTATAGCCACATTGCATCACCTTTTCCTCCCCCTGCATATACTTAGGACTGTTAACCTTAAGTCAGCAACTATTACACTTTACTTGAACTATCTCTACTTACCTAACTTGTGAGACCATAACTTTTAAATTATCTTCCATTATTGTACCAAAAATTAACACCGAAATTCAAGATATTATATAGTCGATACCACAAAAATTACAACCGACTGTGAACTCCTATACATCTTCCATGCATAACTGAAAGGCTGAATTATTGTTTCTTTCAGTTTTAAAAGTTGGACTTATCCTGCATAAGGCTGTATAATAGAGAATGATGCAATGACAATCCGTCTTTATTACACAATCTTGAGTCAGTCATATTATATATTTACTTGACAAAAATAATACCTGAGAAGTGAAAATGTATTTTTATAGAAAAAAATCCGTAAAATTCAATGAACTGAAAGTAACAGCTGAATCAGTGGAGAAGTTATTCAAAATGGCGGTCAAAGTAATGAAAAAACGGTTTTTTGCAAACAAAAATGCATAAAAACAATTTAAAACTTTTTTAAAAATATACGCTTATGTAGCTTAGAAAAACAAATAAAACAAGCTTTCGATGGTCAAAATAGATTAATTAAAAAAACAGTTATCGCCAAAAAACCGCTAAAATGACTGAATCTTCAATTGTTTTTAACTTAAACTGACATATAACGTTGAAATTTTCAGAAAAGGTAGTACTCGGTAAGTAGAAAACGCAGGTTTTTGAAATTTTCAAAATGTTGATTATTTTTTGCATAAATCAATTTTTTTCTAAAAATTACGCTTTCGTAGAAATTGATTTACTCAGGTTACAGAAGTCCTACAACAATCAGCGTAGGCTTATTTTTTTCCTTAAGAGTTAGGTATAATACTACACACAATATGAGCGCAAAATTTTTTGCACTTGCAAGTATGTAAAAATTCAATTTGAAGAGTGACCTTTTTTACGCACAAAAAATATTTTTGTCAATTTTAATTGTACCGAAATTACATCAGCACCATTCGATAGCTGTCAACTCTCTACGGTTTGCAATAAATAAATGCGAAATAATTGTTATATTGCACTAGAAGTCTTTAGCTAAAGTGTGTGCAAATTTGAGCCGATATTAATAAATGGATGCGCAGCAATTTATTGAAAAAAAGTACCTTGGCTGCTATGAGTCGTACAGTAATCTTTTGTAAATTCGGAGAAAATTGGCAGCTATCGAATGGTGCTTATGTAATTTCAGTACAATTAAAATTGACAAAAATATTCCACCTTTTGTGAGTTAAAAAAAAGGTCACTCTTAAAATTGAAGTTGCACATATTTGCAAGTGCAAAAAAAATACTGCCTCTCATATTGAGTGTGGTAGTATAACTCTTAAAGAAAAAAATAAGCCTACGCTGATTGCTGTAGAGCTTCTGGAACCTGAGTAAATCAATTTCTGTAAAAACGTATTTTTTTTTGAAAAAATTTATTTATGCAAAAATAATCAACATTTTTAAAAATTTCAAAAACGTTCGTTTTTGCTCACCGAGTACTATGTTTTCTGAAAGTTTCAACGTTATATAATTTTTTATAAAAAGTTACGAACAATTGAAGAATCGGCAACTTTTGCCGGTTTTTTGGCCATAACTTTTTTTCTAATTAATCGAATTTGACCATCGAAAGCTTGTTTTATTTGTTTTTTAAGCTACATAAGTCAATGTATTTTTTTTAAACCATCGCTTTTTTGCTTTTTTATATGCAATAACCGTTTTTTCAATACTTTGACCGCAATTTTGAATCACTTCAGCTGTTACATTGTAGTTCAATGAATTCTACGGAATTGTTTTCTATAAAAATACACTTTCACTTTTCAGGTAGTATTTTTGTCAAAAAAACGAGGTATTTTCGACAATTTGACTGCACTACTAGTCAGAGATCATTTTCTGTGTTATCGACGATAAAGTATTGCATAATCATTTACAACCAAAAAAAAGTTTGATTATATATTCATTTTTACAATATGGAAATAGAAACATTCTGAAATAGAGAAACAATAGGAATCCACAACATAAAATCACTTCCCCGAAAACTTGGTTATTGCATAAGATATCGGGTGTCTTAAAAAAAGAATTACATCTAGTAGGTTTTGAATTTTGTTTGCATGTAAACTTTTATGTTCCACCAGCTTCTTATTGGTATTGTATTATGGTAAATTGACAGCATACTAGATGTAATTCATTTTAAGACACCTAGTACTTATAACTAAGGAAGGTAAGTATTACAGATTAACGCTAAAAGAGTATTGTTGAATTTTCACACAGTTTGCTCAGTTTTCCTATAAATAATATGATAACTCATGTCTTTCAAATCCTATTTCGTACATATAATATAAACATAACCATAAGAAGTAATATAACTTTACATATAATTCAATGCACATGCTATTTTTCGATGACTCACATTGAAAGTAGATTATTCTGTCATTTAGCAACAAAAAGTTGGCATTCGCTGCTCAGCGAGCGTTTTCATAACTTTGCCGCTGACGCAAAACTTAACCTGCAAATCTCAAATTTGTCTTTGCTCTACATCCACATGGTTGTATTAAAAAATTACAATTTTATGGGCAACCCAAAAAATAAAAACTAATTACTATTAATTTGATATTAAATAATTTGATTACTGTTTTCACCACAGATTCTTCTTTTAAAAGAATGGAAGGTTAAATATGAAATTTAGTGTATAGTTGGTTGCCTATAGATTGCAATGGAATAATAGAAAGTAACTATTCGGTACACGAGTACTCGTTACCCAACAAGATACGAAGTATCGGATATAAACTTGCAAAAGTATTCCTTACATTTTGAAAAAAGTTACTGTAGTCATTGAGTAAACAAGTACTTGTTCACTCAGCGCTGTAGTTTAACCACAGAGTATTTAGTTTAACCTTGGTTTTTATTTCTTCGCCATTTTACGGTGCGAAGATAAGTTTGAGATTATGTTTAAAATTGGAATGCTGTCTGAAAAAGTACGGCTTTATGAAAACATTTTTAGGCAATACGCACATTCGAACAGCGATTGGCGTTCTTAGCTAGAACTTTATTTATGCTCTAAAAAGAAATAGGTAATTTCTCTAAGAAATGCTTAATGCGCTTTATCAAGGGACGTTTAGGTACTTACATTTATATTTCCCCGAAAAAATATATTAGCTGTCTTTAACGATCTAAAATAAAAATAGGTAAAACTTCCGGAAGAAATGCTTAATATGCGTTAACATATAAACGAGGCTTCCGGGTTGTTTTCTTTCATAGTAGTTTTACGAAAAAAAATATTAGCAGCACTTTTTAATAACGTGAAATAAATTAGGTAATTTCCCGAACAAACTATTATTAACGGATGTTAAAAAACGTGATTAAGTAGGTTGCTATCACCTGTTTTTTCATAAGGTTACTTTGGAAACAAAATAAAAACATACCTCCTCTTAAACAGGTTGTTTTTCTAACACCTCTTTTACATATTAAATGCGTAACAAATGCAACTCCTCATGTTACGTGTGCATAAGCCCTGAACGCAATGCTCAATTCTGAGAAATAAAGAAGTAAGCATTCAGTTTTGTTTGTTTACGTCAGCTTTCGCAGCTCCGTGTGCGGAGAGTACTCGCCACTCTATCTGAAACCAACGGATACTCTCGCTGAACTTTCAGGTACTCGATCCGAACTGGTTACAACACGCGTAGGCTTTAGAATAAACGGGTACTCGGTAACGAATACAAAGTAACAGATACTACAATGAAAAGTAACGAAGAGTTACAAGTACCGAAAAGTAACGAAAATTGACATCACTACAATGGAATAAGCATTGACACGTTTTTTTATAAAAGTATACATAGCTCGTATGTAAACTAAAAAAGAAAAATTCTGTGTACTATTTATGTAAGTACTGCCTTATTCTAATACACAGAAATCAAGACAAATTCTTGGATCAACAACGTCTCACTGAGATTATCATTCTACTGTTTCCTTCTCGTATGTTTCTTCATATGTTTAAATAAGACACATGTATGAGCAGTTTTATATTCACAAATTGAACAAGAATAAGGTTTTTCTCCTGTATGGGTTCTCATATGGCGGATTAACTTATTTTTTCTTGCTGCTTTATACTCGCACATTTTACATGAAAAAGGTTTTTTTTCTGTATGCATGTTCATATGATCAACTAAATAACATTTCAGTGCTGCTTTATACTCGCAAATTGAACATGAATAAGGCTTTTCTCCTGTATGGGTTCTCATATGGCGGATTAACTTATTTTTTCTTGCTGTTTTATACTCGCACATTTTACATGAAAAAGGTTTTTTTTCTGTATGCATGTTCATATGATCATCTAAATAACATTTCTGTGCTGCCTTATACTCGCAAATTGAACATGAAAACGGTTTTTCTCCTGTATGGGTTCTCATATGGCGGATTAACTTATTTTTTCTTGCTGTTTTATACTCGCACATTTTACATGAAAAAGGTTTTTTTCCTGTATGCATGTTCATATGATCAACTAAATATCTTTTCTGTGCTGCTTTATACTCGCAAATTGAACATGAATAAGGTTTTTCTCCTGTATGTGTTCTCATATGGCGAACTAACTGATTTTTCCTTGATGTTTTGAACTCACAAATTGAACACGAATAAGGTTTTTCTTCTCCATGTGTCCTTATATGGGTAACCAAGTTACTTTTCTTTGCTGTTTGATATTCGCAAATGGAACATGAGTGAAATTGCTTCATATGAGGTACGGAATGTTCACAGACCTTGCTTCCACTTGCTTCATCTGTAGTAAACGATTCATCCTTTATATCAACTTCTTCATGTTTGATATTCAATCCAGCATAAGTTGTATCATCAATAGTGCCATCAATGATTTCTTGCTTTACATTTATGTTTACAATCACTATCCTTTCTTCAGCTTTCATCGGTGCTTCGTTTAATGCCTGTTTCATGTCCATTGTGATAGCACAAATTAGAAGTCTGGATTTATTAAATGGATTATCTTAAACAAAGGGCGATATTTAAGTTAGGTTAAGTTCGTTATTTTTAATTTTAAAATATTTACATAGTTCTTATAACTAATATTTTTACTTACAATAACATAAAATTTGAAGAAGGAACTAATACAGAGATTGGCCCAGCAGCAGACAAAAGGTAATATTGAGTTAGGGTACCTTTAGGTACTGGCGGCCGCGAACAAACATTTTATTTTTAATCAGCAGTGTCGCCAGGTCAAAATCTTAAAAGTTACTAGATGGTGCTTTCAAAAATTACTAAATCCCAAATTTGTATCGTGTGTTCCACAAAAAATTAATTAGGGTAAAACTTGGAAAGAAATATAGAAAATCTAGTCATGTCTTATCTTAAGTCTGTAGGTCAATTTTAGATTGCATTTTGATTATGAAAACATCTGTCACTGTGACAGGCAAACGTTTACACTGCATTAAGTTTACTTGTATCAAGCAATAAGATGGCATGTGCACAAGCGTAATAATCATAACGGTCCATAGAAATGGTTTTTGTTAAGTGTTTTGTATATTTTTAATTCAAGGTCAAGATGTAAGTAATTTAGTTCTCTCTGACTTGGCAGTTCATTTGCATGGCATGCTGAGAATGAGTTTTTTTTTTTTTTTTGGAAAACGATATGTAGCAAGAGTTCGATATAGTAGGTTGCCACGTAACTCTGCGCCAATGATAGAGCAACGCGCGAATACGTCACCAGTATATATGAAGCTTGAATATCGTGCATGCTAGTGAGGAACCCGGGAGCATAAATTCGTTCATAGGGTGTGCACTCAAGTATATAGTTTACCTTCCAGTTTTAAATGTGGAGGGCGCCATTCTGCTGGCGATTGTAAAAAAGCATAAAAAATATTTTTAGATTTTTTTTATTTCTGAAAAATTATAAATTATATGTTTACATCGCATTTACATGCTTATTTTTAAATATTTAAACAGTGGAAAGCTTATTCTTTCTAAATTTAGGTTCTGCCAAATTAATCTCAAAATTGTTGTCAAGAAATGCTTACCGAGAAATAATAATAATAATAATAATAATAATAATAAAGAAATTTATTTTCCAACTTAAGAATGTATCCAGATATTACAAAATTAAAAAAAAACATATAAATCGGATAATTGGAGAGAGTTCAGTAACGGTCGACGTTACTGTTCTTCCACTTCCCCAGATTTGATCCAAAGATAACAACAACAAAATTATAATAAAAAAAAGAACACAAAACAATGGTTACCTCTTTGATTGCGGTCACAAAAATGTATGTATGATCGATACCCCCTTATAACAAAACATTATACATATTACATATTCCGCAGTAATTAAAATGTTACATATGTACATACATGTACACACATCTAGAGTATAGTAGCCCACCTAGACATCTCGCTCCATCGACCATTCCTTAAAATCTCTTTAAGTTTACCTACCGATAACCCCTTAAATTCTGAGGGTAATTTGTTAAAGAATTTGCAAATGTTATATGAAAAACTCCTCTGAAACATTGACGTACTATGATTGGGCATAGATATGATCCCTCTATATCTAAGATTAAGATTATGAATATCTGTACGGTAAGTTATTTTGCGACTGAGATATGGGGGAACTTTGGTGATAAGTATTTTGTAATACAAAACAGAATAATGAATTTCTCTACTTTTTCCCATATTAAGCCAATTAGTTTCCTTTAATTTGTATGTTATTCTTTCGTATTTCTTTATTCCGTAAATCAATATTAAACAATTATTTTGAACAAGCTGTATCCTCATACAATCTTCTGCATCAATGCAGTGAGCGTACAAGGTATCAGCATAATTAAATTGAGAGAGTACTAAGGAATTACATAACATTACTTTAAGGTTTTTGTTTAATACATATCTGTTGGCGTAAATAAGTTTTAAAGCGCGATTTAAATTTCAGCTTCGAGGTATTTTCAAAATCAATTCACATAGATGCATACTTCTATTGTATGAAATGTATAGAAAAGGATGAAGACATTTTTGGCGAAAAAATTGCCTGCATTACTTAATTGTTATTGAAACTATGATTTATTTTTGCTGAAGCTGTAAAATGTAAAATTGTAAACCATAGTAACTAATTTTGTAACGTTTGTTTTAGCAAAGAGCAATGCAACGATTGAAACTCAATATGAAAAACAAACTAAATAACGTTTAAATTGCCCAATTTAATAGCCTTTTACATTCAGTGTTTATGCAAAATATCTCAATTATATGCCAAGAAATGTCTGCTGAAATCGTTTAAAAACTAACACAAGGATATCCTGCATGACTGAGTGCAGCCACAGTAACATTTTATAACACCGTGAATTTACTAAATAAATTCAATGGGGAATCAAAGGTACTTTCCAATAGAAAGTAAAGTGTTTGAAATATAAATAATTTAAAAATAACAATTACCCAGCATAATCTATCAAGTAAATATTTCTGGTAAGTAAGGGCCAGTTCTAAAAATCTAAAAATATAAGCTGTGCCCTTAAAACGATAAATGCAAAACTAAAGAAAAAATCGTGAAATAAATTATTTATACTTGGCTACTCAAGGAATATGATATAAACAATCCAAAGGCCGATTTCAAGTAAAACAAAACAAATGTAAGAAAACTACGATTCTTATATGCAAGTATTGTTTATTAATATATATTGTATGTAAGTTCAAAAATCAGAACTTTTCATATGCATGATATTCACATGTTCTAATTGAACTTGACTGATATATTACTATTTTATTAACAGACAGTTTGTAAAGCTACCAAGTCAACTACTAGATCCACCGCGTGATTTAGCAATACACTAAAAACTCAACGCAGTCAACTACAATACAAAATTAACAGACTTTTATAATACATTACAAATTTTTTAGCACATTTTCGTCTTACATCTGAGTCTGCTCCACGTTTCTTACCTAAAACGAATTTATTTTTCTGAATGTGTTCAGTTACTTAATTCTAATAAATATTCTTAGTTTATAATACTCTATAACGAGTTCCCGATCAACATTTATCTTTTTACACCAGTAGTTTGCTACAATATCAAACGGTTTTAAAGACACTACAGGGTGCAGGAGTGCCACTTGCTTTATCATGTCCGGGAAATGCCAACCCTTGCCCTAAAAATCTTAAAAACAGGCCAATAGCCACGGATTGATACGCTCAGGGAGATGGGTGTTGTCCTAGAAACGGTACACCATAGGGCAAGCGTGACGATATGTATAGGGTGTTGCAAAATAAATGGGCGCCACGGGGTCCAGACTTAGATCCCACGCTTGGCAGAACCCCGAAGGCCAAACGGGGGTAGAATGTATGTGTACAGCCTCACGACTCCCAACACTGCAACGACGAGCGCCCTGACTTACCTGCAACGCTTAAGAACTCCTTCCAGGCTTAACCTTACATAAACCTTGACACAGTAAATAATTCACCCTGAAAATAAGCATGCACAGGATCGTGTGGAATTCATAAGACAACGTACAGAAAACCGATCTATTGGTCTAACACATTGCCGAATATAAATATGTACAAAAGCGCCGACGTTGACAGCGTACACTGCAGGAAACAATAAAAAAAGGAGTACAACTATAGGCCCAGTTGGGGTTGCTTTACCTCTAAATTACTGCCAGAATATGAAAATTGGCACACAGCCCCAACGCGGGTGGCTGGCATTTATCAAAAGACATATTTAATATTGCTTACAAATAGGCTAAGCGAGTGGTTGGCGTTTATCTAAAAGGCATATTTCATATTGTTCACAAACTTCGCACACTACCTTGTTCAATTTCAGCTTCACCTGGCTGCGTCGTTAAAGTCGGGAGCTCGCCTATCAGTGCAGAGGAGCTGCGACTATATGCGGGGGTGCTGTACGATCCAAGATCCCCTGATTTGCAGGGCCTGATGCGGAACCCTCATGAAGGCTGTAAATATCTGCTGATTGCTCGTTCTGAAGACATGGAACCCGGCTAATTAGCGGAACAATTGCCCTTCAGGCATTCGAAAATTCCAGAACGGCGGTCGTCGATAAAAGAGACGCACACCCCAGAAGCACCACTTTGCACTGTCACGACCAGCAATGCACTCCAAAGCAAAACCACGCTGTATCAGCACACTAACCGGCCGCCTGGCGCCCGAAGGCACGGGGTGGCTTCTAAAGCCACGCTCAAAGAAGCGCCTGAAGTCACAGCCGGCAACTAACTAACTGCCGTGAAGCCAATGTTGCTCATGCCCGACGCGCTGCGGAACGCGGCGTGCAGGAGAAAACCGGTTTGCCGTGTTGTCTGACCACCTGCAACCAATCACGAAGCAGACATGGCCCCGCCGGTAAACCAGCTCGACGAATCTTCTAGAAAAGGGCTGCGTGCTAAATATGTAGGATTTTAAATAAATCAAGAAAATAATTATAAGCGAAGCTACCAAAGCACCTTACAACAAATTACAGCGGCCGTTGCAGCTGCTTAGAATTATGAACCGCTAGCTGCCTGCACACAATTTGATGAACTATTAAGCGTAAAAATATGACCAAAAAACTATATACAAGCATAGTCAAAATCTTTGAACAGAAATACTCCAAAAAGGCGCACATTCGTAGAATATAAAAATGTCCTGACAAGTTTGTTGTTTTTAAAACAATTTGTTTACTATGTTTAAATGTTCTTTGGTGGAATTTTTGAAAATATGATTTAATTTAATCACGTCTTGAAACCAATTACTGGATGGTTTAATTGATTCCCCAAATGACAGACTTTGTACCCAAGAAGACATGCTATATGAGTGCAATGTAACTGGGTCAGATTTTTTAAATATAAGTTCAAAGACTTGGGTATTTTCTTAAAAACGTCTTAGCTAAAAATCCCGCAACATATTCTAACCAATCTCTTTCCTATAATCCCTTAACTGATGTGGATGAAGAGGACGTGCTAGATGAGCAATAACTGTTATCATCCTCTTGAACAACACAATGGAGCTTAAGAAATATTCAATTCCTTAATTTGCATCCTTCTTAAGGCACTACTAAGCAATTAATCTTCATTTTCCTGTATTGGTGCATTTCTATACTGCTGAACAATACCAGCAAACTAAGTTGCTAGGTCGATAAAAAAACACAAAATGGAAGTATATTTCTATCTTGCTAATTATATGTGTTACAAAAGTAAAGCATTAACAAATGTTAGGTATTTATTTTACTGTAACATGAGATGTGTATGTATGTACAACTGTACACCACAATCAATGCGTAATTATAACTTTAGTTTCTGAATAGCCAAATTCAGTTTAGATGAGCAGCGGCAACGCAAAAAATTAGGTTCGAAAATGGATAAACGGCACTCGAATGTTTTGAAGATTACCCAATAGTTAACAAAACGTCGTTTTTAGTGCACCCATATTCATATCGATTTTTGAAAAAACAATTTATGAATGTAAAATCTTGTTCTGCGTGGTTACAATTGGTCAATATGTAAAAGATCATAGTAGATCATTTTAGATGATAAAGTATTATTATTAGGATTATTAAAATAAATTGAATTTAACGAATGTTGTACATGGGCAGATACAAGGTATACCGTATACATACAAAAAGTTATCGTAAACCAATCAGAACATTTACATGGTGACCAGTTTCTGACAACAGTTGGATTAGACAAGTGGAAACTACTAATTTGACAGCTATTCTATAAATCGCGATATATTGAGATGGTATTTAGCCCATTACTCAACTCTGCTTGCAGCATAGATAAATAAAGTAAGTCAATAAAGCACAGAGCTGGGGTAAATCAGGCAACTGCAAGAAGTTACATCAGAAATTTTAATTCATAACTACATTGGTAAAGCATTGCCGATATTAAATGGAATTACTTCAGAATAAATGGCAATAAGGCAGAGCTCAATTCGTAAATTAGAGTCACAGAAATATCAATTAGCATAAATTAAGAGGTTGGTGCAAAGTAAAGCCAATCAAAATTCAACAAATCTATCACCAAAGGGTTTATTGCATGTGTGTTAAATAAATTTACATGTCAGTTTAATTGAATAAGTACCGTGTTAAGGACTTTATAAACTTTTGCCGCCTCTCTTACATTCTGAATTCGTACTGTGCGCAGTAGACTGCCTCGCCGGCATCCGATTCCAAAAACACTTACGTTTCATCTGCCAAGGTGGCAGCATGCAAACCGGTCCGCACTCCGAAAGCTAATTCTTTGTAAATGTTAAACTGTTCGTGTTAATTTATGGCAATAAATTACTACCTTCGCTTTTCTACGTGTGTATAATTCAGTGAAACCTACAATCATACAGTCCACAAATTCCAAGGCGAGCTGGCGATCAGCGGTTTTCCAGATAGCGAAAAACTGAGAAGGCTACAAACATTGTACCTTCGATCCTGATTAGTGCTCAAACATTGGTCCTACAGAACCGGATTAAACCACATTAGGTCATTGCGGGTCCAAAACAGCGACAGCATTCGACAACATTGGTCATAGGCAAGTACAAAGCATATTCAGTTTGTATTGCATCGCATGCAATCGGCCGCAAGGAAGCAGCGTCCAAATTCGCAGCAACGCGTGGAACGAAGAGGGCACATGCGGTGCCCGCAACGAGAGGAAGGAAGACAGCAGAAGGTGCAGACGCAAGTTCGTGCAGGTGTCCATTGCAGCCGCAGCCGGCGCGGCGTAGTCCAAACCACAGCAACGAGGTAAAACGGCAAGGCGGCACACTCCAATAAACGTAAGCCTAATTTCCTATTTTTGCGTTTCCTATGCATAAATTTGGTTTTCTATCGTCTGTGTTTGCACATGTGCATAATTTCAGCTGCGTATTATTGCGTAAACAAATGGTTTATGAGTCATATAAACATTTTAATTGCGTGAAATGCCAAGTTATTACGTTTGTTAGCGATATCCCCTGCATGTTTCATAAATAATCCCGCGTTGTACCAAGGCCGTTTTCTGCGTCGTAGCAACAAGTTTCCCGCGTTGTACCAGGGTCGTTTTCTGCGTCGTAAGCTACAAGTTTCTCGCGTTGCTAGCAAGCGCTGTCTGCGTTATAAACAAATTCGCGCCAGAGGCGTGCGAAAGGGTTTTATCATTAAAGAATATTTCAGATTTTGCAAGTAGTAAGGCTACCGCGCGTAGCATCTTGCCTGAAATATCACAGATAGTTAACCCGTTGGGTCCGCGTACCAGAAACGTACAAAATTCACGCCAGAGGCGTACGAAAAGTTAGTTCGATCTGTTAAATTATTTTTAATCTCAACAATTATGAATTCGCTTGTTAGGGCACGTGGCTCTATCAAAGGCAAGCTTACGAGTTTCGCAAATTACGTGCAATCTTTGCAAATAGTTCACGATGAAGATCAATTTTTATCCAGCGCTCAGATTGTTCAATTGCAGAAAAGATTGGATGTTATAGCCGCCGTGTTATCAGAATATTATGCAGTTCATGAACAAATTTTAGAAGCCAGTGAGGATGCAGAACGGGAAATGCAACAGCGAGTCGAATTTGAGGACTCTTATTTTTTTGCAATTTCACAAGCTGAATGTTTGATTAATGAATACAACAAACAGTCTGATGTTGCACCAGATCGTTCTGGATCTCCTAATGGTAGCGTAAGATCAACGCATTCAAATTGCAGTTCACATTGCAATAATCAAGCTGTACGCCTTCCTGCCATTTCTATTCCCAAATATTCAGGGAACGTTTCAGAATGGTTAGAGTTTCGTGAGATTTTTATTAGTTTAATTCATGAGAATCAAGCGTTAACTAATATTCAAAAGCTGCATTACTTAAAGGCTAGTTTACAGGGTGATGCAAGCCAAATTATAAAAAGTTTAGAGTTTACTGCGGGTAATTATACTCTAGCTTTGGAGGCATTGTGCAATCGATACAATGATCCAAAAATTCTGGTTCATAACCACCTCAAGGCCATTTTCGAGCTTGAATCTTGCAGTAAGGAATCTGCAACTAAATTACGTACGATTAGCGATATGTTATTCAAGCATTTTGCAGCAATCAAATCATTAGCTACCGAAAGCGAGCTTCTTGATTTTGTTATAATTTATGTAGTTTCTAAAAAACTGGACCCCACTACATTTCGTGAATGGGAGGTCCTTAGAAACCGGTCAAGTTCTGACCTGCCTAATCTTGATGAGTTCAAGGAATTCTTACAAAATACAGCAAATCTTCTAGAAACTCTGGAAGTAAAAAATGTTAAGCTTGTACCCGAAAAGTCTTCCAAGGTACATTCTAAATCATTTGTGTCGGGTACCCCTTCGTGTCCACTTTGTAAAGGATCTCATTCCTTGTACAAATGCGATAAGTTTGTCAAGCTGTCTGTTCTTGACAGAAAGTCAAAGGCAAAAGAGCTCCGCGTATGCTTTAATTGCCTAACTCAGGGTCACCTTGCGAGCCTTTGTAGCTCCAAATATACGTGTAGAAAGTGCAAATCAAGGCACAACACACTTCTTCATGAGGATAAGCCTCAGAACGCTTCTTCTAGTCAACCAGGATCTGCGATGTCGGCAGAAACCCCTGTTGAGCTAAATCAATCGATTTCTGCATTCTGTTCGAATGCTTTTCAGGTACTCTTACCTACGGCTACCGCTAAACTCATCGCTGATGATGGTACGCCTCATGTTGTGCGAATCCTGCTGGATTCCGGTTCCCAATCGAACTTCATACGTTCAGATCTGTGTAAAAGGTTGAAGCTTCCAACTCGCGAAGTCAACGTTACTGTTTCTGGCTTAAGTAAAGCCACTTCTCAAATCAAGGCTAGGTGTGATATCAAGCTGCAAGCCCCTCACACTTCATACGGCATTGGCCTATCCTGTCTTGTTCTCGATGAGATTACGGGTGTTACCCCAAGTTTTCGCGTCCAGCGAAACAGTTTCAAGGTTCCTGATAACATCAAGTTATCAGATCTGTCCTACGACCAACCGGGCACCATCGACATTCTGATTGGTTCGCCCATTTTCTGGCAGCTCCTTTGTATTGGACAAATTGGTCTAGGCCCAAATCTTCCCATCCTCCAAAAGACTCGTTTTGGTTGGATTGTTTCTGGCCCCACAGGCCCCCCTTCTGCGTACCCTGTACAGTGCAATCTTAGCACGATCGAGGATGCTTCTGATCCCATTGCTAGGTTTTGGCAACTCGAACATTACCCAGAGGAAAAGGTTCGCACAAATGAAGAGAACGCCTGTGAGGCACATTTCGTGCAAAATACTCAACGAGAAGCGAATGGTCGATTCGTTGTCTCTATCCCTCTCAAGGAACCTGTAGAGGTATTGGGTGATTCATTGCAAATCGCTCAGAAAAGATTCTTATCAGTAGAGAATATTTCAGATTCTGCAAGTAGTAAGGCTACTACGCGTAGCATCTTGCCTGAAATACCCCAGATTTCAGATTCTACAAGTAGTAAGGCTACCAATCGTAGCAGCTTGTCTGAAATTTCCAAGATAGTTGACCCGCTGGGTCTGTTAAGCCTTTGGTGGCATGGTCCCACCTGGCTAAGCGAAGGTGAGGCCTCTTGGCCTACTTCCAAACATGTTCGTGCTGAGCTTCCAGAATTCAAAAAGGAAGTTCAGAGTCTTCCTGTAACCTCTGTTGAACCATTTCCGTTCAATCAGTATTCAAGCTTTGCTCGCTTACAACGAGTTATAGCTTATTGCTTTCGTTTTCATAACAATGCGCGAGCCCCTAAGACTGATCGTCTTTCTGGTCCCCTCTCTACAGATGAACTGCAAGCCTCTATTGTAAGGCTTGCCAGGTTCTCCCAACGCGAGTCATTTCCTGACGAACTTAAGCTGTTGTCACAGAACAAGCCTGTGAAACAATCTTCTGCTTTGATATCCCTGAATCCCTTTCTGGATTCCGAGGGACTGCTAAGAGTTGGTGGTAGGCTCCACAACTCTCAATTACCCTTTGACAAGAAGTTTCCTCTAGTGATTTCTGGCAAACATCCATTCGCCAAACTCCTAGTATCGCATGAGCATCTTCGGCTTCTCCATGCCGGACCTCAAATGCTGTTAGCTAATCTCAGAGAACGATATTGGATCACCTCTGGCAGAAATATCGTCAAGCAAGTGGTTCATCAATGCTTACGGTGCTTTAGATTCTCTCCTAGGTTAACTGAACCCATAATGGGAGACCTGCCAGCCTCTCGTACTCAATCATCGCCCCCATTTCATACGACTGGTATTGATTATGGTGGACCTTTCATGATAAAGGATCGCAAGGGACGTGGTTCTAAACTAGTAAAGTCCTACCTTTGTCTATTCGTTTGTTTCGTCACAAAGGCAGTGCACCTTGAATTGGTCGCTGATCTTTCTACTGAAACCTTCTTAATGGCTTTTCGCCGGTTTGTGGCTCGACGAGGCAAACCGCTCCATGTCTACTCAGACAACGGCACTAACTTTGTAGGCGCCAATTCCGAGTTAATCGAATTAGGCAATTTTCTCGCGGAACAAAACCCTTCTATTTCCGAATCAGTCGCGAACGACGGAGTAGCTTGGCATTTTATACCCGCGCACAGTCCCCACTTTGGCGGATTGTGGGAGGCCGGAATCAAGTCCTCCAAACATCACATACGTCGCGTTATAGGTAACGCTAGTCTAAATTATGATGAATTTAGCACTCTGTTGGCACAGGTGGAAGCGACCTTAAACTCCCGACCCCTGTCCCCTTTGTCCTCTGATCCAAACGACCTTCAGCCTTTGACTCCTGCTCATTTCCTGATTGGTCGTCCGTTGGTGTCACTGCCTGATCCCAACGTAACTGAGATAGTCGAGTCTCGGCTGTCTAAATACCAGAGAATACAACAACTACACCAGAATGTGTGGAAGAGATGGAGTAAAGAGTACATCTCGGAACTCCAACAGCGCACCAAATGGCGCACGCATCTTTCGGACCTCCAGCCTGGTTCCATGGTCCTCATCAAGGATGACAATCTACCCCCTCTGAAGTGGAGGTTAGGCCGGGTCACCGAGCTGCACCCTGGCCTTGACGGCGTTACGCGTGTGGCGTCAGTGAACACTGTGTCAGGGATCGTGAAGCGATCCTTCGCTAAATTGTGCCCGCTACCTAGTGTTGTGAACTAGTGCGTTAGCGTTCAGCGCAGTTTTCGTAAAGCCTTTTGGCTCCCCATTGTTCGGGTTTTCTTGTACTAGATTAAGATCCATGTACTATTAGGCTTTGTATATATGTGTGTTCATGTTACATGTTTTACTCTAGCTTTTACATGTCAACTCTGTACTGTTTTATTTGAAAGGTTACCCTTTCCAAGGCGGGCGGTATGTTAAGGACTTTATAAACTTTTGCCGCCTCTCTTACATTCTGAATTCGTACTGTGCGCAGTAGACTGCCTCGCCGGCATCCGATTCCAAAAACACTTACGTTTCATCTGCCAAGGTGGCAGCATGCAAACCGGTCCGCACTCCGAAAGCTAATTCTTTGTAAATGTTAAACTGTTCGTGTTAATTTATGGCAATAAATTACTACCTTCGCTTTTCGGCGTGTGTATAATTCAGTGAAACCTACAATCATACAGTCCACAAATTCCAAGGCGAGCTGGCAATCAGCGGTTTTCCAGATAGCGAAAAACTGAGAAGGCTACAAACATTGTACCTTCTATCCTGATTAGTGCTCAAACATACCGTTCTATGAACTTTTTAAATAAAGGTAAGAAGGACAGAATGTTCTTAATACAGTGCAAAGAGAGCACAATACTAGATAAAATAAGGCTATAAAAATGGAAAGGTAATATTTGAAGAATGGTGAAAATCAGACATTTATTATAAAATACAAGAAATTCACATAACAGAAAATGAACGAGGGTTGTGTTTAAAAAAATGAATCAGTGAAGTGACATAAGTGAACAGACAATCCAAATAAAACATAGTGAGTGGCGCTATAACCTAGTTTAAATACGAACGTGAACAAACAATAATTTTAGAATTAAGATTTTGTACAGTTTTATAATATAAGTTAAAATTTAGTTTATAAGTAACTGGTTTGTACTTGGTTAACATCCACAATTATGAATTTAGATAGGCAATTGTTAACTACCATGGAGAAACAATTGAATAAAAAGTATTTCATGGCAGTCTAATTTGTCTCTCCAGTTTAATTGAGTTTTAAGCCATTTACAATTGAAATAAACTAAAAATAATTATACCATCGTGATCAGGAGTTCGTAGTGCACATGTGAGAATGTGGGTGTAAAAATCCATCACCTAAAAATTATTTTCATCTGCGACCACCTTCCGAACCACTTCGCCAACGACGAGAAGTTTACGATCATCAGATTTTGAGCACAATTGAGGTCAAGCGTTTAAAGTTTTGGTAGCACCACGTCCGCACGCCGTGTAGGAGTACACCGCAGCAGTTCCAGCATCCTAGGGTTCCTCGTCCAGCATCCAGCATCAGGAGAATCAGTTCCGAGCCAGTTCCCGCAGCCTAAAAAAGGTCAGGTGCTAGAGTTTCGAGACTTACCATGAGGAACGAGTCTTATAAGAGGAAGCCGATCCCAGTCTTACAATACTTCGAAATAAAGCATGAGATCCAGAAATTGTAAAAATATAAGTTAAGGTTATGTTTTTCACCTGAAAGGGCGCGTTCAAAACAATCGAATTCGCAGGAAGCCGCGAACGATCTAGAAACAAAACACGACTAGTCACAATTAATAAAGCGCGAGATTCGAATTACCTGATAATATGTTCATAGATTTGCCTTTGAATTAACTTGTAACTACACCAGAAACGAACCGCACGGAAATTCAATTTGTTGATAGATAAATTGACAGCGTAGTGAGTCTGCGCGTTGCTGCTTTTTAATTTCACAGCCCAGTGGCGTAAAACGGGAGTTTAGATATGAACATGTTGTTGAACCTAACTTGCAGATTTGAGTCTTCGTACCTACTGAAAGCTAGCCATAAATAAGTTTACTTGCAGATGTGTGAATTACTATAAGGGGCAAAACACTACAATCAATGAACCCATGTATACAATTATTTATTTACTTTTAATCAGTCAAAATTTGATTTAAATAAAACAAAAATATGTGTAGTGAGTTTATTTATTAATTATCATATCAATTAAAATTACACCGAGCATCTTCATTCACTACAATATATGTATTAGCGATAATATGGAGATATCCATAATTATGGTGATATCAATAATTATGGGGATAGCGATACATAACGATATTCGATAAATATCGATATCAGATATTTTCATAGTCGATACATATGGATATTCGATATTTCGATATATCGATATTCCATAAATATCGATATATTGATATTCGATAATATCGATATTCGATATTTCGATCTAACGATATTCGATAAATATCGATATATCGATATTCGATAAATATCGATATTCGATATTTCGATATTCGATATATCGATATCCGATATTTCCATATATCGATATGAAAATAATATCGATATTTATCGATATATCAATATATAGCCCAGCCTAACCCCTACTCGTAATGTTTAAAGCAATGTTGTTGCATTCTCGGCGGTGGTTCACGTGAATGGTTTATGTTAGTTGTTAGATCTTGATGATTTTTTTAAAAGAAAAAATACGATTGAGAATGTTCAATGTCACATTTTTATGTTCACTGTTACATTTTTGCGCATGCGCACTGGACCAAACTTTCCATCGAATTCTAGAGATGTTAAAAACTGTTCTTTTACCGGAACAGTGACAACCTGTTCTTGCTCCGCCTGCGGAACAGTGATAAATACCTGTTCATTTTCGGAACAGTCTCAATATGTGATCTAAACATCAGTGCGAATCTCGCAATCGCCGAATCCAATGCAAGTGCTCGTCGCGGAAGTCGGAACAGGAGCGGAAAAGAGAGCTACAGCGAATAAAAAGAGGAAAAGATCAACAGGGCGACACTGCAGCCTTGTGTTTTATGTTTAACGTGTAGACGTTTCGCACAGCAGTAACCGCCTCTATTCTGTTATTGTCGCATCAAATATCAAAATAAAATACTTTTAGAACCTGTTTTATTTTATAATATTTATTTGTTTTTTTTTCTCCCTTGCAATTTCAGCATGTGCCAGTGCCTTACAGTATGCAGTTATAGTTCGCATTTCGCATGTAATTGTTTATTTGTTTATGTCAGTGTTAAGTTAATTTTATGTAGCTGGTGGATGTTTGATGTTTGGTTACTGTTAACAGATAAGTTATTTTACTTCAAAAACGCGTTCTCGATGAACACTGAACAGCGAGTGCGACTTCAGCTTGCAACTCGCAACTCGCAAGTCGCAACTGCGACGCAATCCGATCGACGCGACATCGCGTTTTCAGAATCCCACTACTGTTCCGAAAAAGAGCAGTCGGTATTAAAGATTTGGAACAGGTTGCTCTTGCTCCGAGAGCGGAACAGTGATAAAAGAACAGGTTTTAAAAGAACAGCACATCTCTATCGAATTCTTGCCATTAAATTTTGGGACGGTTTGTTTTTAGAATCACAATGGACGCGAAGCAGGAGTTACGTGATAATAATTTGTATAGTGTAGTGGCCACCACCTTACATGAACGACAAGTTCAAGAAAACAAAGTAGTCACAAACTTACATTTACAGCAAGAAACCATCAAAGGCACTATCGACAACACAACTTGTCACGGATTGAATATCAAACAGGAGGAAATTGATATAAAAGATGAACTACTTGCTACGTGTGCAGCAAGCCAAAGCATATCAGAAGAACGGTTTATTTGCAAGGTCTGTGAAAATAAAGCAGAAGGCAAGAGTTCGTGCTCTATTTGCAAAAATAAAGCAGTAACGGAAGATACACATACACGAGAGAAACTTTATTCATGTTCAATTTGCAAATACAAAACAGCCCAGAAAAGTGATTTAGTTCGACATATTGAGATACATGTAGAAGTAAAACCTCATACATGTTCGATTTGTACATATAAAACGGCTAAAAAATGGAGTTTAATCCGACACATGATGATACATACGGGAGAAAAACCACATACATGTTCAATTTGCGAGTATAAAACAGCTGAGAAAAGAAGTTTAGTACGACATATGAGGATACATGCAGGAGAAAAACCTTATTTATGTTCAATTTGCGGTTATAAAACGGCTAATAAAAGTAATTTAGTTCAACATGTAAAGGTACATGCTGGAGAAAAACCTTATTCATGTTCAGTTTGTGAGTATAAAACAGCTGAGAAAAGAAGTTTAGTACGACATGTGAGGATACATGCAGGAGAAAAACCTTATTTATGTTCAATTTGCGATTATAAAACGGCTGATAAAAGTAATTTAGTTCAACATGCAAAGATACATACAGGAGAAAAACCTCATACATGTTCAATGTGCGAGTATAAAACAGCTGAGCAAAGAAGTTTAGTTCGACATATGAGGATACATTCAGGAAAAAAACCTTATTCTTGTTCAATTTGTACTTATAAAACAGTTGAGAAGATTAGTTTAGTTCGACATATGAGGATACATACAGGAGAAAAACCTTATTCCTGTTCGATTTGTGAGTATAAAGCCGCTCATAACTGTTCTTTAACTAAACATATGAAAACACATACAAGAGAAAAAAATTAGAGTGATAACATTGGGGTGATGTCGTTGATCGAAGACGTTTCTATGTATGAGAATGAGGGAGTACATAAAAATGCCAAATCAAGTTAATTGTACGAAAAGTTATCTTATTATTATGATTAGATTTTATACTTATATTAGATGTACAGAAATAATTTGAAATATATGAGATATGTAATCATATGGTTTATATATAATAAAATATTAAATTTTGATGTAAATTTATGGTCCAATAATGTAAGATAGTGCTGGCTAACTTAAGGTCAACTGCCGTAAGTATATACAGGGTGAGTTTTTTTTCATTATCGCTATAGGGATCTCGGAAACCGTGAAAGATAGAAGGTTGGTTAAATGGAGAAAGAATTGCAGTTTTATGAGCTTATTCGAGATGTGCTTTTGTTTCTTTGAAAAAATCCAAGGCCTACTAGATACAAGCAAAATATTAAAATTACTTAATTTCTTAAAGTCGGTCTAGCGGCGTTATTATTGAAAATAAAAAAAAATAATAATAAAAGTTTTAGTTATTTTTACGGTGTTTATCTTACACTTATTAGTTTTCTTCTAGCTTTCATAGTTTTTGAGTTATAACATTAAGTTACATTTTTTAAATAGCAATCATAGTTGGCTTAGACATTTCTAAAAAGAGCTCACTTTTCCGCTTAAAATGACATAAGCTATGTTATACCTATTTTGACAAATAATTCTTTTATAATAATTTTCGTAATAAGAAAATGACGAAAACAAACACTATGAAAGCTAGAAGGAAATTAATAAGTGTAAGATAAACACCCTAAAAATAGCTAGAACTTTTATTCTTATTATTTTTTCTATTTTCAATAATAACGGCGCTAGACAGGCTTTAAAAGATTAAGTAATTTTAATATTTTGCTTATATCTAGTAGGCCTTGGATTTTTTAAAAGAAACAAAAGCACACTTTGAATAAGCTCATAAAACTGCAATTCTTTCTCCATTTAGCAAACGAGATATGCATAAAAAAATGTAACTTAATGTTATAACTCAAAAACTATGAAAGCTACAAGAAAACTAATAAGTGTAAGATAAACACCGTAAAAATAGCTAAAACTTTTATTCTTATTATTTTTTTTCTATTTTCAATAATAACGGCGCTAGACCGACTTTAAGAAATTAAGTAATTTTAATATTTTGCTTGTATCTAGTAGGCCTTGGATTTTTTCAAAGAAACAAAAGCACATCTCGAATAAGCTCATAAAACAGCAATTCTTTCTCCATTTAACCAACCTTCTATCTTTCACGGTTTCCGAGATCCCTATAGTGATAATGAAAAAAAACTCACCCTGTATACATGGTGAGAAAAAAGTAACTCAATGTAGCCATAACTTTTATGTAACCAATCGTTTTACAGCTATGTAAGTTTCCATAAAAACTAATTCATTAGCAATCGTACCTTCCGCACAATTTTGCAGGCAACAAAGGCACTTGTTTCCTCGGCTCCCATTCGTATTTCTTTAGGAATATCCTCATCGTCACAATTTCATACAGATGCCACAAGTATTGATATTTCTTACTTCAAGCCATATACAAATATAGTTCGAAATAAATGACATTTATAAACAACAGTTGCAATTGACAAAGTCGTAAGTACTCTCAATCATTCTAAAACGTTATTACACAAATCTAGCGTTTTTATGACAATAAGTTACTAAAGGATAGGTATAAGCGAATTGTAAGTAGGTATTACAAAAACTATTGTACAATATACGTCCGCTAGGGCCTTTACTGCCTCACAGTGTCATTCGAGTGGCTCCGGATTTATTAGGCCGTCATAAGCCCTTCTGTCTTGGTAAACAATGTTTCTACATTTAAGTTGATACAAAATTATTGCCTTCAGTGTCGGTAGACCAATCCAGTTTGGAGCCAATCTGTCCACACAATTTTTTTTTCGAAAAAATTTAAAAGCAGAAATGTGATTGATTCATTGAAAATTTCTAAAATTTGTTTCACTTTACAAAAAGAACAATCCGAGCTTATATAGACTGAAGAAGATGCCAAGTTTTGAATTAAATATTTGCATTGGTGGGGGGTCAAAGAGTGATTGTGTGGGTTGTATGAATTGTTCCTTTAAAATTTTACTCAAATATAATTTGCACGCCAGTGCATATAGCAAGCCTACAAACACTTACTGACATCATGTACCCAAGTAGCTTGTGAACGCATATTTTCTCAAGTGAAAAAAATCAAAAATAGGCTAAGAGTTTCATTATCGCAAGAAAGGTTACAATGTTTTCTAATTTTAAATGTGAGTGTAATCTACTCCAAAGCTTGAATTGCGACGAAATCGTTGACAAGTTTGCAAATAGATCAGTCTCTTTAAAATCAAAATTATTGATGTGATTCATATTGTCTAGTATAATAATAATAATAATAATGATATGTTTTCGTTATTTGTTTGAATTTCAAAGTTTATAAGAATAGAATAATTACCTACCCCCTACCTATTTTATTTTTTTGTTACCTTGTTTCATGTTTAAATTTTAAAATTATTAGAATAAATATTTTTTCCGTTCCTCCATCGTTTTCTTTATCGTAGTTATTGATTTTGTTGTACTTTCACCTGCCATTACTGTACTGTGCTATTACTGGTAAGAGGGGTGCGTTTTGGGTCTTCGAGCTCCCTGCAATCATAAAAATTTCGCTTGCGGCAACGCTTTACCCCCCGGACTCCTCTTTAGCCGGGGGCTGTGCCCTCCCCCCTCTTGCCACTTATTTTTACATGTGAAGGCCACATGTATCCTTTGCCCAGTAGGCCAAATTTTTCTAGACCGATGCTGATTGCCTTTACAATTAAACTTCAATGTCCAAGACAGTTGCGATTATTACGGCTAAATACGTACGCAATCTCAGAATATCATGCTTTCCTATATAATTAAAGTTGATTATTTCCTTCATATCCATAATAATGCGAAATCACCATGGTTTCTGTCAGTTTAATAATGACTAAAATTCAAACGTCAAAATTTAACCGCGGTTAAATTTATGTCAAAATTTAATCGCTTGTGCATAATTTTAACATGATTGTTAAAGGTGCTTTACCAACTGAATTTTATCTATTTATTCAGGAAATAATCACGCCGAACATCCCGCGTGCATGTAAACTAGCCTGAATAAATTTTGACGATTTTCTGTCAAAATGTTTTGCTCTGAAGAAATATATCTCGTAAATTTTCCACTTCAAAATCCCTCGTGCTGCGCACTCGGGATTCTTGTTGAGCGGCAAATTTACTTGAAAAAATTTCTTAGCAAAACATTCTGACAGAAACGTCAAAATTTTATCGGCTATTTTAATGCACTTGGGATATTACTGTTGATTAATTTCTGCTGTAACTAAGAATAAAACTGCACTATAAGCGAAACAAAATTATGAATTATAATATAGGTAGCCAAAAGTGAGTAATGTAGATCGATACATAAGTTAAAGAGAACGATGTAAATAAAACCATTTTATGCACGTACAGTAATGAAAACAGCATCGCTGTGAGCAAGCACAATATATCTACGGCCCTCATCGCAAAATTTACCATTAGCATTTTCCTATTCCGTATGCCGTCAAACACACTGTTAAGTAAGTAAACTTCGAGCACTGCATTCCATGGAGGAACATGGCCTGAGATAAGGCGAGTCAGGGTCACCGAAATATCTGTTTCCGAAACCCAGTCAGTCAATCTGGCACAACGTTACCGGGGTACTGGGTGATGCAGTCAGCATCACGCCTTCGACGACTGCCTTACTTGCTCTACTTCCATCAAATCCTATCTACAACTTGGACTGTTTAAAAAATAATCACGCCGAATTACATTCGTACTAACATTTTTTTCAAAAATTTTAACTAGATTAGCGCGTGGACTTGTAGACTTCGTCTACTCATGAGATTTTTTAATACCAACAAAGATTCGTGAATCTAGTAAAAATTATCAAAAAATTATTACCACATGTAATTACTGTTGATAATTAACCTGTTAACTAGAAATGTTGTACAGTATGTAGCATACGAGTTAATTATAAGGTACGACTAGTGAAGCATACGAGTTAAATAAGATGATACGACTATACACAAAAATGTAAGATGACAGATGCAGTGTATTTAGCACAGGAATGAAACTGAGAGCTATGATTAAGCAACAAAAAATGTGTTGATCCCACCCCGTAGGGTCGGGGCGTGGAGATTTACAACCCATAACACGCATGTGCAGACAAGAATATTGATTTTTGACGTCACAGAACCTTGTGCATTTCAACGCCGCCGTATCTTTTTGCCTGTTGAGGTTAAGTGCGTCGCTTTGCTAGTTAAGAGTAAATATTACCTATATTTTGTTTAAATACTTGTTAAATGTCTATCACCTTGATTCAGCTCCTAAATTTATATTCTTAGTTTGTTTACAGCGACATAGCCAAATAAACATCTATAGTTAATTTTGTAATATTGCGTCATCTACTAAAATAGTTAAATTTTTTCAGTTATGGGTGTCCTTTGCATGGTGATAATGGTCAGCACGAAAACGAAGTCTACCTGCGTTCCTGGCTGCAACAAATTGGTACTGTACAGGTCAGTGTAAGTAAGCATTTTCATAAATTTCTGTACCGCGTTCTTTAGCTTCCGAAGCCTTGGAAGTAATCGCTAGGTATTCCTTCATATGTTTTAGAAGCTAATACAGTTTTATGTTCATGTTATGATCAGCCGTTGACATCTTCAAATGTATGTACTATGCAAGACAAAAAAACTGGTACAACTGTTGATAGAGATTTTGGCATTGTTTGATTAGCTTCAATGAGGCTTGCAACGGTTACATTTATTATAACAATTTTGTTTCATAGCAATGTCTAACCAAGTTGATGATTGAGTTACAAATACCTAGCAACTATACATATTAAGGCAGTCACATTTACAACAGACCATATTAACTGTCCCAGTTTTTTGTCTTGCACAGTACATGTTTTAACGTATCAGCTAATTTGTTTCGTTTATAAAATAATGAAATAACAAGCAACAGTAGTAATTTTCATTAGTAATATAACAAGGACGAGGCATACTTGTTTGTTTGTTAATGGACAAGGTCTAGGCATGCAGAGAACCAGGTACCTTAGACACCTACTGCTTTGGTCATATGGTCAAAGTCCTTTACCGATAATTTTGAACACGTCAAGGGTTGAGTGCTGGTTTGCAATGAAAACTTGTCCGAGGGCAGTTTTCTAAGGGCAATCAGCACAATGACTCTTGGCACGGGCAAAATTATATCTAAGTGTGTTGCCCGCGTTTATATTTTGAAGATGATATCAGCCATGCTACAGTTGTGTGTAATAATCAACGTTAGATTATTTATCAAAACTATTCAGAATTATTTGTATGCATTTATTTCTGTTACCGATTTTCAACGTACTTTGGTGAATAACTTCAAGCAGTTCTACAAATCATCAATAGGTTTTGGAGAAACTGCCCTGTGATGCCCACATCTGCGACAATTTGATATTAAGTAGGTGCACTACTTCCTTAATCTTCAAATTTGTCAAGGAGAAGCATAAGCCTCTATTACCCAAGAACATCGGAAGAAAATGACTGCGAAGTAGGTTGTTATTTATTCATTATGTTTGTAAATAATACGCATGTTTTATTTATTACGATGTTCTTTTATAAGAATTTATTTTTTGTTCTATAATTTAATATTTGTTGTATTGTATATTATTTTTGCTGAATGTATTTACTACATTAATAAAGTGTTTTTTACTAGTGCTGTCCTTAATAACTGTTTTATTTACATTAAAATTTGTACTGTTGTAATTTGTGTTTAAGAAATAATTTGTAAATTTTAATTGCTAATGCCTAATTCAGCATTAGCAATTAAAGTTTATAAATTATTTTTTAAATCAAATTTTATTCACAAAATATTTTTTAAATTAATGAAATTGAAGGGTTGCCTATACGAGCTATTTAAATTTCGCGCTTGCGTCAGTTTAAGATTTGTGTGTACCTAGTACAAACATTCTTGTGTAATGTAAAAAATGTGTGTAAACCGTAACAAGAGGGTTAATTTATCTCTCCTTGTTATATTACTGGCTCTAGGAACGGAAGTTTAAAGTGGGACTCGTAATTTTTTCAGAAGCAGATTTTTTCGTTAAATGGCCCAGCAACGAAATTCTCATTAAAATGTCAAGTTTTCTTCGACAAAAAAAAGCTCTCGTGTAATTATAAGTGAAAATTTCCTTACGTAATATTACAAAAATTTAAATGTGCTGTATGCAGAAAAATATGCTCTTTCAAATGGCACTGTCAAAAATAGAGGTTATCATTCGATAAAAATGTCGATGACGTCATATCCGGAACAGTAATGATGTCACCAATGCGACTAGAACGTCAAAAGATGCGCATCTTAAAACAAAGGTCCGAGGATTTTTCCGAAAAGCTTTTCCTTTTCTAGGTAATGAATTTATTCTTTACTTTATGTACACACTGTATATCTAACACTTTTATATTATTAGCGCCTGTAAGTGGAGAGGTCACAGCGTATGTGAGACAGATAACCATCTCTTTCTACGAACTTGGTGCAATGCGTGCAAGCGTCGTCCGTGAACACGTGAACGAAGTTGTGCAGTTCGAAGTCTCAGAGAGGCGGACGTACTATATGTCGGCGCCGTAATGTTTTTGCCCATTCCCAGATCCTACTAGCAATATATGAGTATTAAATATATGAACCATTATCCATTGACTTGACATACGCACTGTCAAACTGAAAGTATGTTTGCACCACTGCTAGTTTTCACATTTTTATAACTAAATTAATGTACAGTCTAATAAAAAACACATTATTTTGGAAGTATAATCAAGACATTTTTTTTTAAATTTGCACTGACAGTAGGGATGTCAAGTAAATGGATAATAACTAGTGTCAAGTTACCATATGCGCAGATTTACGCGCACATTAATTTTTACGGCCAGATTATTTAAAGTGTGTTTCTAAACAATTGACTCATAAATATATTCGTAAGTTTCTTACTCATTTTAAAAATCATCAGACGATGATAGCTTAAAACAATATATTGGCTAACATGGGATTGGGAACAGAAACGAAAGCGGTGAAAAACTTCTACAGTTTTGCATACAAAACAAATTTACTATCCTTAAGACCATTTTCCAACACCATATAAGGAGATAATATACACGGAAATCCTTGGCGATAGATATAGGAATCAAATTGACTATGCCCTTATCAATACAAGATGGAAAACCTCCGGAAATGATAACAAGACATATCCTAGTAGAGAATGTGGTTCAGATCACCAATTAATTGTTAGTCACTGATCTGAAATACGACTGAAAAGATCCCACCCATCAACGTACCAACCAAAACTAAATGAACAAATGACAACAACGTATGAACAAAAGGTCAACGCGAAACTACAAGCAATACAAATTGAACAAATATCTAATGAGGCTGACAAAATATGGGATACGATAAAAACCATCCTAAGGAATGTCAAAAAAGAGACAATAACGGAACACATGCAGAATACTGCAAACTACCACCCAAAAAAGCAGTGGATGAAAAATCTCACTGTGGAACTGATTCAAGAAAGCAAAAAACTCAAACAAAAATGGAACAACTTCGACAAAAGTATCGGCAACTCAACAAAGATATACAAAGAAGCTCAAGAAGAGACAAAAACGAGTATTTAAGCAAAATCTGTGCAGATATCAAAGAACATAGAATCACCAACAGCAGTGGAGATTTATTTCGAAAAATTAACCAAATTACCAGATAATTTAAACCAAAAACGTGAGTCATTGATAATGAAGATGGCGTAACACTACGCGATAAACATGAAATAATAAACTGATGGGAAGAATACTGCAAAAAACTCTTCAGAGAAGACAGAGCTGAAACCCTACTGACGAACTTATCGGACATTAACGCAATACAACATGGCCAAACATAATTAGAATGGAAGTAGAACATGCGATCAGAAAACTTCGCAATAACAAAGCTCCAGGGGAATATGACATCAATGCAGAAATGTTGAAAATACTAGGAGAGGGAGGTATTCTCAACTTAACCAAACTTTGTAATACCATATGGGATACACGGCAATGGCTCACCGACTGGGCACAATCTAACCTCATTACTTTTCACAAAAAGGAATCCACACGGAAATGCGAAAACTACCGCACAATGACCCTTATGCGAGGGCACTAGATACATTTCCGCAAAGACATACATAAGATAACAAACTATGGGGGATTTTAAGTTTATTGTTTTTCAAAATATTTATTCATTCTATTGAACCAGTCCTAAAACACCCGTGACCATTGTTCTGGAGACATCTCACCGACCATGTTATTGTATGCCTCAACAGCCTCACAGGGGGAGTTAAACCATTGCCCACGCAATTTATTCTTGATTGTGGGGAATAAATGGAAATCACACGGTGCCAAGTCGGGGCTATAAGGTGGGTTACCCAGTAGTTCCACATTTACAGAGACAAAAAATGCCATTGTTTGAGCAGCGGTGTGGGATGATGCATTGTCATGGTGTAGGATTAGACGACTTCAAGGTCGTTGTGTACGTACTTTTTCTACGACTGCTGGTAAACAAATGGTGGAATACCACTCAGCGTTTACTGTGCGACGATCTTACAAAGGAACTGTTACAAGATGGCCTGATCGGCTTAAGAATGAAGCAACCATCTTCTTACTTGCACTGCGAGATCGCATAAATTTTGTTGGCTTGGTTTCACCTTGGAAGATCCACTGCGTCGATTGTCGCTTCGTTTCCGGTTCATAACAAAATCCACGTCTCGTCACCGGTGACGATGTCATACACATGTTTTGACTCACCACTTGCAAACCTCTTCAGCATTTTCTTGCACCAATCCACACCTGCTAGTTTTTGAATTTCATCTAAATTATGTGTCACCCAACGCGTGCATAGCTTTCTGGCACCCAAATGTTGGTGAAGAATTGTGTTGATTGCACTCCCCGAGATGCTTAAGGATGCCTCAATTTCAGCATAGGTGATTCGCCGGTCTTGCTCCACGAGGCGGCGCACAGCGTCAACGTTTTCATCAGTAATTCGGCGTAATTCCGCTTCATCCGCAAAAACATTGCGAAGTCGTTCGATGCACTGTTTTGGAGTGAGAGACGATTTAAAATCGTAAAAAATCATCGCGCGATAATCTCTTCGACATAGTTCCATTTTTCATACAACTCACAACAGTTAAAAGCTTATCACATACGAACCGTAAACAATGTTCTCAATCTGTCAACTTCGATTGTCTATTGAAATGTTGCTGTTTCATGGCACTCTTATAAAAAATTGTGAAATCAATTTCAAAGCCTACTTTGCGGAAATTTATGTAGTGACCCTCTTACCACACGCGCGCAAAATATTGCTATATATAATCCATAAAACATTACGGAGTTTCTTCGGCAGACAAACACCACTGGAACAAGCAGGGTTCATCAAAGGTAGAGGCAGTGGCGATCAAATATTAAATCTACGACAACTTATCGAAAAAACTATAGAATTCAACACCACAACCTTCCTATGCTTCATTGATTACAGTAATGCTTTTGACTGTGTCCACTGGTCTAAACTAGGAGAAACCCTTCTTGATATGGGTGTACCGGAACATCTAATAATTGAAATAAAAAAATAATTTAAACAATCGTACACCGGCTCGACCAGTACCGTTCGTATCCGAAACGACTTGTCCGAAGAGTTCCCGGTTCAAACTGGAGTTCGACAAGGAGACGTCGCCTCGCCGTTACTTTTCAACGTGGTGATTGATGCAATTATGAGGAAAGTGTTCGATGGACGACGCGGAGTAAGGTACGACGATACCAACTTCTTAACCGATTTAATGTTCGCCGATGACAGCACCGTCTTCGCTGACTCGGACGCCGAAACTACGGACATTTTGTACGACATTTTCCGTCTCGCCCAGTCATATGGATTAAGAATAAATGCGGATAACACCAAAGTGCTCACAAAAAACGGATCGAAAGCCAGCGTTTATCTTGATGGAACCCAAATCGAGCAGGTTCCAATGTTCAAATATTTGGGTTGGCTGGTTGAGAAAAAAAAGTGGCATCGACGGCCGAAGTTTACAGCCGCATCGAGAAGGCAACAGCAACATTTGCCTCGCTCAAATGGCAGCTTATCGAAATGAACGAATATTACCATCAAAATGAAAGTACGCTTACACCGAACGCTGATCCTTCCCATTCTTGTTTATGGATCGGAAGCGTGGACATTGCTCAAGCCGGACCTTGACAAGCTCGAGGTCTTCCAAATGCGATGCTCGAGGCAGATTCTTGGTGTCTCGCTTCGCGACCGCCTTTGAAATGAAACAATTAGAGAAAGATGCGATAAACAAATACTGATAGGAGAAGACATACAATAACGTCTACTAAGACGGTTTGGACATGTCTACCGAATGGATGATCACCGCTTACCACGTAAACTTCTTTGGCGAGACCGTCCGGCACACTGAAGAATTCAGCGAACGGCACCGAAAAAAACCTGGCTAAGGAATATCGAGGGCGACTTAAAGAATCAGCGATTATCGGTTATCGATGCCCGAGACGTCGCCAAAAATCGTCAAGAATGAAAACGAATCGTGAATGGAATTCGAGACCCAGCGGTACCGACAGTAGGGTATTCGTTGCGGGGACGTCCCGCCCGGACCGCCAGCTAGCGTACCACAGAAGAAGAAGAATTAAACAATTATATGAAAATGGAACAGCAAAGCTTAACGACAAAACAACTAATAGATTCCCACTAAAAAAGGCATACGACAAGGCTGCATACTATCTCCTCTACTTTTCAATATTTATGGAGAAGCGATAATGAGAAAAGTGCTCGATAATAAGTGGAACGGAAGCGTCAACATTGGAGGCGCAAGGCTATCGAATCTGCGCTATGCCGACTATACTACACTAATAGCAAAAGACAGAGCAGAACTACTAGATACTAGAACTTTTACAAAGAACAGAAAATGAAAGCGAAAACTATGGACTAAAACTAAATAAAGACCAAACAAAAATCATGGTGATCCAACGTAGGGACAATTCACAAAATATACAACCGTTTCAAGATATAGAACTTGTGATAATCTCTGAAACTTCTTTGTGGCGTGAATTCATAATTCATTTTCTTATATGGGTATTTCGCCACTCTGCAAATTAAAATATTAAATAACGAAAATATTAACAACGAACGTTTCGAGGGACAATCTGCCCTCGTTGATAACGAGGGCAGATTGTCCCTCGAAACGTTCGTTGTTAATATTTTCGTTATTTAATATTTTAATTTGCAGAGTGGCGAAATACCCATATAAGAAAATGAATTATATAGAACTTGTAGAAAAATTCAACTACTTGGGATCACTTATCACTAATAAGGGGACCAGCACCGAAGAGATCCATAAACAAATAAACTTAAGCAGATCGGTAACAACGAAGCTGAATAAGATACGGAAAGACACGAATATCACTATCACTACTAAAATCAAAATAATTAAAACGCTGGTCTTTTCCATCCTATTATATGCTTCAGAATCATGGACCTTAAAAGAACTAAACAAAAAGAAAATCAATGCCTTTGAAATGTGGTGATGGAGAAGAATACTGCGCATACCATGGACCGCCCATCGCACCAATGAAAGTATCATAGCAGAAATAAAGACACAAATGAGACTGGCTACTAGCATCCAAAGAAGAATATTACATTATTTCGGTCACGTTACCAGAGACAACAATAATCTGCAAAAATTGATGATTCAAGGGAAAGTAGAAGGAAAGCGACTTCGTGGGAGATCACCGAAACGATTAATCGATCAGATTAAGGAAGCCACAGGTGCCCCACTTGGAGAAAAAATGAGAAATGCCGAAAACCGAGAACGATGGCGAGAAACAAACAAAAGAGCCAAGTAATATGGAAACTAGGAAGTGATATACTATGCAAATGATATATAAATCACGACTCCTCGACAACGAAGAAAAACGACTAGAGAGATATATTAATAAGTTTCTTGCTCAATTTTGCTTACTCATTTTAAAAATAATTTATGAAAACATTGTCTAGTAAATTTTCGCATGAATTTGATATCGTGTCATACCAGCTTAAAGCTGGATTAGTTAACGAAAATAAATCTATACTAGAAAAGTGCTTGTTATAAGAATTAATTAATCGAGGCATAGTGGAATTTTGCATAGATAAAGTTTGAAGAGAATCGACTTCAAAAACCAAGTAGGTACAGGCGGTACAGTTATAGCTATTAACATATCTAGAAATATTATGAGTATCATAACTTCTGGAGATGTTGTTTTGAAATCCGAGCTCGTAGAGCGAGGATTTTAAGACATCTAAGGCTGTTATCATACTCATAACGTCCGTTGTTTGTTTAATAGTTTATAAGTTGAAGTTAAAGGTTGCCATGTACGGTAATAGTATATTAAATTACAAGGCATGAAAGTGATACTTTGCAGATGAGGAGGCTTGTTGAAGAATACGAGGACGCAATGCGTCCGAGTACTTCTTCAAAGCCTCCGAGTCAAGCATAGACACTTTCATGCTGTGTAATGTATTAAATTTTTTCTGAAAATCCTCTTTGTAACACCTAGCGCGCGCAGGTTTCGACAGCACGGATCTACACCGCTCTACGGTTCAAGCCGTCGCCGCAAGAGGGCGCCAAGCGCACCGCACGCAAGTCATGTTACAACGGCGCTCGCTTAAAGCCTCGTGCGCAAACCACTCGAGATGCTTACAGTGACAGCGTCTCAACTAAAATCAACACTGTCGGAGATATTTAATATTGTATGTGCCTAGGCTTTACCACCGAAACCAAATAAAGAGTCCCGGAGGAAGCTGGAGAATTTTAGTTTTTCTCTGACATATTTAAAAATAAAATCCTATTGCATCAAGGTGCATGGTGAAGGTGACCGGTCACCTAGATAGCGCAAAAATTTCAAAAGTGATTAGTCTTGCAAAGTGACACTTCCAAGACCAAACTCTAGTCTTGCAAAGTGACACTCCCCAAGACCAAACCGAGGCTTCACATGGCCCGCTTTCTTGACGATTTCAGAAAAAGTTATATTACGGTACAGATGCAGTTGTTTCAGTATGGTAATGGTTGCCATGTACGGTAAAGGACCTTCCAAGAAGCATGCTTATTAAATAATTTCAGTAAATTTATATGGAATATAGTAATTTTGTCATTGGCATGATTTACATAATGTAATTGTTGCAAAATGCAAAGACACCATTTTTACGAGGGAGGTTCAAGCTAAAACCGTAATTATTTTTTTAAAGAAAGTAATTCGAGTGTATATAGTTTTATTTTTCAATACAATCTCCATTAACATCTACACATGTATTGCACCTGTGAATCAAATCATGAAATCCTGCTGTCTAAACCTCTAAACCAATTTATAACACATTTTTTAAGTGCATCTTTATCTTGAAATCGTTTGACTTCAAGATGACTTTTAAGCGGTTTAAACAAATACAATTTGAGGGAGCCAAGTTTGGACTATAAGCAGGATGGGGTAGTTATCCAGTCCAATTTCGTCAAACAATCCTTCATAATCTTTGCCGTGTGTGGCCTGGAATTTAATCCTTTTGATAACAATCCTCTCCTTGTGTTTTCGAATTGCTTGACGAACTTCGTAAAGGACGCTACAATAACATCTACACTGTTTCATTGTCTGACCTGGTGGTAAAAAATCGACATAAATAACATCTTAGCAGTTTCCAAATACGGACGCCATAATCTTGCCAACCGACGGTACCAATTTGACTTTTTTAGGTAGAGGCGAATCCAAATGTTTCCATTGCATGTTTTGCTTCTTGGACTCAGATGCACTTTCACCAAATTGTGCATTAAGTCTGCATAACATTTCAGCATCCTTCATTGAAGAAACTGAATAATAATTCTCTGTTTCAAAGTGTAGCTCACGGTGTTGTCTGCCATGCTTAATAAAAAATGAACGGCTATAATGACAACATTATTTGTTTAGATTATAGTGCATTCAATATTGTATGTAATAAAAAATCACACTAATCAATCAATTTATACTTTTGGCGTGAACCCCTCTCGTAAATCAATTTGAAAAAATTTATATCAAAATTGTCGAAGTCTCTGAATGTTTCTATTAATGAATTTACCTTAGGAGATTTTATATCAATAACACAATAAACCATACCTTGATCAGATTCAATAGTTACTTGAACACCCACACGCATATTTATTTGACGTATGACGTTTATAGTTAAAGTACCATCTTGACCATTGAGATTTTTTGTACTAGTTTGTTATAATATGTTTTGTACTCTAGCCCAGAAACATTATTAACTTGTTAACTTGTTATTATTAACTGAGAAGCAAGAAAATGGAGATATATTTTAGGAGGACGAGATATATATCATTTGACTCAGCTTGCAGAGTAGATTCCAAAAATATATAGAAACCGGAAATCGGATTTCTTTTCCGAGGTCGACTTCCGGTCAATTTTTTTTTAACTTTTAACTTTTTCCTTTATAGCTCCTGCAGTTTTTGATATATTTAGCTCAAATTTGGAATACAGGTTACGCTGCAGGGCTTACATCATTACAAATGGTTGTGAGAATCTACAGGGAGATATTTTTTCAGGGGTCATGCTTCCTTTTCTCCCCCTGCGGTGCTCCGCTGTTAGATTCTAAAATACAAATTGAGTTTTCTGTTTTGTTTAGAATCTTTTTGTTCTCTTGCAGTTTTTTCGTATCTGCAACCGTTATCGAGAAAAAAAAGTATAAAAACGATTTTCTGTAATTTGCTAGACAAAATTTAAATTTTTAAAATGGTTTTAAACGTTAATTATGTGCTAATAAGTACACGGTAACAATTTATAGATTAGTTCAGGCACATCAGTTTTGAGTCATTATAATTTTTACCGCTACAATAACTTTACAACACATACGAGGGCTGTTCAACATGTTATCTACTTGAAATAAAAATGAATTTAATAAAATTAAATATTTTTTGCCACTTGTAATAAGATTACTGTCCGATTTTTGTATTGAGAAGTTGATCACTATTGATGTATGTTAATAATAATTTATTATTGGGCCTTGTTAACTCCCTTTTCTTACCAACCGTCAATAATGGAGTCAACTAGCAAACGCCATTGTTCCCTCGGAGTTCGCGAGCACGCCCCTCGCTTAATCCGATTTTACAAAAGCTTTCGGAGATTCTAAATTCAGCTTATTTAGCTTTCGTGGGTATAATGGACTCTTAAATTTACCGCTGAGTATGAATGCTAGGATTTAAGATGCTAGTAGTGCAAAAAATAGACTATACATCGCGGTAGAGAAAACTATGATGGGCCACGCGCGTTGTACCCTGCACGGTGTAACGCCCCATTTTATTTAAGCGTCCTTTTGATTTGCTCATCGAATCGGCTCGTATTTCTATTTTTGATATCCCGCGCGCTCCTTTTGGCGAAACGATGAGCGAAAAAATTGATTTTTCCGAAAAGACGCTCGACCTTTGATAAGAAAGGTGTCTAGAATGAAATTGTTGAAAGTGAGTTCTTCGATTGTAAGCACTCGTCGAGGCGGCTGTGATCTCTGTGCAATTTCAAGCCTTCTGAGGTATTTGAATGGCTTGAACAAGTAGGCTGTTTTCTAGCCAATTTGTTTCTGTCGACAAATAAAGCGTACGCTTCAAGTGGCGTCCTTCCGAAAACTTACGTGAGGCCGATTCACATCTTTGGTGGTATATTTTCCTAGTTTATTTGCTGTGTACTAATTTAGTAGTAACTAGGCCTGTTTGCCACCCTTCCGGCGTAATAGTTTATTTTTATTTTATTTTATTTTATTTTGTACTTAGTCAACAGCTTTTAGGCCAATTATAGGCGTCGCTGTACATTTTATGGGGACTTCCAACGCCACTAACAACTGTCATGATGTTATTATGACATCCGGGACCAACTATTTCCGTGGCAGCTGTACCACGAGGCGCCGAGAGAAGCAGCCGTGGAACTCCCAATCAAGTTCTAACCATAAAGAGCGTTGCTTAACTCCACTGGTCGTACGTGGACGCTTGTTCAAGCTTCAACACTCGGAACCCTAATATCTTTGTGATTGGGCATGAAGTCCTGACGGCATCCGCATTGGAATTTCGCCAACAGCACAAATTTTGGGGCCACACGTAGTTTTAGCACCGTTCATGGATTTTTCACATAGGAATAGCTAAACTTGTGTATGTACCGTGTAAAAACCTCACGCAGTGTGTCCGTGGGCACCCCGCTCACAGTAGTTTCAATTTATACAGTTTTCAAGCCGGTCGAAGTAAACTACGCTTTCAATGTTTGCCATTTATTGTAATTGTGACTTACAATGCTGCTGGCGTCAAAATTTTAATGTGTAGTAACGTGTTATTTAAATTTTAATAATTTATATTTTTTGGGTGTTTGATTCGGATAACTCCAAACTTTTGTATTATTTATTGCTGTAGTAGGCCAGGTTTTACCTGAGTTGTCTTAATTAATATTGTTTCTTAATTACCATGACTATTTTATTACCTAACTCTTTCTGATTTGTATTTCTTTGTTACTTATACTACGAGCCCTCATGAACCTGCTCGTGTTCTTTTTTAGATTTACGTTGAAGTAAAAGGTTTCCAAGGTAGGTGGTGATTCGGTTTGGTAGCTATACTTGTATTTATGTTGTGAATAACGATTGGCGCCCATTTTCTTTTAACTAATGATTTTTTTTGTAACCTTAAGAACCGCTACCTGGTCCGTATTCACGAAATATTCTACCGAGAGTTATAGTTAGCTAGGGCTGTGCTCGCCCCTCGGTTAAGGGTGGCACAACTGTCCTCCACCACGGAATGCAATCTTCGCGCTTGGGCTATAATGATAGTCTTTTAACCTTATTGTATAATATACTATTCTTTTTAGCGTTTAAGGTCGTAAATGTAGCTTTGAGCTGTAACAAGCAACTTCAAATATGTTAAAGGAGAAACTTAGGAAACTTGAAGATGATATCTGTGGCAAAAGAGTACGTATCAGCATTTAAGTCAATTTAACAAGTGTCATGGCGGTACTCATCAGTGGTCTAACTATGGTGGGTCATGTGAGTGTTGGATCGCCCCCCAGAGGATTTAGGGGTAACTAACTAAAATTCATCTTTAACAAAAAATGTAAACTTAAATCTTATTAATTGTTAATTGAATATCAGTTATTACATTCCATTTTCACTAATTTGAAATTTTTCCCGCAAGCGCTCAATCAGTCGCGACCAAATCAGAATTATACAGTGACTGCCTAAAAGTTGGCATCAAATGCGAAAAATGTTCATTTCGATTTTTCACAAGACTTTTACGAAAATAATTTGTGCTTGTCTGAAAACCTATTTAGCAGCTAGCAAATATACCGAGTGACTTTTACTTATTTAGAAAATGGCGTTTCACGGTATTTTCAAAATTCAAAAAAAGCTTCTTCGGAAGAATAAGGGGTAATAATGTGGTTGTCTAATGCGTGATGCTCACCACATCACCACGTGCCATGAATTTGACACGCGACAACCGGGTGTGATAGCGAGGATACGGAAGCTCTGACCTTTCGCCTTGCAGGCCAAGCTCCTTCATGGGGTGTTAGTGCCTCACCATTATTATAAAAGGTGCTATTTTTTTTAATGAAGTAAGGTTTCGACGAAATTTTTTTAGTGCGTTTTAATTCTAGCTAACTGAACAATCTCAAGGCCAGAAAACATGTTTTCTTTAACTTTCGCAAAAATAGAATTTTTAAATTTTTAAAATATTTTTCAAAATTTCCTTACAAGACTTAATTATAAAAGTCAATCTTTTTAGGCAAAAATGTTAGATTTGTAATTGAAAAAAATAATAGAAAATATTTGTTTAGATTTTTTATTATTTAGCGGAAAGTAATATTTTTCGCATTATTTTAATGTTTTTGATGAAAGGCGCTTTTTAGGAGAAATATATTTCAGTGATAATTAATATCTATTCAAATGTCTTTCTAAACTCTAATCTAACCCAATTAATACATTAATTTGACAAAAATCCTGTAAATACTCTTTTACAGTTGTATAAATGAGGAAATTTTTCTTTATCAGTTTACTTGTTGTAAAAATGTAAGATTTTTTTCAAAACTTTGAGCCAACATTTTGTATTTAGATATAAAATCACATTTTAAACTTTTTGGTAATTTTTTTTCTCTATCTTGCCTAGTAAATGCATTTTCGCAATTATCTTAAAAAAATGAAAAATTTTACAGATAACGGAAGTCACGTGACTACTTTTGTTTGGCCCAATTGTAATGTTTGACAGTCACCTCTGATTGTCAAAGTTCTGATTTTCCAAAAAACTGCACAACTGTTGTGAAGACAGCAACCGCTTTGGCGTTAAAGAAAAGTCGGAAAATTAAGTTCAGCGAAAGTGCCCTACCCCCCCCGGATAAATGTAAACATTATATCTTGAGAACGACATAACCTATCAGGATGGTTTCTGAAACTGAAAAGTATTTGGGCAAGATTGGTCGTTTTTCTTCTTTGCATGTGTTTGTCGATATGCACTCAGGTTATTATTAATAGTCTTTAAGAGGTCGTGTAACAACTTTCTGGGCATGGCGTAATGGTAGAGAAGGTACTTAGTTAAGATTAAAATAAAAAATTCGAAACTCGGTTCATGGAATGGATATATTTTTGTAAGTTATTGAAAAATTCGTATGCAAATGTCCATCCATCGTGACATTCGGATGTGAAATGCCACATTATAGGCAGTGTCTGCCTCATCCGCGGTCTCCGCTAATGGTAAATCCCCAATTGGATTATATGTAAACCGATTGCCTCTATCTAGTAATTATTTGCTTGACATTTGCATTGTCAAATCGGCGGTATGTTGGCACCACTACTATTTCACTAAGTCATTTTTTATTAATACGGCTGATTGGTGTTGCACACTTCACGGCACTTGTAAAAGTTAAGCTCCAGTCTGCTTGGTCAGTACTTGGATGGGTGAACATCTGGAGAGCGGATTACCTCTGCCGAATTTAAAAATGCATATAACCCCAGGGAGTAATGTAACCACTCAATCAATTAACTATCAAAATAAATGCTTGCTGCCGCGAATTCTATATTTACAATTCTCTGAACTAACAAGAAGTGTTAGAGTTGTGAAACATTGTGCAATATTGTGAAATTATGTGACGCCACTCAATCACCCCACCCGAAGATGGCAGAGGCTATAAATAGCCGTGCTTGTGTAATTTTAGTTTAGTTTATAGATTTGTGTCTTACAGAACGTTGCTAGTTTTAGATGTGCTTCTTACAGAACGTTACTCTGTACAAATTTGTAACTCCTACATTTAATTAAAAACTTGTGTAGTAAAATAAATAAAGTTTTTTTTCGTTAAGGCCACGATTGGCAACTTAACTGGCGCAGTCGGTAGGATACTTGGCAAAAGGGCACTGTGAAATTTTGAAAAAAAATAAAATATTTTTTTTTATTTTTCGCTCTTTTGTGTATTTCAATACTTAACCAAGTATTCCGAAATCAACCAACACCGGTACGAAGCAACGCAACTTGGAGGACAAACATCGCCAAAAAGCAGCACCGCTAACTACTGGACCAGTCTATTGGAGACACATCAGTCTATTGCAGACACCTGCTCCATCGAGGAGTTTTCTGATTTTTGAGATCACCTGTACGACCAATCCAGAGGAAGTGTACACCTTTAATTAACCACGGATAATCTGTACGACCACTCCAAAGGAAGTCTACACGTTCCAACTACAAATATGAAGTAAGCAACCTTTTACGTTTTAAAGTGTGTGTGTTTGTTTTTAAACATAAACCCAATAACATAGTTTTAAATATTTATCTAGCCTACTTAGTACGTAACAGAACGCAGTAACCCTGATCCATTATCGCACAGGTTAAGCTCTGCTTTGTGTTACATTTTCCCTAGAATAAACTGTTTACTAACATAAAAATCAATCGTTAAAAATAATAGTGAATTTTTATGCTTAGACCACCACGCTTAATTTTCAACCAAATACAAGCAAATCGAAACATGGCAGATTTATTCCCACCAGGTTTTTCTGTACGAATGGTTTCTGAAATTCCAAGTTACGACGGTAACCCACTAACTTTATCAGAATTTATTAGATTTGTTGAGCTAATTTTATCCCAATTTTTAATACCAGCTCAGCCAGAAGCTTATATTAATAAATTTTTACTGTCATCCGTTAGAAATAAATTAAGAAACAAAGCTTTAGAAGTCATTACCGGCTATGAATTCAATAACTGGAGTGAATTAAAATTAACACTAATCAATAACTTTGGAGATCAGCTATCAGAATTAAATTTAACCATAGACCTTGCAAAAATAAAGCAAAATCAAAAAGAGTCCCCTATTGACTTTTATAACAGAGTTAGAACTCATTTAGCAACTTTTAATACAAAAATTTCCCTTGGACCTGAAGCCAGACCTATAAAAGATTATAAATTATTAAATTCAAAAAATCTAGCCCTTAGATCCTTTTTGAGCGGTTTAAATGAACCATTTGGCACTTTGTTACGAGCCAGAAATCCTAATAGCCTAGAAGCTGCTATCGCAATCGTTCGAGATGAACTAGATATACGCTATTCTCAAACTGCATATCGTAATTATTCACAAACTGAAAGTAATAAACCAGTAATGAATCGTCAGAATTTTCAAAACAACCCAAGGATTAAATATAATGAACAAATGAAACACAATAATTTTAGACCTAATCAAAATTTTCAACGACAATCAATTCCACAGTTTCCTAATACATTCCGAAGCCCTCAGAATCCCACGTTACAACGTAATTTTTCTCAAACCCCAGGTTGGTATCGACAACCTTTTGAAAGAAATGTTTTCGCTCCGAAACGAAATTTTGTCCCTAATAATCCTGTTGAAAAAATGCAAACATCTACGATACACGCCGCCATTCCAAAACGACCCCTAACTAGTAACATGCAAAATTTAAATTCAAACAAAAGACAAATTTTCGTTCTAATCATTTACAAGTGGCCCAGCCGAGTAATTTCGATTTCGAGGAATTCCACGAGGATATCGACACAGAACGTAATGACCCACTTGACCCACTTCTTGAAGCCGACGCACTTGAACCTAACATAAACAACGAATCTCAGAATGTTTATTCAGAGTACTTAGCAGAACACGACACTGACCCAGATTCTGTAAATTTTTAAATACAGCCTTGGAAAAAATTGAAACGTTTCTTGTAACAACAATTAAATCTAATTTACCGTATATTTTAATACCAGGAACACAAGATAAAATATTAATTGATACAGGCAGTAGTAAAACGCTAATATCACCTTTATTTGTAGAAAAACATTTAAAAAATTTAATATATAATTATAATTTTCAAATAACCACACCCCATGGTACTACGACACATAATCAAGTAGCCGATATTCCGATAAACTCATTATTTTTAGAACCCGGAAGTCATATGTGCTATATGTTTAATTTTAGCCCCGATTATGTTGGATTAATAGGATCTGTTTTATTAGCAAATATAAATGCAAACATTGATTTTAAATGGATGCATATTCAAACCGAGCAAAATATTATCCCATTTTACTATAACCAATCCAAACTTAAACAAGAAGTTCAAAAAAGAAACGAATGTAATTTTTCTAAAATAAATCAACACTAGCAGCCTCTTAAACGAATATATCTACCCCCTAGATCAGAAAAACAAATTATTTTACCAACTGTCAATAGTAATGGTACATATTTGTGTGACAAAATAATATTTGACAAAGACTGTAGAACACCTAGAGCTATAGTTAAAGTCCATAATAATTATTTTTATACAACAGCAATTAATACATCCAATCAGACAAAAGAATTTTATATTTACAACCCACTGTTATTAGATGACTATAAACACTCAAATTTAATAGAAATAAATAACATCAATACTCAGAATCAAAATTTTAATTTAAAATCTCGAAATCAACTTCAAAATGTAAACTTAAAAAACATTAATACAACACATTTAAATGCTGAAGAAGCTCATGCATTAACGACTCTATGTTACGAATTCAAAGATATTTTTCATCACCCAGAACTACCATTGACTTACACAAACTTGACAAGACATTTTATACGTACAAAAAATGGCATTCCAATCTTTACAAAAAATTATCGCTACCCTCGTGTTCATCGCAAAGAAGTAAAAAACCAGATAAACAAAATGCTTGCTGACGGAATTATTGAACATTCAGAGTCACCGTATAACGCACCTATATGGATCGTTCCAAAAAAATTAGATAGTTCAGGCAAACAAAAATGGAGGATAGTTATTGACTATAGGAAATTGAACGAAAATACTATAGAAGACAAATACCCATTACCTCTCATAGAACAAGTACTTGACAATTTAGGTAAATCTGAATATTTTACTACCCTTGATTTAGCCTCAGGTTTTCATCAAATTAAAGTAAACAAAGCTGATAGAGAAAAGACAGCCTTTTCTACTGAAGAGGAACATTTTGAGTTTAAACGAATGCCGTTTGGGCTCAAAAACTCATCCAGCAGCTTTCAACGACTTATAAATCAGGCATTGATTGGCCTAACACCCACACAATGCATGGTTTACCTTGATGACATAATTATTTATTCAGTATCCCTACAAGAACACATGATTAAACTACGACATGTTTTTGAAAAATGTCGCACTGCTAACTTAAAAATACAATTAGACAAATCCGAATTCTTAAAAAAATCCATTGCCTATTTAGGACATATCCTTACCAAAGATGGTGTAAAACCAAACCCAGATAAAATCAGTGCTATTATGAAATTTCCCTTACCAAAAACTAGAACTGATATAAAATCGTTTCTAGGACTTTTAGGTTATTATCGAAAATTTATAAAAGATTATGCTAAAATAACAAAATTCCTGACTTTATGTTTAAAGAAAGATTCAAAATTATACACGATCAAAATTTCATTGAACAATTTGAGAAACTAAAAATCTTGCTAACTAATGATCCAATATTAGTTTATCCTGAATTTACAAAACCATTTGAGCTAACTACAGATGCTAGCAAATTCAAGAACTCTTAACCAAGCCGAAATTAACTACCCCACAATAGAACGAGAATTATTAGCCATTGTTTGGGCCTGCAAACATTTCCGCCCCTATTTATATGGCGTACATTTTACAATATTTACAGACCATATACCTTTAATATGGGCTTCGCAACATCAAAGAGCCAAATTCTAAATTAACCCGTTGGAGTATAAAATTAGAAGTATTTAATTTTAGCATTAAATACCTACCAGGAAAAACTAATAAGGTAGCTGATGCCTTAAGTCGAATTAATATAAATCCCCTATCAATTGAACAATTAGACACACCAGAACCCAATTTTGATGATAATGCAAGTATAATGGCACAAAGACCATATACACCTGACTTGACTGACTTTACTATACCTACTTTTGTACCACCTACACAAGAAATTGAACCAATAGATAATCAAAATATTGACAGTGATGTAAATACTGTACATTCACAACATTCATCATCCCCAGTAATAGACATATCTGAACTACCCCTGCAATATCATAAGAATCAGTTAGAATTTATTAACGCTGTAATTCCAAAACCATTTAGAATCACTAGATTCGATGGCTACACACATATAAGTATTTTTGTGAATAACAATAACTTCCACGAAAAGTTTGTACAATTACTATTAGAATATTGTACACCAAACTCCCATTATTACTGTATATTTCAAGACGAAAATATTTTTGATAAATTTTCCAAATTTATTACTGAAAACAGTAATGAAAATTCTCCTCACTTCCATCGATGCACTAAGCAAGTAACTTATGTTACTAATCCTGATCACCGTGAACAACACATTTCGGACTATCATTTAGGTAAAACTAATCACAGAGGAATTAAAGAAACTAGCGAACACCTTAAACGTACTTATTATTGGAAAGGAATTGACAATGATATTAAGCGATACATCAATAATTGTGACACATGTAAACGAGAAAAATATCATAGACACCCAAATACATTGCCTTTTAGTTTAACGCCTACTTATGAGAAACCTTTCTCTTGTATCAGCATAGATATTTTCCAAATCAATCAAACTAAATATTTAACCGTAATTGACAATTTCAGTAAATTTACGCAAGCATATTTATTAGAATCCCAAAACAAAATAGACATAACAGAAGCATTGTTAAAATTCTTCTCACATTATGCCGTACCTCAGAAAATCATCGCTGATAACGAATTCGATAACGCTGTAATAAAAGAATTTTTAAAATTACATAAAATACAATTACATCTAACTACACCTTTGCATCATGAATCAAATGCACTTATTGAACGAGTACACTCGACAATTTTAGAACACTATAGATTATTAGAGCATTCCCCTGAAAAAGAAAAAATGCCTTATTGCATATTAGCCTATAATAACTCAATACATTCCAATTTAAAATTTACTCCTTCTGAAATTTTATTTGGACATACAGACAGTCATAATCCATTTGAATTTTGCAATGATAACTATTTTAAGACTTACATTAATGACCATAAAAATAAAATGTAGCATTTTTACTCAGAAATCCAGTCTAAACAAAAACAAGCCAACGAACAAAGAAATGAAAAAACTAATAAAGATAAAGGACTTGTATCTTTTAAAGTTAATCAAAAAATTTTCCTTAAAAATGACCGAAGAAATAAAAGAAGTATGAAATTTAAAGGACCCTTCAAAATTATAAAAATCCTAGACAATAATACATATCTTGTTGAAGATTTAACTACCAAAAAAACATTTAAAAGACATGCAAATGAAATACGCCAAACTGACGAAATAATACCTGTTACAGGTACTACATCTGGTTCTGCAGTTGCAGTATCCTCTTAGTTACAGGAGACGTAACAATTAAGGACCTATCAGACAACCTTGGCCTATACCCTCAAAACCTAGGAAAAGCGCAAATTAAAGAAAGCGACTGGACTATTATAAAGACATTTGACTATACACCCTTACTAACAAATTATACGATCCTTAGACGTTGATTATTAGACTCTATTCTTAAATTAAGAAATCGTGATTTTTACACAGTTAAAAATGAAGAACAAACAAAACTAAATCACAATGACATGCTATTGTTGATCCAACAGTACATCATAAAAATTGATAACATGATTGATCAAATATTCCCTTCAGATACAATCAGAATAAAACGCGGAGTAATAAATGGACTCGGTACTGTATTTAAATTTTTTACAGGCAATCTTGACGCTGAAGACGGAGAAAAATACGAGAATGCCATTGCGGATCTTCAATCCACAAGAGATATCCACAATAAAATTCTAAGTCAACATACACATTTAATAAATGATTCCATAAACGCTATATTTACCCTAACTAAAAATCCGGAGCTTTTAAATACAAATCTACAGAAATTGATTGTACAAAATCGTGCTATAACCAACAACATAAACTCACTCTCTATTCAGAGTGTCCTATCAGAATCAATATTTTCGTTACAAATGTTTGTAAACACCTGGCTCGAATTAGAAACATCTCTCACCTTTGCACAAAACCAACAAATGCATATGTCCCTACTTGATAACGCAGAACTATTATCCAATCTCAATCAAATCTCTATCTACCGTTCTGAAAACTCAGACAACATGCTTTCTTTACCTTACCCTGTGCATCATAAAACCCTTCATCTTTACGAATCTATAATATTAATCCAAGCTTATCAAATTAATAACAAAATAACGTTCGTCTTCGAAATACCATTAGTGCACAAAGACACTATTTACCAACTCATGCAATTGATACCGTTCCCGGTATACATTGATGCCAATTTGTACCGTATGATCATTCCTACCTATAAAACCATACTCTTCAACCTTGCAACGTCAATACCCGTCGAACTGGACCACTGTAAATTGGTGACCACCGGTTCCTATTTTTGCACTGAGAAATACCACTTTTCCGTTGTTAATAACCAGTTATGTGAGACCCAACTTTTCTCTTTTTCCTCCAACAAAACTTGTTCACCCTACCTGTTTAACTTACTAAAAGTTAAAATAGCCCAAATTGACGATTCCACTTGGTTGGTTACTACTCCACAAAAAGTAACTATTGACATTAAATGCTTAGACACCAAGTCAAGGAAAATAGTAACGAAAACGAATCTAATTCATCTCACACCGGATTGCACGGCAGTCATTGACCATGACACCTTGTTGTTCCAAATCAGAACCTCTTCTTCAAAACTTGTAAAGTTGCAAATACCCAATATTGATGCCTTGGATGCAAATAGTGCTAAACACACTAAAACAGCAAGTGTGGATCTGACACCGATCAACATTAAAGAGCTGATTAAAGACCAGTCACAGCTTGGGGGAATACAAAGGGCGCTTGAGCCTGCCAATGTAACGAACTTGCAGTACATTTCTGTAATCACGATTATAATACTAAGTATGATTGTAATAATAATCTTAAGTTTGTTAGTATATACCTATTGTAAACGCCAAGCCTTACAAGATAAACTCATGGCATATATAAAATCAAAAGTATTTAAAGACGATATTCCTAAACCTTTTGAGTTCTTAGAAATCAAAACGTGAAATTCAAATGCTTTGAATTGTCTTAAGAGGGGAGGAGTAATGTAACCACTCAATCAATTAACTATCAAAATAAATGCTTGCTGCCGCGAATTCTATATTTAGAATTCTCTGAACTAATAAGAAGTGTTAGAGTTGTGAAACATTGTGCAATATTGTGAAATTATGTGACGCCACTCAATCACCCCACCCGAAGATGGCAGAGGCTATAAATAGCCGTGCTTGTGTAATTTTAGTTTAGTTTATAGATTTGTGTCTTACAGAACGTTGCTAGTTTTAGATGTGCTTCTTACAGAACGTTACTCTGTACAAATTTGTAACTCCTACATTTAATTAAAAACTTGTGTAGTAAAATAAATAAAGTTTTTTTTCGTTAAGGCCACGATTGGCAACTTAACTAGCGCCTCGGTGCGCCCGGCACCCCGACACTGCGTAAACGGTATAAGGAGCTACAGATTATGTATGTAGGTATGTATATTGATAGGTGATAGCACTTTCAAGTTCTTTACTGTCAAATATGTACTTCAAATTTCAAGTTAATTATTGACAATACATTTATAAAGATTTTTGTAATGCAGCATGCAGAGGAGTACAAATACTTAAAACTTACAGTTGAACGTATACCCCGTTCACTCCATTTGTGATTCTGAGCGGGGTTTGTAGGAGCACTTTTTGAACGGTGTAAGTGACATTTGGTAAAAGAAATCACCAAAATTAAAGCAAAATTTTACAGTTCATAATTTTTCATTCATCAAGTGAATTAAATTTGCTAAACATAACATAACTGATTTCTTCAGTTCAGCAAGATGCCACGAACCAGTCTAAAACTGACGTACAGTATGATCGAAAACTTTCAACGTCTAGAGGACTGTGGAATTATTTTGTCAAAACATTTTGTTGGCAGTCGTGGTTAGTACAAGTCACATTGGAATTTTATATCTGCCAGTTTAAGGTTATGTCAAGATTGCCATTTCAACAAGTACAGGGTTATTCATTATAAACTACCCACCCCTTATCATCGTTATTATTGTCTATAGAAAAAAAAAGTTTTAAATAAAAGTTGTGTGGTTATGACTGAATTTTGTTTAAATGCTATCAAAAGTACAGTGGCGTACAGGTTTAAGGTGATACAAAAAAGTAATATATTTTTTTAAATGGAACACCCTGTATATTATTACATTTTTGGAATGATCTTTTTCTGCTGATTTCAAAAATATATTATATGTTACCCCTATATTATACCGTTTTTGAGTTATTAACCGTCGAATATCTTAGTTAAAGTAGTTACTGTAAATATGGAAAAGTTAACATTATTAAAGTAAGCTATGAAAATGACAACTAATGTTTGATAAGTGACATTTATTTAATGAAATAATCAAAATGGTTTACAGTGAGGAAGAAAAAGTCCAAATATTTACTTGTTATACTATACAAAATAATAATAAATAATAATATTCGACGTTTAATAACTCAAAAACGGTATAAGGTAGGGGTAACATATGGTATATTTTTGAAATCAGGAAAGAAAGATCATTCCAAAAATTTAATAATATACAGGGTGTTCCATTTAAAAAAATATATTACTTTTTTGTATCCCCTTAATTATGCACGCCACTGTACTTTTGATAGCATTTTAACAAAATTCTGTTATAACCACATAACTTTTATTTAAAACTTTTTTTTCTATAGACAATAATAACGATGATAAGGGGAGGGTAATTTATAATGAATAACCCTGTACAATCATTCTTGTTGAATACATAAAAATGTTAGTAACAAAAACAACTACAGCTATTCAAAATGATTTTCCATACACAGAACCACCTAGTGCGCGGCATCAAATATCCTGTAAAAGATAAGTTTATCTGTCAAAATTGTATAGGTTATATTATTAAGTAGCTTTACTCATCAATGCCAATATAAATTTAATTTTAAAAAAATTCACTAGACGTTGAAAGCTTTCGATCATACAGTATAAAAAAAAAAGTCAAAATTATACCCATTCGGAGTCACGTGACTTTTGTCTGTCTCTGTTCATCTTTAGTAAAATAGATGAAATGGAAGAAATTTGAAAAAAAGGCATGTCGATTCATAAAATTAATTTTAAAAATTTGACGTTTCTAATCTGTCAGATTATATTTTTCGTGTAAGTTATTGAGATAAGGGTAATAAAACCTAAAATTGTTGAGCCGAAAACTGGAAATTAAAAGAAACCATCGGACATGTGGTATAACGAGCAGTCACAACAATTAATTTGAATATTATGCGTTTTTTTTATGAAGAGTACAATATTAATAATAGTAAATCAACAGTTTCACCCTCCAACGCTGTTCGCCGTGCTTCTCTTGCGTTAAATATCTCGGAGAGCACAATTTACCGAAAATATGAGCCAGAAAGTGAAGAATGCAAAAACGGAAGTCGACGAAGCAGTCAAGACACTGTATATAAAATGTATGTAGCTAAAGAATTTGTAACCATAAAAATCTAAAAAATGCTTGGTTGAAGAATCTGGAGATTTTTCACATTCAGTTTCTTCCCTAAATAGATTGTGCAAGGAAATAGGCTTCAAATGGCAATGTTCTATAACAGAATATGCATGCACAGAAATTGACTTAAAATTTGCTATACGCAGCAGGTTTTTAATGTAGCAGCTGACATATCTTTATTATATTTACATTTTACGACATGTTATGTTTTCTTTAACCTGTAAATTCAGTTTGATTTCATATAAGAGAATAAACCCGTAGCAACCTTGTTTTAGAAATTGGCATATGTCAGGATAACCTACAAAACGGAATGTCATTTATTTCCCTAAAATTGGATTTTTAAGAATCGACATACGTAAAATTACTAGATTATCACGTGACTCCGAATGGGTATAAATTTGACTATACCTAGTTTTCACAAGTTATTAAATGTCAATGTTATTTTGACATTAGTAACTTTCTGAAACTCAATATTTGGTACACTGGTAAAAATATTCATATTCAAGCCGGCTCATTATCAGAAATGGAGTGGACAGGGTATACTCAATTTCCTTTAATTGACTATTTTAACTTCAATAAAGGATAACTTTACTTTTCTTCTTTGAGATTTTCGTAACATAATTACTGTACAGTCTAAAAAGCTATTCTACATGTACAGTCAAGAACTTTTTTTTAAAATTTTATGCTGACAGTGAGGATGTCAAATAAATGGACTATTATAGGGTTGGGAATACTTAGTTCCCAGCTCCATTCCGAATTCTCTTTACCTAGCTGAAATCGTCGCACATGTGGCACGATCATGTACATAACTCCTTGTAAATTAATCTTGCTGGGCGTGCGACACAGTTGTAATATATTTTTTGGGTTAACACCATATAACCTTTTAGTATTTTTGCTCTGGCTTCATAATTTTGAGCCCGTTTTAGTACCTGTAGGTACGTCAGCACGCCAGCCTTAATTGTTGAATTTGTTGATATTGCTGTCTAATATATTTTTCACTTTTATTATTAAGGCATCTTGTTATTGCTACTACTGGTTTATTTATTTATCCAACCCCCAACAAACCTGCTCGTTTTTAAGAGTTTACGATTGTCAAGCGATAATCAACAAAAGGTAGATGCGTTTTTGACTGTTAGCTATATCTGTTTTTTTTGGCGTGGTAAACGACTGGCACTCACTTGTATTTCCAAATTATGATATGCGTTTTTAAACCTGGGAAACCTCCGCCTAGTCCTAATCCACACCAATAAACTATCAAGAGTTTGAGCTAGCCAGGGCTGTGATCTCCTTGGTTTAAGGGTGGCCCAAGACATCCTACTTAAAGTATCATGTATCCATAATTTTATAGCTTGAAGAACTGAAAGTGTTAGGGAAGGAATTAATGACGAGGCTCCAAAAAAACAGCAATCAGGTGTTTATGCCAGCAAGTTGATGATTTAAGTTACAGTACCTACATGCCACAGAAGAGTGAGATAAGATTTGCATCTGCAACCTTAAGGATTTATTTCCATCCACGAACTATTAGAGCAGAACAGTCAAAAGTTCCGCTTTGTTGTTAGCTTTAGATAACCTTAATCATGAACCGTCAATTTTTTTTATAGACCTGGATTTTTCTTAAAGAGTAATTTGGAATCTCAACAGTGGCGTAACTATCGTATGTGCAGGGGGTGCAAAGAACCTCCTCGCCGAATGTATATAGGCGCCGCGGTAGCGGAGTTTTTTTGTGAAAATAAAAGTTTTCCTAGAATAGAGGTTCAAAGCGACAACAGACTATGATACGTGTGCGCCACTAGGCTCTTTTGAGTGCGCAGTCTTTTCTCCTTTTGAGTAGATTAGAAGTTCCAGCTCTAGTGTGTGTTTGTGATTCTTAGATTGCATAGTGCATAGTGCATAGTAACATACTATAAATTGCCTCAGATGCAGAGGTCATAGAGAGTGCCAAATTACTTCAGACTACCTATGAAACTGATCTCGATGACGGCTTACTAAAGCAAATTGTACAACTTCGATCTTCGTACACAACTAGTATTAAATATTGCTTATCAGTGAAGGAAGTGGGAGAAAAATGTCTGTCTAATCACACATCATTGGCTAGCTTTCCATATATGTATACAGCTTATATCCTACTTTTTACATCCCGTCACTACAGCCTCCACTGAGAGATCTTTTTCTAAATTAAAAATTATTAAAAACGTTTTGCTAAGATGGGCCAAATACGCCTAAAGAGTTTTGCATTACTGAGTATCGGGAAAGTAAGAGCCAGTACTCTTGGTTTTAATTCACTGATTAGATATGTTAGCTTTAGCAAAGTGTCGCAAAAGAGTTTAGTTAAAGTGCTATACCTACCTACATATTAAATATCTACTAGCTGGCCCGGCAAACGGCCCCCCAAAGATAATTTGTCTCCAAAACCCCGTTTCACCACTATAGAGTTTTAATTTTATGTCATGTCCATCGTCTTGGACTTAAAAATAAATGCCATTTTCGCAATCAACGTCGCAAAAAACCGCAATAACGACACCCATATCGATTTTTAGGCTTATTTGCCCCATTTCACCCCCTATGGGGTAGCGGACCCGACAGACGTTGTCCTGCCAGAACGTTGGTTTGCCTACTATTGGCGGGTTTAGCAAAAGTTTTTTCAATAATCGAATTTTCGATCTTTTTCATTTTAAAAAATATTGGAGGGTGGTGGGAGGGAGATGAAATTTTGGAGTTATATGTTCTGATATGCGAGAAATATTCAAAAAATTAAAAAAAGAAATTCGTCAAAAAATTTTAAAAAAATCATAGAACCAGATTGCACCGCCACCTACCGGATCCAATTGTAAATCTATACCATCCAGGAACCCTCTCAAACACACACACAAAATTTCATCAAAATCGGTCCAGCCGTTTAGGAGGAGTTCAGTCACGTACACACTTACAGAAGAATTATATGTATAAAGATATACGGATGGGGCCATAATTATATATAACAGCAATAAGATAACATGAACCACAAAATAGAATGCTTGAGTAAGAAAGAGATGACCATACAACAAAATTACTTTAGTAGGAACAATTAGTTGACATATGTCATAATTAAAGTGAGCGTCAAGCCTACTCGTATATTTGCTACTATGTTTATCTTTTTGTTACTCAAGCAATATGTGTTATTTTCTTGTTCATGTTATCTCATTGCTGTTATATATACTTATGGCCCCATCGGTATTTTATTTTTCTTGTGAATTATTTAAATTTATATTCCTTTTACGTGGTTTTTGTTTTTGTATGTTCCTATGTATTTTTATGTTTCATGTTATATTTTGCGAGTGTTTGATGTAGTGGTAAAATCTGTTCTACTTTATGGGTCGGAATCGTGGACGGTTACAGAACTGGTAAAGCAGAAATTGCAGGTGTTTGTAAATAGGTGTTAGATGGCCAGTCATTATTTCGAGAAAAATTCTTTGGGACCGAACAAATCAGGTGGACATTAATATAGAAATTAGGAGAAGAAAATATGGATGGTTAGAACATACGTTGCGAAAAAATAAAACCAAAATTTGCAGAAAAGTTTTGATTGGAAACTTTCGAGTTTCAGAAACAGAGGACGCCCGCGAAAAACGTGGAGAACTGTAAAAAAAGAAATAGGAAAGACTATAGCACAACTGAGCCAAAGAGCAAAGGAAAATGACAACTGGAGAGAATATACGAATATCCTATGTCCCAATAGGGAATAATGAGATTATTATTATTATTATTATTATTATTATGTTATATTTAATAAAAGATTGAAACATCTAAATGTGTATTATTTTGCAGTAAGTAACCTTTCATGTTAAGAAAAGAGATTATAAATTTTCTTTGAAATTTAAAGTGTTGCATGACCAAAAATTACCTACCCCCTCTTTTTTCCGAAACTTCTTGTCTACAGCGGCTATCATTTATTCTTGCACACCGGCGCCAAACCGTCTTGTTACGCCACTGAATCTCAACTTTACTAAGAATATCCATTCTCTTGAACAAATACAGAGAACGGTAACTCGGCGATATCCTGCTATACTCAATTTACCCTACAAACAGAACCTGAGTGTTCTTGGCCTCCAAAAACTGTGCATCAGAAGACTGCGAGGTGACTGACTCGAGACTTATAAAAACTTACATGGGTATTATTCTGTGGAAAATAACATTTTTCTGATTAATAATAACGGGAGATTGCGTTGTCATAAATTTAAGTTGGCCCACGAAGTTTCGTAAACTGTGTCAACACTTTAACAAACAAGATTTTTGTATATGGAACAATCATGATAGCGACATTTTGAACTACTCTTCATTGAATTATTTTAAAAATGTCTGCGATAAATCGAATGCTATCTAAACTGTGTGTTACATTAGTGAATGCAATTTCCTTCGAATTTATAAATATGTTCAATATTTGAATGTGAAATTTGCAAAGGTTGAGCCTCCAGCATAACATCAGTGCACGGAGCCACTATTTTAAACTCGAAAGATAATTCACAAAAAACATAATTTTTCAGTAATGTTTTCTTTCATTCAGTTACTTCCCGTTACTTATAGCAGCCTCCTGAAATTCAGCATGTTTTTGTATAGACCTATAATCTTAGAGAAACTAATACTTTTTTAATTATTTTATTGAAATTGTGAATTGTCAGTTGTAAATTCTGAAGTCATTTTTGATTAAATGTCTAGTTACAAAATATCCCTATGCAAACTCTTAAGCAACTTTTTACTCGGTTCATTGATGTACTCCATCTTCGCCGTCACAACTATTTTAAACTCTCCACTATACAACTATATTAAATAAATTTTACATCTCCAGAAGCTTGGGATAATTTGCCACATCAATTGCCCATTAACTAACAACAATTCAAGGCGCTGACGTCATCAACAATGGATGAGTGAGTGAGTAAACTACTCAGCTAAAAGGGTCTGTACTACGTGCTGTGATCGCAATCACTTCAGATTCGATTTCATTAAACCAAGATTACAACCAAAACCATCGTTGAATTTTAGACATTTAATATATAATATAGATAATAATAATAATAATAATAATAATAATAATAATAATAATAATAATAACAACTTTATTATCATTCCTTGTATTCTACATACATTTTTTATAATAATAAACTTAAACATTTTTATTAATCGTAAATAAAATGTAGTATCTTAGATAAACAGATAGGTAGTGTGAAGATTAATAACTTTTTTTTGTACATTTATTCGACAAGAGATGTTACATATTCGAAGTACATACTTAATCTATTTCTTAAACCTGACTAAAAATAATATTTTTTGATATTGTTATACATACGATTTATACCTGCATGACCTCCTGTTGGTAATAAATGAGAATTATTTAGAATAACTTGTCGCGTTTCTAAATCAATAATTTTTTGTACACTCGTTATAACAGATATTTTGATACCCGCACTTTTTATTTCATTATGCTCTTTTAATATGCGGTTTAATAATGATGAGGCACCTTTTTCATTCTTTATGATTACTAATTCTGGAATTTTATATTCCTTACATATATTTTTCAGAGCTCTCAACGTTTCACGTAGTGAACACGATGATCGAGGGTTCTGTTTTAATTAAATTGTGCAATCCCACATTACATATAAAATATTCATTATGATATACAATTTACTCGTGTACTAATATATTTCGAAACTCTCGTTCTGTTATAAGTCGTAATTCGAATAAATCATGAGGGCATTTCAACAACTCCACAAGACACGGGTGATCAAACCGTTTCTTTTGAATTGTATCAAGTCGTCGCTTTCATCCTGAATGAAATTCTTTGTTTGTGAACGTGTTATTGCATAAACCGTACTATCTACCACGTTATTCATGTTTTTAAGTTCCTCTAAAGAAATTTCTACTCTAGATAAAGCGTTTACTGCTACATTAACTTTTCCTTTTATATATTTTACCGTAACATCATACTCTTCAAGTGCTAACCTTAATTTTATTAACCTAGATGGATTTGTCATACCAAATAAATATACTAAGGGCTTATGATCGCTGAAAATTTCAAAGGATCTCCCATACAAATAGGGTCTAAAATGTTTTACCACAAAAACTAGGGCTGCTAATTCTTTCTCTATCGTAGAATAACGTCTTTCTGCTTTATTTAAAGATCTGCTTGCGTATGTTATTGGTCTATCATCTTTATTCAACAGTACAACTCCTAATGCTACTCGTGAAGCATCTGTCTTTAAAATAAAATAATTACTTTCTGAATAATTTGGGTATTGTAAAATTGGTGGGTTTATTAAAGCATTTTTTAATGTTTCAAACGAATTTTGACTATTCTTATCCCAATTAAATGGTATACCTTTCCTCTGTAATGCGTTTAATGGTGCCGCAATTTGGGCAAATTTTGGAATGTACTTTCTATACAAATTTGCAAAAGCTACGAATCTTTTTGTCTGATTAGCGTGTTTAGGAATTGGGTAATTTTGAATAGCTTCAATTTTTTCTGGATCAGGTGAAATACCTTTTTTCTGAAATTACATGACCTAAGTAATCAATCTCTTTCCTTAAAAATTCACATTTATAGGGATTTAATTTTAAATTAACGTCTCGTAGTCTTTGTAATACTTTTGTAAGATTTTGATTATGAGTAATTAAATTATTTTCAAAAGCAATTAATCATCTAGATAAATAAAACAACTTTCATAATTTAGACCTGCCATAGCAATTTTTATAGCACGTAAAAATGCCGAAGCACTAATTTTTAACCCTTGAGGCAATCTAGTCATTTGATACTGTCCTCTATCTGTTGTAAACTTGTATAATTCCTACTTTCCTTATCAAGCTCAACTTGATAATAACCTTGAGATAAATCTAAATGAGAAAATAAAACTGCTCCCGATAATGAATCTAAAATTTCAGTTATGCATGGTAGCGGAAATTTGTCGTCCACTACTTGCTTATTTAATAGTCTATAATATATAAAAACGCGCCATTTTTGATTACCGTTACCATTCCGATCTAGTCTCTTCAATTATAACGTTTTCTAACATTGAATCAATTTGTCTATGTATTTCTTGTTTTTGTGCTTGTGGCAACCTATATGGTTTGACGTATGCAGGGTTTGCGTCGTCACGTATGCGATTTCTTTGTTTATAAATATTTGTTACTGTTAAAGGGTCTCTCTCAAAATGAAAGACATCAGCATATTTTACACATATTTTTAAAATTGAATATTTCTCTTCTTCATTTAAAGACTTAGTTTTTATTAAATCTAATAATTTTCTAACTCTTCCAACAGACGATATTTGAGAAGTGCTAAAATTGCACATATTAGTTGCTTTCGAATTGAGTGCAACTAGCACTGGTGCAATTGACTCTGGGGTGAATTACTCTGGGGTGAGTTGCTTTGTAATTCGAACAGACGTTGCGTTACTCTCGGGTAAAATACATAACCTAACTAATTTGCTTTTGAATTGAACGTTTAAAATAAGGGCGGTATATGCACACTACGCTCAAAATGGATTTACATACATACATACATAATCCGTAACCCCTTATACCGTTACAGTGTCCGGGTGCCGGACGCACCGAGCCGCTGAAGGTGTGTGCATTTTTAAATTCAAAGAACTTAATTCGTAGGAAAAAGTTTATTGAAATATAATTAATAATTACATTTAAAAAAATCTGTTAATTACAGTAAATTTAGCTGATATTGCGGATAGCTTGAGAATTTTTGAATCTTCAGACTCGAATTCATTCAGTGAAGGTCAGCTGATGAAAATAATGAAAATTGAGAATTTTGTCGAACAGATCGTGCCCCATTATGATGATAAAACATTCCACATTTTAGAATAAGCAGAAAGATTGTCAATATTTCGTATACAGCACAGTACAAATACCGATTCTTTTAGTCAAAAAGGCGGTTAAATCTGACAGCTTCACAGCTGATTCTAAATAACACAACAGCGCATGTCAGGGCTTGTTGCACCTAAAATTTTCATGGGGCGTAAGGGGGCAGGGGAAGGAAGACTAGCGTTAGTTACTCGAAAAATTATGTTGTAATTCGAACGCGAGGTAACTTACTCTGGTGCACTCCAGAGCACTCTAATGTGTAATGCGAAAGCAGCTATTATACTCGCTTAGTTTAGTTACTTGTGGTTGAAATCGTTCTACTTTTATTTCCCTATCGTTAACGTTTAAAATTCTTACTGGTATCAAATTACGATGTGGCCTAACAATAGTATTTGCTACGTAAACAGATTTTCCCTAAAATTACACCGTCTTCATTTAAATTCGTCCAAATATATTTTATAACTTCACATCGGGCGGGTATATTTATTGAAAAATCATATTTTGTTTCCATTGGTAGTGTTACATTAAAATTTTGTATTGCTAGGGTTAAATGAAATTTTTCGAAATTTATTTCTGCTCTATTTTTTGTAAAAAATCTGAACCAATCACTCCATGTATACCGTTTTGAAATTTATCAATTACTAAAAATTTGTGGTATAGTTCTACATTTTCTATTTGTAATAAAATGTTGATCCTACTGTATAAATTGAACATGAAATACCATTAACTTGAACTTGTCGACGGATCGGATTACTTCATTTGTTGCTAAATAATCTTGAAAAATTACGCTGACCGATGCGCCGTGTTGATTAAAAATAACATATCTTGAAAATTATATATAAAACGTTTAAAATTTAAACCATCTACGTTAAATATTGTTGGAGGGATCTCGAAAAATTGTTGATGAATTTACATTATTTTTCAATGCTTGTGTTGCGCTCTTACCTGCACTAGGTTGACCTACTTGGCTTGAGTGGATTACATTTACTTTAGCATTATTGCTGAAATTATTTTTTTGATTAAAATTTCCTCTATTTCTTCCTCGAAAATTGTTAAACCTATTCTCGTTTCTTGTATATGAATTATTATTGTAATTATTATAATTCTGTTTATTATAATTTCTGCCTTTATTTTGGTAACCAAATCTTCCACGTGAATTTCCAACATAGTTATTTTGGTACCTACGGTTACTTCATCTGATACTCATATGAAGAACTTTTGGACCATCTGCCTGTAGGTACTCCATCTTCGCCGTCCCAACTATTTTAAACTCTCCACTACAAAACTATATTAAATACATTTTACATCTCCAGAAGCTTGGGATAATTTGCCACATCAATTGCCCATCAACTACCAACAATTCAAGGCGCTGACGTCATATGCGTCATAAATAATGGACGAGTGAGTGAGCAAACTACTCAGCCAAAAGGGTCTGTACTACGTGCTACACAGGCTACAAAAAGGACAGGGGCATACTTGAACTACATTGTTAAAATGATAGCATTTTGACGCAAAACTTTTAAGCTCCCCAAATGTAAGGGATTTCATTGGAAAAAAAACAAGTTTAAGTCGGCACACTTTCAAGAAGCACTCTGTATAATTCAAAGCATTTTGCTAAAACGTGATTAACAGTGAGTCAAAAATATGGTCTAAACTTACGTCGTTATCTCTAAAAGCCTTTATTTTTATAGAAATAAATTCGCAAAAGGATGACGAACGGGATGCGGAAAACGGCCACAAATGGCTGTATAAAACCCGCTAAATATACAGAGTGTTCCTAAATAAGTGTCGCAACGGAACACTGTAGATTCCTCATGAAAAAAGCAACACTTACTGTCTTCAATTTTTCTTTCCGGGCTTTCGTTTTCGAGATACAGGGTGTCAAAAATTTTTACAAAAGCTGGTTCATTGCTCTAAAGTCAACCGTTTGCGAGAAAAATGGCATTTTATGAACAAAAACAAACATTTTGCTAAACGTTTCACCGTAAATTTTGAACATTTCAGTGTATTCATTATTAGTAAAACCTTCCATTTTTACCACACTTTTAACAATTTTAAACAATTACAAAAAATACACTCATCAGCATGACAATTAATTAACTTGAGACTCTTGACAATTCTAAGGTAATTTGTTTTCAATGGTAACTTAGTTTTTTTTCCGATAACGTATGCGGTGTCAACCGCAAAAAACCAGCTTTTGTACTAGTTGAATAATGCCATAAAGTATTATTGCTTCCTTGGCATTGTATTTTTAATCCTTTAGGACTCATGTGGAGAATTGCACAAATTAACTACAATAATGACATTGATAGAGATGAAACATCTATTACATGTTATCTAAGCATGTGGAACGAAACGCTGTCATCGATATCACCAGAAATGTGGGTTAATGCAATTACATACCAAAGAAAAAATTAACAAATGGTGGAATCACGAAGTAGGATTTGAGCGAGAGGATATTGTTCCATTTATAATTAATTTAGATAATGACAAAGGTAATACTGATTCTGACATATGAACTATTTAATTCGGCTTCAGTACTCTTTCCACTCTTAATTGTAGAGTTGAACTAGGAAAATGTATTATAAAAATGTTATTACGAATGTTGGAATCGAGAAATACAATCTTTCCAAGAAGATACTCCACCCATTATAAATAATTTAAATGTTAACATTAATAGTACTTCCTCATACTGATGTTTGTTAAATTTTATAGTAAAATATATAAACTATTTCAATTGCTATGTGTAATTAGTTCATTTTATAGTAAATATACTTGCAGGTAAGTATAGAGAATTTCCCATTTTAGTTTTTGTGAAGTTATATCATTTCTATTTGATTTTGCCTTGGCGTCATGTTGTTGTATAACATTTAAGGTACAAGATTAACTACCTACCAATTTTATAAAAAAAATGGTAAAGTGGATACTTTATAATATGTCAACTACAGTTCATGTAATGAAATTTCAGCATCGTGTGATTAAATTATTATTGATTTCAGTATTATGACGCAGGGGCTCTTGTAAATTGTAGTTTATGTTACTACCTTCATTAGTCTTCTAAACTTAATATTAAATTTAGACAAGTAGACAACATAATACTTAACTTGTAAAGCTGTAAAATAACAAATAACTTGTTAATATGCAGTGCCATACTAAAAATTTACACCAAAGGTTAAGATTTTATTATCAATATGGAATATTACATATATTAATTACAATTAAAAAGAAGTTTAATTTGAAATTAACATTTACAAATTAGAAATACAAGAATACACAACACAAAATGTATAGCCTAGCAGGCACTTCGCTACGCTACAAGTAAGATATAATGGTTTTACGTTAAAGCCGGTCGGAAACACATCACAACTGTCTCCCTGTTATGATTATACAGGGTGTTCGGTAAAGAATGGGCCAAACTTCAGATTTAATTAATTTCGACAAAAATAAGCTGATTTAACCCAACTTACCTTAGTACAAAAGTTAGTACTAACGGAGCTACGGGGTGTCAAAGTTGAAAAAAATAAATCACATTTTGTTAATATCTTTCGATCACTTCCAGCTAATTTCTCGAAATTTCGTATCCAGGGGTTTTGTGGCATGAGAAATTCAAATTTATCAACGATTCGGTTGTATCCTCTAGAGGGCGCCACAAGCGACCATTAGGAAACTGTTAAACCGCTGCAACTTTTTTGTGCCACGGTGTATGTCATTTTGGAATGAAAAAATCTTTTTCCCTATCTTTTCTGCTTAAAAAAGGTATATCTTATTGAACTCGCTAGAAGCAACGGTTTACCATAAAAACGCATCCACAGCTGATCATGAATGTAAATTATCCTAAAGTAAAGTCAGACTGTTGAGTAAATAATGGGCCATACCGCAACAGCGTAATAGTTAGACCATAATAAGTTGATTTACTTCAGCTTACACCTAGTACCAAAGTCGATAATAACAAAGATACAGGATGTTAAAGTATTTACTCAATAATCTGGCATTTCTTTAGAATAATTTACACGCATGATCAGTTTTAGATGCGTTTTTCTGGGGAAACCGTTACTTCTAGGGCGTTCAATAAGATATACCTTTTTTAAGCAGAAAAGATAGGGAAAAAGATTTTTCCAGTCGTAAATGACATACACCGCAGCACAAAAAAGTTGCAGCGGTTTAACAGTGTCCTAATGGTCGCTTGTGGCGCCCTCTAGAGCAGGGGTCGGCAAACTTTATTTGGAAAGGGCCAGAACGTAAAATTTGTAGGCTCGGCGGGCCAGGTAGCAAACTCGAAAACATTTACACGGGCAATTCTACTCACAGAGCAACAAAAAAAACAGATTCATTTTTTTTATTAGGAAGTGATATTTTTACATAATATTTATATATACCGTATATGCTAACACAAAAAAAACGAATAAAATATTTCCTTCTATTAATAAACACATTATATAACTGGTTACATTTTGTACTAATACGATGAATGTAATTGTTTTTTCTGAGATAATATTTCATCATACTGAAGTTGGAAATGAGTACATCCTATCATTAAAGTTGTTTGCAAATGGTCATCAGTTAATAATGATCTGTATTGCGATTTTACATACCTTACTTTCGAAAATGTCCTTTCACATTGGTAAGTACTCCCAAATAAAGATATAACATCCCGAGCATATGATTTTAATTGAGCGTATTTATCTTCCGAAATATATTTATAGAATTGGGTTAGATCCATTTCTTTAAACATCATTTTTATCATAACATCATTTTGCAGTTCAATCACTTCCAATTGAAGGTCTGACGGAAGTCCCTCAATAAATTGTAGAACCAAATGGATTTTGAAATATGGAAATGTCTTTTGCACTTGCATCAAGATCCGAAAAACGCTGTTGTAACTGTAGTTTAAGTTCAGAAAATATATCCGCCGCGATTTTTTTTTTTTGGGAATGAGGATTTCGCTAATATTAGAAAAATTTTACAGCATGGAAAATGGTCAAACTTGGTTAATGTGATTTGTTTTTCAAACAATGCAAATTTTTGGCAATATGACTTTACGATAGAATACAGTTCACATATGAGCACTCTTTTTCCATGTAATTTTAAGTTAAATTTCTTAAGATATCTCATGATGTCTGAGCAAATGCTAATTTCCATAGCCATTCATTGTAAGATAATGGTGGTTGTAGGCAGTTTTTCTCATTTAAAAAAAATTCTATTACTTCAGTCAGTTCATTTATATATGTCAGTGGTTACAGCGCGTAATTTGATTTATTTTAATTTTTTTCATGAATTAACCCGCGGGCCGAATTAAAAACAGACGGCGGGCCGTAATTTGCCGACCCCTGCTCTAGAGGATACAACCGAATCGTTGATAAATTTGAATTTCCCATGCCAAAAAACCCCCGGATACGAAATTTCGTGAAATTAGCTGTAAGTGATCGAAAGATATTAAACAAAAAGATTTATTTTTTTCAACTTTGACACTGTAGCTCCGTTAGTACTAACTTTTGGACTAAGGTAAGTTGGGTTAAACAGCTTATTTTTGTTGAAATTAACTATATCTAAAGTTTGGCCCATTCTTTACCGAACACCCTGTATACAAGTATATTTAATTCTGAATCCTGCGCCCCCACATAATCTATATACACTGTAAGTGTAAAGTTTGGAACTATCGAAATAAAACTTTTATCAAAGGTTTTTGAAAGAAATCCTCGAACATGTCAATGTATATTTAGATAAGACAAATTTTGTTGGAATTGTCACTTCTAGATTGTGTTTTGTTTTTGAGTTATGACTTTAGCGATAATTTTTTTAAATCGAAACCCTAAATTTGTATGGTGAATTTAGAGAGAGCATGAAATTTTAACATCAAATACGCTAAAAAAATTAAATTTTGAAATTTTCGAGAAAATCGCTTTTAAAGTTTTAAAACAAAAATCGAATAAAAACCAAGTAGCCATGAAACAATGAGTTAGCCCTTAAATTATAACAGTTCTTCATATTTTGTTTATCTCTTTTTGTTGTGTTCTCTTAATTAAATAAATAATGGTGCAATATTTGAGTGAAAAAGAACGAATTGAAATTTTAGTATTGAGGGGAAGTGTTAACAGTACGATTTTCTCAAACATTTCAAAATACAGTATCATACTTTTTTTAGCGTATTTGGTCTTAGAATTTCATGCTCTGTCGAAATTCATCATAAAAATTTAGGGTTTCCATTTAAAAAAATTATCGCTAATGTCATAACTCAAAAACAAAAAATGATCTAAGAGTAACAATTACAGTAAAATATGTCTTTTTTAAAATAAAAATTTACGTGTTTGAGGATTTCCTTCAAAAATATTTGATAAAAGTTCTATTTTGAGAGTTAGATTAATGTTTTGAATAACTATAAAACAGCCGGCAGTATGGACTCCAAAAACCAGGACAAGCTTTTGGTAAATGACTGAGGCTGATACTACGTTTCTTCTCCAGCATATGCTGCGCTGTGCTAGTGAACAAGTAAAAACAATCAGTAAATCATCGAGTAAAGTCAAAACACTAGCTAAAAACAGGATTTGGTGGTATTGTTTTATGGAAGCCCTAAGCTCCGATATGAAGTAATAGGAAGTTAGTTACGTAGGTACGTCATGCTTCTTCATATGTTTAACTAACGAACCCTTTTGTGCTGCGTTATAATTGCAAGTTTAACATGAAAAAGGTTTGGCTCCTGTATGTGTCCTCATATGTTCAACTACAGTATTTTTACGTCCTTCTTTATATTCGCAAACTAAGCATGAATAAGGTTTGTCCCCTGTATGCGTCTTCATATGGTCTACTAAATGACCTTTATGTGCTGATTTATACTCGCAAATTAAACAAGAATAAGGTTTTTCTCATGTATGCGTACTCATATGTTTCACTAAATTACTTTTCTGTGATGCTTTATACTCGCAAACTAAGCATGAATAAGGTTTTTCCCCTGTATGCGTACTCATATGTTTCACTAAATTACTTTTCTGTGATGCTTTATACTGGCAAACTAAGCATGAATAAGGTTTTTCCCCTGTATGCGTCTTCATATGGTCTACTAAACGACCTTTACGTGCTGATTTATATTCGCAAATTAAACAAGAATACGGTTTTTCTCCTGTGTGCATCTTCATATGTGTCACCAAACTACTTTTCATTGATGCTTTATACTCACAAACTGAGCATGAATACGGTTTGTCCCCTATATGCGTCTTCATATGGTTTACTAAACTCCATTCATGTGCTGCTTTATATTCGCAAATTGAGCAATAATAAGGTTTTTCCCGTGTGTGCGTCCTCATATGTTTCACTAAAGTACTTTTCAGTGATGCTTTATACTCGCAAACTGAGCATAAAAAAGGTTTATCCCCTGTATGCGTCTTCATATGGTCTACTAAATGACCTTTATGTGCTGATTTATACTTGCAAAATAAACAAGAATAAGGTTTTTCTCCTGTGTGCATCTTCATATGTGTCACCAAACTACTTTTCATTGATGCTTTATACTCACAAACTGAGCATGAATACGGTTTGTCCCCTATATACGTCTTCATATGGTTTACTAAACTCCATTTATGTGCTGCTTTATATTCGCAAACTGAGCAATAATAAGGTTTTTCCCGTGTGTGCGTCCTCATATGTTTCACTAAATTACTTTTCCGTGATACTTTACGCTTGCAAACTAAGCATGAATAAGGTTTGTCCCCTGTATGCGTCTTCATATGGTCTACTAAATGACCTTTATGTGCTGATCTATACTCGCAAATTAAATAAGAATAAGGTTTTTCTCCTGCATGCGTCTTCATATGGATAACTAAATTACGTTTTTGTGCTGCTTTATAATCACAGATTGAACATGAAAAAGGTTTTTCTCCTGTATGTGTCTTCATACGATTCACGAAATCGCCTAGATTATGAATAAGGTTTTCACTTGTATGGTTGTTTAAATAATTAACAACTTACATTTCGCTGCAGTATTATCTTCACAAATGGTAGATGTGTAAGACTGTTCCGTAGGAGTTGTGATATGTTCCAAGAAATTACTCTTGTCTTTTGCTTCATATTCACACACGTTGCAAAGTAACTGTTTTTCTAAAAGACTTTCACTTGCTGCACAAGAATCAAGAAATTCATCCTTTATATGAACTTCCTCCTGTGTAATATCCTTAGAATATATTCTAAGGTAATATCCAATTCGTGAGGAGCCGTGTTATCAATCGCATCTAGATCATTCCCTTGCGGAACATGTAAGTCTGCGACTACTTTACTTTGATTTGTTGTCAGTGATTCATGTAATATGCTGATTTTTTCATTAGTCAAATTATATTTAACTAATTCATGTTTCCCGTCCATTATTACAACAGAAATGGGGGATCCCAATCTAACAAAGGCAAACTCTGAAAATAACAGGTACAGTTACGGACACCTCAAAGTGCACGGTTTTTTGATACTATGGTTATTTTTGCGATTTTTCGGTTTATTAAATGGGGGTTTCTCCAGTGGCGTTGCTTGTGGTTATAAAAATAGGTACTACTTTTTTAATGTTTGTATTTTAGCAAAGTTTCACAAGTAAACAAACTATATAATAATATGTATTTAATAAATATGTATCAGTATTCAATTGCTACTACGCTTTGCAGTTTGTTTCGCATAGAGTTGACCAATGTTTCCATATTGTATCCTTCTCTCAGTTCCTTCCAAGCATTTCTTATTCTTTCCCATAATTCATCGGTTTTGTTTGGTGCAAAATCCCTGGTATAAATTTTTGTAGTTAAATAGCCGCAAACATTTTCGATGGGATTCAAGTCTGGACTTCTTGCAGGTCATGGTAATAAATTGATATTATTCTCATCAAACCATCAATGAACAACCCCTGCTGTATGCACAGGACAGTTATCCTGTGAAAATAATGTTATCAATTACGTTAACATAAACAAAATTAATTAATTAGGTTATATCTTGCCTGTTGAAAAGTAAATTGATTAGGAAAGACCTCTCTTACAGATGGCAGCATCACATTTTGCAAAATGTTGCGATAATTTTCAGCATTCAGTCGACCATTAATTCTATAGCATGCCCCAGATCCGTGAGCATTGATACATCCCCCATACGTTTACAGAGAATCGCCCACTACTCCTTAAGGTTTGAACATAATATTGCTCCTCAAATCTTGAATTTTGTGGTCTACACGCCCTTAATCGTCAATTGGTAAATGATCGAAATACCTCCTTTTCACCTGAGAAAACAGGCGTGTTCCAAAAGTCGTCGATCTCATTCAAATAGCCGGTTGCAAATTGTACTCTTCATTATTTGTTCTCTGGTCTTAAAAAAACTTTTCTTGCAGAAGTCTCTGCTGCCAACGATTTTTAATTTTGAAAGTGCAGCTCTTGTTCACATGCAAATCTGTTGCGACTCCACTTAGCGACCAGTTCTCTTCCAGTTTTGTAATAGCTCGCATTTTCTCTGCTTCTGACAAATGTCTGGGAATTTTCCGAGTTTTCAGTTCTATGACAGTTGATGCCAAACGTAAACGTCAAAACTCGACGTCTATGATTAGAATATCGTATTACAAGCTAAAAATCTGCCGTGCACTTTGAGTTGGCCGCAACGGTACAACTTCAATTAGGTTAACTTGGTTAGGTATGTTTATAAGAAAAATATTAACAAGCTTCCTATTCTAAGTAATATTCTTACTTACAAAAAATAACATGAAATGTGAAGAAGTAACTCGTCCAGTAAATAGACTCACAAAACAGTAACTAATACTAGACTAGCAGCAATATTGATAACGTTGAATTACTACACAATCCACCGTCAAACCAGTGTTGCCAACAGTAAAATGACTAAATCCTCTCTTCAGGAGATGAAAATACCCGCTTTTACCCGGCGCCAAAATCAAAATCCCGTTTTCCAGAACTGCAAAAAGTTCAGCGTTTTTTCTGAAATTGTTTTAAAATCAAAAGTACTTTGTAAACGTGCAGACTTTAATAAAAAAAAATTCTTTACAGTTTATACCTTAAAGTTAAACAGTTAAAATACAATAATATTGATTAAACTATGCGCTTGTATAATTTTAACATTACCTATTATCTCTTTTATGTTTCTACTTTTTATTATAAAAAAACGCTAAAACCTAAAAATATTATACCTTATAATGTAAAGTTATGTTTGATGGCCTTTTTTACTACTATATGCCCAAATATTAGATTGCAACATTTCCTTATTTGGATTAAATTTAATGCAGCCACCTTCGTCTTCTATTCCCCGTTTTGTAATAATAAGAGAAGAGACAGTGTCTGTGCCTAATTTATTTCTGTGATAGGTTTTAATGTTCCGAAGATCACTAAATATTCTTTCCACTGACGCGTTTGAAAATGGCAGAACCAAAATTAGTGAAATTATTTTTTTTAAATTAGTAAATTGTAACATTCCAGCTGAATTTTTAAATTCAAATACAATGTTCCAATAATTTTCAGCACGTAATGCATTATGTAAACCATATTTATTATGATCCAAGAGAGCATGTTGCCGCCACTCATTGTCGAGATCCTGCAGCTTGACAAATTCTTTTAAATTAGGAAACCTTGTTATTACAGGTCCAAGAGTTGTAATTTTAAATGATTGGGCCTCTCGTGGATCAACAATTGATATAATTTCATAGATAGGATCTTCAATCTAGTTTTAATTTAAGAAACTAACTCTATATAAAAATTTAGGCAACTTACAAGAAACTGTTCTACTTCTTTCTTGGGCACAGGGACGGGTATATTCGTTTTTTGTAAATTATTTAAAGTGTCAAAGGCCGCAACTCCCAAATATATTTTTTCTACTGGCAAAAAATTTCTTGGGTTTGAGTGATTTAATGAAAATACATTTTCTTCACTCTTAATATAGCAAATGTTTAAAAAATTTGAGTATAAATTTCGAAGTAAATTTTCGGTTTCAGGTTTCACTTTATGAAGCAGGGGTGATTCTCCCTGGAATATTATATTGAAGTCAGTTAAAATACCTAATACGTATGACATGAATTCTAAATAAATTTTGGTGAACTTATTATTCATTGTTTCAAGCATGTCTTCAGTTGTTTTTGAAGGATCATCAAAAACTGTTTGTCGTAAATATTTGACCAAAGGATCAAACTGTTCTAAGAGGCCTATTCTGTAACCTCTAACGATGCTAGTGCGACTCGTTAGCGAACGATTTTCGTTATTTGAACGAACTGTCGCTCTAAAGCTATTCCGTAGCGCAAAGTTTCGTTGATGCGACGTTATAACACGACGGCCGGCCACCGTTCACAAACGGCGGTTATTTGACTGACGTTAGCCAACGACGTGAATTTTAGTTTAGTTAAATTTCAGTATATTTGAGTATTTTTCTGTTCACGCAATTGTTTTACTTGTGAGATGGAGAATAATAATTATCTAAACGTAATTTTAGAGGAGTTGGAACGCTGTAAGCTTTAAATTGTTTTTACTAACTTACAAATCTTCCTTGCAGTAGTATTTTATACTTTTATATCACGCAAGACAACGTAACGCTCGTTTACGAGACGCAAGCAATCCTTTTGAGATTCCAGATATCAATTTCAGAAATTGTATCGATTAGTCCGCCAAGGGGCCCTTGATTTATGTAACTTAATTGAACCACACATAGAGGATGGTTAGATATCGACAAAAATACCAAAAGTGGTAAAGGTACCTGCGCAGATTTATTTACCTAGTAATTATTGATAAAGCTTTGTCATTGATATATGTATTTTGTTGTAGTTTATAACGGTCATGCATTTCTTAGCACATGGAAGTTACCAAAAATCTGTAGGTAAAGACCACCATTGTGACTTATCTCAGACTTCTGTAAGCGGTTGTTTTATTGAAATTAAAACATTATTATTGAACATTTGGCTCTTACGTTAATAAAATTTCCTCAAAATCTGAATGACACTACTAGAGTAAAAACGGGCAAATAATATAGAAACAGCCTGCTTCAGATTTTAGTACAATTTTTTTCAGTTTCTTTGAAAATTTTAATTTTCCTGGGATAACGTGATGTATTGACTGCACTCCTGCACATGCCTTTATGAACAGAAAATGATTTTATATCATCAATTGCCAAATTGTAATCAGAATGTTTTATTTTATACCTAAGTGATAAATTGTTTGAAATATGTCCAATTATTTTTGATTTGTCAAATTTGAAGATTTTAGCTCGATGCCAGGTATCCTGGTTTAGTTCTTGATTCGGCTATTTGGATGGTTAGCAACATTATGGAAGTGCTGCAAAGACATTTTACCGAGAATAATGATCGAACTACTTATTAGTTGTTGGGAGATTCTGGGTATCCATTGCAACCATTTTTATTAACGCCGATTGTTGGAGCAAATTTGGACACGCCAGAAGGTCGTTATACGGTTATACTCAACGGCATTGTGTAGTACGTAATTCAGTTGAATGGTGCATTGGACTATTAAAAGCCTATTTTCGATGTTTGCATAAAGATCAAGTGCTACATTACATCCCACAAATGGCTAAAATGATAAGCTGAAGTTAGCATCAAGTAGGGAACAATATACTAACTTTCCCAAAAACGTCTAACACACCTTTGCGTTTCGAGCGACCGAACGACAGCGAGTCCGGAATAACTTTTCTAACGAATTCGTTGAGCTTGCCGTTATGAAAGTCGCTAACGATCGCCTTTAGGAAATTCACCGTCAACGAACGACGAGTTACAGAATAGGCCTCTAATACCCTGTCCACACATGCTCTCAATGCCAGCCATCGTGTATTTGATGGAGAAAGTATTTTGTGAATGTCAACTTTAAAAAATACTTGAAATTCACGTAGTTTCTCCTGTCTTAAATAACTTCTACTAAAATGGGACCCCAAGTTTCTTAGCAAATCTTCCACTGATCGCGGAAGTTTCAAGCAAGCTTATGATGCACATAAATGAATCATATGGCATGAACATTTTACTGTGACTATATCAGGAATTTCTTGTTTTAAATGAGAAGACACTGAGTGAAATTCACCGAACATTGAATTTGTAATGTCTGCAGAAAATCCTACCAAGTTAGAAAGCGGAATATTTTTGCTTAAAATTACATTTTTTAGGCAATTATACAGATCATCTGCAGTTCCAGATGCAATTTCTACCATATCAAAAAACTTTGTAACAACCTTATTCGAATTATTAGAATAGTATATAATGGTGAAAGCACACTGTTTAATAGAACTTTGATGGGTGGTTTCATCCATTATTATTGAAAAAAAGCTACCAGGTTCTTGCAGTATTTTAATAATCTGATCCCTAAATACCTTTCCTAAGCTTTCTGATACAACTTTTGTCGCCTTTGTTCTTCGAATGGAAAGGGTTGTCGCTATTAACAAGGCTGAGTTTCATAATTTTCATGTCTCGTGCATAAACGACTTTTAGCACGCGTTGCATACAATATTTTATCTACGACCTTACTTTTACCGTTATAAATCCATAAATATCGATTTAACAAAGGTTTGCATCTGCGACCCTTTTAATTTATGTCATAATAAACAGTAGACCACGCTGCGCGGGCGATTGTTTGCCACGCCAGTACAGTCAAGGTGAGTTACGAAATGTAATTATTAATACTCCACATCTGAGTGTATTCATTACATAACGCTTTAATTATATCAAAAACACTTTACCTGTAACGCAAGAAGCAACTAGAATAACTTTACAACTTCACTTCCAGTTCGAAATTGTAGTTTTATAACCTCACTTCACTTTTAGCACTAGAGCTAAAAGTAAACAGCTGATTTCTTTAACCACGGTAAACTATAAAACGTCACTTTTAGTGAAACAAGCTAGCGCTAAAAGGCCTACTTTTAGTAGTGGTCGTAGATAACAGTTATTTATGCAACAAGTGTTAAAAGTCGACGTTTATGCACGAGACATGAAAATTATGAAACAAAGCCGAAGTCTGAGTTTCATAACATATCTCGTGCATAAACGACTTTTAGCACGCGTTGCATACAATATTTTATCTACGATCTTAATTTTACTGTTATTAATCCATAAATATCGATTTAACAAAGGTTTGCATCAATGACAGTTAGAATTTATGTCATAATAAAGAGAGGGCCTTGGTACGCGGGCGAATGTTTGTGAAACTAATACTGTCAAAGTCAGTTATCAAAGGTAATTATTAATACTACACATCTGACTGTATTCATTACATAACGCTTTAATGATTTTAAAAACACTTTACCTCTAACGCAAGAAGTAACTAGAATAACTTTAGAACTACACTTCCAGTTCGAAATTGTAGTTTTATAACCTCACTTCACTTTTAGCACATGGGCTAAAAGTAAACAGCTGATTTCTTTAAACAGGCTAAATTATAAAACGTCACTTTTAGTGAAAAAAGCTAGTGCTAAAAGGCCTACTTTTAGTGGTGGTCGTAGATAAAATTATTTCATTAACTCTTTAGGGTAATCCTGCTGTTTACGGCTCCCATTTTGAACTACCGCTTCTAGAGCTAATTATATAGGAGGGATGCTGCCAAGTTGTGGGTCAATTATACCATCCTTATTTGGATAAAGAAATTGTGAAAAATAGAAAAATGCAAATTAACAAGGCAATTAAATTTTAATTCACTTACATTATATTATAAATAAATTATTAGCAATAAAACTGTTTACATTACAATTTATATTCGACTATTTTTGTAATTGCAAACAACTTCTTTAATAATATTCTTCAGTAAAACTAAGTTTACTACAATTATCGAATATCTTGCATTTATTTTTGATGGCAGTACACTACTAATTTGCAGTAAAATTATTTAAAAATTGCAATAATAACCCCTAGTATAATTGATATAAAATTAAACCTGTTGGAAAATGTATAAGGAAGATACAGGAGTGCGTAGGAGGGAAATAAAGTATACTCTATTTGTAACTAACCCTTCAAATAATTCTAAGTTTATTAAATATAAGAAAGTGTAAAACACGTAACTACTAAAAAGAAATGAAGTTGTTTATGAAAAAGTACCTATGTATTAACTGTGTAAACTGAATTGTTAATTAACAAGTGCATAAAAATTTACTTAAAATAGATTCAATTGTTTATAAACTAGTACACATGTATCTACAAAAAATAATCTAAATTGTTAATAAAAAAACGCGTATGTATTTACAAAAAATAATCAAATTGTTTATAAAGAAATGCAAATGTATTTACAAAAAATAATATAAATTGTTAATAAGGAAGTGCATATATATTTGCCAAAAATAAACTAAATTATGTAAAAAAAGTACACATGTAATTATAAAAAAATAAATTAATTATTAATAAAAATGTGCATAAATATATTTATTTCATACTGTGCGGAAAATATGACTTTGAGTCATTAATTTGAGTCCGAAAAGTGGAACATTACATCACATCACATTGTAACGTTTTACTCCAAATTAAGCGCGATCAAAGTTAATTTAAAATTAATAGCGCTAATTTTCGTCTAGGCCAACAATGAACGTTACAACAATGGTAATTTTTCAAAGCGCTCGAACTGGCAAGATTAGCGCTAGCCCCTCGATCGACGCGAGCGGTACGGAGAATCGATTCTCCGCGCAGTCCTTCCTTAATAGTCGAGAAGTCCCGAGAGCCGATCGCCGCGTTTAAAACAAAATTCGAGCAGCGGACTCGAGGAGATCGTCACCAGAAACTAACCCGGCTTCCAGCCGCCTTCAGCGGCTTCGGCCGCGGAAGATTCCGCGTCTCCGACACCAGAAACCGACCGGAAGAATTCGAAATATTAACTCGATTTTCCCCAGGTACCTGCCTATATAAACGTATTTCTGGACTCGGACTGCGTTTATTAGGATTTATTCGTAAATTGAAAACAATAAATTTATTATACATAAATCTGGGAATCGGATTGTGTGAGTTTTGTTTCTACAATTCCGTAAAATTTGTCACGAGCGTTCGCATGCGAATTAAGCTTATATTTGGGCTATCGAAATAACTTAATTTCGTAGACGAGCAATCCAGGTAAACTTACGGAACGAATAAACCCCAAATGAACTTGGCTGGGATATCGGCGAGTTTCAATTGAGTTTATTCCGTACAACATCCACGAACGTTGGAAATAACAATAAATTCAAATTCAGTAAAGCCACAAAACACCTGTAAGAATACTATTAACGTTGCATATACTTCAGAGTACTTTAAAGCAAACTTCATTTGCATTAAATATTTGCAAATTTTAGAATCAGTTCACTTTTCCTGTGAAAGATAGTAAACCGTTGTACAAATTCGATACTTACCCTGTGATAGCTTATATTATAGCGGCCTTCACACGCGCCGTTCTATAAGATAACCTCGAAAGGAATTTTGACCCACGGTCAAAGGTCGACTGCACTCTTAACATATCACTGGGAGTTGCACGTGTACAGATGTGTATTTAAATTAAACAAACTATAGTTCTGATCCAGTCACTTCATAATTAAAATAAATCAGAATTTTCCTTTTGTTTACACCGACACGCATTGACATCTTTAATTTTTATTTTGATTTCCAGTTGTACCAAGTTGATCTCGCAGGCCTTATACGTCGAAGCTCACGGGCATACATCGATGCACACGAGGTGGCCTACCGTCTCCAGGAACCAGGACGAAAGCTCAAATACAATATAAACTGTAACTTTATACAACAAACGCATTCATTTTATTTTAGTTATGTACATTAGTAGGGAATAAATGTATATTTTGGTCAAACCTCTTTCTTTAAATCAGTCTAAGTGTGAGTAATCAGGACCTGGACCCAACAAGGGCTACCATACTTAAAAGGGAATAATTGATAATGCTACAGGGGCACTTTCCAAATTAAATATAACTTGAGATTATTACGAAGCCCCAGTTAGCGTTGCAAAATGGCGCCCGCTCAGGGACCGAACTTTGACTGATTTAAAGATCGTTTTCAGAAACCAGCCCAGTTTAGAACTAAAGCCGACACCCGGATATAATTACAAGTTTAAATATTATGGTAATTATACTTGCCGCAGCTTGTCTTCCCCGTGGCGCCCGAGCATCTAGAAATAGTAGAATATTAGGTTGTGTAAAGGTAAGGTTCATATTTTAACAATATGTACAAACCCTGTTACAGCCTAGCAAGCCAGAAAGGTTCCAGAGCCCAGAGACGTGACCGGTAGTCCAGACCGTCCCGAGGAATCCGAGATCCCTGTCCTGGTCGATCTGCCGAAATTCCGTTCCCGCGTACTAGTCCGGAAATACCAGATACCGCGTACCGTTCCAGTACGCCGAAGTATCTGTCCGCGTAGAACCGAACCCGAACACCGGATGTACCTGTAAGATGCATATAAAAGAGTATGTATAACCTGCCGCCCTGAATAGTATGAATGCTTACCCCTGACGCGCTCTCTTCTGAAGCGGACTTCTCGCTACCGTAAACCCGGAGATTAGCAGGAGGTTGTAGACTCATCGTCGAAGCTTGAAGGAGAAAATGTGGAAAGTTGAACTTCCTGTACCAGCACCTGTAAAGCAAACCCTGTGCGCCTGTTTCCTGAAGATTGCATGCCCTTCCGTAGCCTCTGCACCTGTTCCCGAATGTTTTGCATGGCCTTCCGTGGCCGCTGCACCAGTTCCCGAATGTTTAAATGCTTGCATGCCAATCCTGTGGCCTCTGCACTAGCTCCAGAACGCTTGAAGGCTTGCATGCCAATCCCGTGGCCTCTGCGCCAGTTTCTGAATGTTTAAACGCTTGCATGCCAATCCCGTGGCCTCTGCACTAGCTCCCGAACATTTAAAGGTTTGCACGCCCCTTCCGTGGCCTGCTCTAGCTCCAGGGAGTCTGAATGATCGTGCGTCGATACCGCGGCCTCCGCGTTTATTCGCTCCAGAGTATTTGAATGTATACGCGCAGACCGCGCACCCCGGCATTCGCTCCAGAATGTTTGAATGCACCCTGTATGTTTTCTTGAGTTGTATTCCGAGATACCTGCACGCCGACACCGCGGCCCAGTAGTACTCCCGTCGAATAGCAACGAAAGGACATCCCTGTCCGCCAGTAAAGCATTTCGCTTACCCTAGTGTGGCATACGCCTGTTGTACGATTTTTATTTCTTTTCTCGCCTGTTAGTAGCCCCTGGTGACAGCCATCTTATCTTGAAGCGTGATCTTGTCTCCGTAAACCCGGGTGACGGCAAGATATTGTAGGTTCAACCCGCCGAAGCTTAGATAAGAGTGCCTGAAAAGAGTATGTGTTTACGCAGCAGCTTATAGATTTAACCAGTCGAGAATAAAAAGTTCTTGCCCCGTAAAAACGTCCCGACGAACCAGTAACCGAGCTCCAGGTTTTTCGCGACCACTTCTTCACCGGTATTCCATCGCTTTCCGAAGAGAGAGGCCTGTGTAACGTTTCACTCCAAATTAAGCGCAATCAAGGTTAATTAAAATTAATAGCGCTTAATTTTCGTCTAGGCCAACAATGAACGTTACAACAATGGTAATTTTTCAAAGCGCTCGAACTGGCAAGATTAGCGCTAGCCCCTCGATCGATGCGAGCGGTACGGAGAATCGATTCTCCGCGCAGTCCTTCCTTAATAGTCGAGAAGTCCCGAGAGCCGATCGCCGCGTTTAAAACAAAATTCGAGCAGCGGACTCGAGGAGATGGTCACCAGAAGCTAACCCGGCTTCCAGCTGCCTTCAGCGGCTTCGGCCGCGGAAGATTCCGCGTCTCCGACACCAGAAACCGACCGGAAGAATTCGAAATATTAACTCGATTTTCCCCAGGTACCTGCCTATATAAACGTATTTCTGGACTCGGACTGCGTTTATTAGGATTTATTCGTAAATTGAAAACAATAAATTTATTATACACAAATCTGGGAATCGGATTGTGTGAGTTTTGTTTCTACAATTCCGTAAAATTTGTCACGAGCGTTCGCATGCGAATTAAGCTTATATTTGGGCTATCGAAATAACTTAATTTCGTAGACGAGCAATCCAGGTAAACTTACGGAACAAATAAACCCCAAATGAACTTGGCTGGGATATCGGCGAGTTTCAATTGAGTTTATTCCGTAGGAATAAAGCTAACATTTAAATACAACATCCACGAACGTTGGAAATAACAATAAATTCAAATTCAGTAAAGCCACAAAACACCTGTCAGAATACAATTAACGTTGCATATCCTTCAGAGTACTTAAAAGCAAACTTCATTTGCATTAAATATTTGCAAATTTTAGAATCAGTTCACTTTTCCTGTGAAAGATAGTAAACCGTTGTACAAATTCGATACTTACCCTGTGATAGCTTATATTATAGCGGCCTTCACACGCGCCGTTCTATAAGATAACCTCGAAGAGAATTTTGACCCACGGTCAAAGGTCGACTGCACTCTTAACATATCACTGGGAGTTGCACGTGTACAGATGTGTATTTAAATTAAACAAACTATAGTTCTGATCCAGTCACTTCATAATTAAAATAAATCAGAATTTTCCTTTTGTTTACACCGACACGCATTGACATCTTTAATTTTTATTTTGGTTTCCAGTTGTACCAACTTGATCTCGCAGGCCTTATTCGTCGAAGCTCACGGGCATACATCGATGCACACGAGGTGGCCTACCGTCTCCAGGAACCAGGACGAAAGCTCAAATACAATATAAACTGTAACTTTATACAACAAACGCATTCATTTTATTTTAGTTATGTACATTAGTAGGGAATAAATGTATATTTTGGTCAAACCTCTTTCTTTAAATCAGTCTAAGTGTGAGTAATCAGGACCTGGACCCAACAAGGGCTACCATTCTTAAAAGGGAATAATTGATAATGCTACAGGGGCACTTTCCAAATTAAATATAACTTGAGATTATTACGAAGCCCCGGATAGCGTTGCAATCTGATAACATTACAATGACTATCGTTATGTCTGAAAATTGATTTCTTTTTCTTTTTATGAAACCTTACTCCAAATCAAATGTCTAATTTCTATCTGTCAATGTCATTTATGTTTTAATGAATGTTGGAATTAATCATAAATACACTTATTACTATATGTAATTCAATAAACAACAAAAATGGTAAGTAATTCCTTCTTAATTAATTAACTTCACTATTTTAATGCTTTTCTTTCAGTTCTTTATAAATACCTTTAATTGTCAACTGCACAAGGAATATAATCCACTTCCTTCTAGTTCTAACAGCATTCCAGCCTCTCAACAGTTCCTCAACTTGTACACCAAATCCAGAATATGCGCAATCAGCCAATATGCCAACCAAAAGCACGACAGGATTCTTGCTACTTCCACCTGGATAATCAACAAGACCCACCCGCTGCAACTGCAATGTCTCTTCCCAACATCCAACAAACATTAATCAATTCAGCAACAGCAGACTTGGCAATACCCAATTCACAGGACGTCACTTCAATAAGATATTCTATGTATTCCTACACTATGTTACGGTATTAAAACAGCTTTACGACACCCACCCAAGGTGAGCATCGCACCACGGAATCAGTCCTGGAAAACTGGCACACTTGCCCTGAGATTTGCTAGAAACAGGCTAAAGGGCCACGGCTGGAACGCTCAGGGAGTCGGGCGTGAGTCACACGATACGTTCTGGGCAAGCGTGTTGAGGCATATATATAGGGTACGTCAAAATTATGAGGGCGCCACCAAGCCTGTCTTAACTCGAATAACCGGGCCTGGGCGGTTAAACGGGAGCGAAGCATTCAAGACACTCCGTCGATAAGAATTCTCATGAGCTGCAAGCTCAAATAACAATTTCGTACTGGAATGGTAATATTGGGACTCTTTGGCCGAGACTGCGCAATCACTGGACCTACCTGCACGCTCTGATCTCTCACGTCTCGCCGTACACCAATCTTTACACTGTAAAAGGCGCTATCTGAAACAAAGCATGCACAGGTCGAATAGGAATAATACGTCCCTTAACTAAATATGCGTCTATTGATCGCTAATTACACCTGGGCAGCAAATCGTGCCGCCAAGCTTATGTTACTGCTTACGTTAAGCACCAGCTGATGGACGCACCATGCTAATGAACAACACGCTATGGGTGGCCGGCCGCAGTGGGCTCGACCCTTTACATATTAGAGTACAGTTTAGAAATACGCGCTCCGGCAAAAGGGCGCGTTAGTGCGCGATAACAGACGCCGACCTGCGGTTAACACCTAGGAAGCAAAGCACAAAACCCTCGCAAACATAAACAAAAAAACTGGAACAGATTAGGGCGCGCCAGGCTCAGCGCGGCGAGGCGTTAATTCTATTTAGGTATTAATCGGTACAATATAGCTGTTTGCGCCCCACCCTTTATATAGCCTGAGGGCCGCGGTAGCAGGGGAGAGTACACAACTGCTTGTCATTGTGAAAGGTTGTGCTGCGGCACGGAGCTAGATGTCCTAGCATTAAAAATGTGTTGTATTTGTCATTAGTTAATTAAAGGCATTAAAAGTAGTGAAGTGTTTTACTCCAACATCAATTAACGCGATTCCTGGCGATGGAAGCAGCAGATAATACAGTCCACTAATTAAAAACTCATATTAACCTACGAGCTCGCACATTTGGTCACTTCGAGCCAGGGATCGTGATTTGGTGAATTGTTGGTTTGGGCAGGCGACCAGAGTGTTCGTCCTAGTGAAGAAAAAGGTGAAAAATCGACCTGAGTGTTCGATATAATTGAAAACAACGTTGCTTCGGCGGAAAATCGACCAGAGCGTTCGATTACTGGGTGCACGCGTACTGAAGGATTATCGACCGATCGGCGGAGGGGGCTAGCGAGACGCTACGTCACACAAGAGAAGCCGACGGACCCACAGCTGCAAGCGAGACAGCACCTGCAATACGAGGTACAGTGTTGTCATTATTTGTTTGGAAACTGAGTTCCTTTATATGTTATATTTTACCCTTGAATAAAATAACCTGTAAAAATGCCGAAAGCGTCTAAAGAAATATTAAGGTTAGAAAAAACACGTGATCATATTGTATCCCAGTTAGATAATTTGGAGAGTTTTATTCAATATTGTACGCCTGATAAATATAATAATTTAAAATTTAGAATTGCGCAAGCGGAAGGCTTATTATCAAAGTTTTTAGAAGTACAAATCGAGTTAGAATGTATTAAAAATATTGATGTAGATGACCAGAATTTGAAAGATACTTTTGAGGAGAAATTTTATGAAGTTATGGGCTCTGCTAAATCATTAATAGAAGGGAGAAATAGTACTCCTGCAATTAATAATATTAGTACTCAGTCAACAGTCGAATCACAGGTTAAATTGCCAAGTTTGCAAATTCCTGATTTTTATGGTAATTATGAATCTTGGAACGAGTTTAAGAATTTATTTGAAGCTATAGTTCATAAAAATACTGGTATTAGTAATGTGCAAAAACTATTTTATTTAAAGGGAGCTTGCAAAAAAGAAGCAAAACAAATTTTAAGTAGCATTGAATTAACCGATGAAAATTATAAGGTAGCTTGGGATTTATTAGAACAGCGATTTGATAATCCACGATTAACAGTTGACAGTTTGATTAAAAGTATATTTGATATCCCGAAATTGCAAAAGGAAAGTTTTGTAAGGTTACGCTCATTAACAGACACCTTAATTAAATCGTTGGGAGGTTTGAGCAATTTGAGTGTTCAAACAGAAAATTGGGGTCCTTTGCTTATATTTGTTATTAGTCAGAAATTGGACAATGTAACTTTAAGAACATGGGAAGGTGTAAATAATGCAAAGCAGATTCCAACGTTAGAATCCTTTAAGGAGTTTTTACAGAATAGATGTGACTTCTTGGAAGGGTTAAAGAGTTCATTAGGCGATTCATATGGAGAAAAAAGAATTAAGTCTGTATTTGTTGCGGCAGATGAAAGGTGTACAATTTGTCAAGGTACCCATAAAATTTATAAATGTGAAAAGTTTAAAAAGATGTCTAGGCAGACAAAAGAAAGGGTTATTGTTGAACAGAGGTTGTGTTTCAATTGTTTGAATCCGGGCCACACCGCAAGAAATTGTAAAAATCGGGGGTGTTTTAAATGTGGTAGATTACATAACGTGTTGTTGCATGATTATAGAGAAAGTGTAGCACCTGCTAATGCGGACAACAGGGGCGGCGATCAAGTAGCTTCTTGTATTAATAATAGGGAACACAATGCGAAAGTGGTCACACAAAGTGTTGACAATGCGGCAAACGGAATAACGACTAACGTTTGTAATATGGGGGCATATTCTGCCAACACGGAAGATATTTGTTTATTGCCGACGGCAATCATATATGTACAAGCAGCTAATTCGGAATGGTTTGAGCTTAGAACTTTATTGGACAGCGGAGCTATGTCAAATTTTATATCCGAAAGGGCCATGCAAATATTAAATTTAAACGGAAAGAAAGTTGATGTAAAAGTTACGGGAATTTCAGCGAAAACAGCTGAAATAGACAAATTAGTAAACATTAAATTTAGATCCAAGTTTTCAGACTTTGAGAAAATAATTTGCTGTCTAGGATTAAAACAACTTACTGCTGCTATTCCAAATTTGAGTTTTGATAAATGTAATGTAAGAATTCCAAGTTGCTTAAAGCTCGCTGATTCCAACTTTAATAAGACAGCTGATATTGATATAATACTCGGGTGTGATGTTTTTTGGGATGTGTTAGGAGATCAGCGAATTAATATAGAAAATTCAAATCTAATATTACAGCAAACCAAATTGGGATGGGTAGTAGCGGGAAGGTTGCATTTATCGCGGGGACCAATTAGGAAAGTGCATTCATTTTGTGCAGTAGATGAGGTAGTTAAAAAATTATGGGAACTTGAGGAGGTTTCTATACTAAAAGAAGATTTATCGCTTGAAAATATAGAGGCGGAGGAATTATTTTTAAAATCGACGGTTAGAGACGGAACGGGTCGTTTTGAAACAAAAATATTATTTAAAAGAAGTTTAGAAGAATTAGGCAATTCTAAAGAAGTAGCTAAAACACGATTTTATGCGTTAGAACAGAAACTAAAAAGAAATTTCGAGTTAAAAGAGCAGTATTCAAAATTTATGAAAACTTACGAAATGCAGGGACATATGCAATTAGTACAAACGAATGTAGAACCAAAATACAGTTATTATTTACCTCACCACGCGGTGTTAAAGAAAGATTCTTTGACTACAAAATGTAGAACGGATTTTGACGGGGGATCTAAGTGTGACAATGGGATTGCACTTAACGATTTACAGTATACCGGACCTACTGTGCAATCTGATCTCTATGATATTTTATTGAGATTTCGTACCTTCAATTATGTAGTGAGCAGTGATATAGAAGCAATGTACCGACAATTTAATATAAATAAGGAACAACACTGCTTACAAAGAATATTCTGGCGGGAAAATAAAAACGAGGTTTTGAAAATATATGAGTTAAAAACTGTAACGTACGGCTTAAGATCGAGTCCATTTATTGCAACGCGTTGCTTAAAACAGTTAGCTATAGAAAACAAAGAACTATTTCCAAAAGCTAGTGAAATTATCGATAATTTGTTTTATTACGATGATTTAATATGTGGAGCCGATACAGTTGAAGAATTACTTACTTTAAAACGTGAAATTATTAGTATATTAAATTCAGCTGGATTAAATTTAAGAAAATGGGTAGCAAATGATAATAGGCTAATTCAGGACTCCTTAGATAAAGGCGATGTGTTGAAAGCATTAACATTAGAAAAAGATGATATACATAAAACGTTAGGAATTTACTATTGTCCGGGAAATGATATATTAAAATACAAGGTAGATATGTTTAGTAATAGGAAAAATGCTATTACAAAACGTGAAGTATTGTCGGCTATAAGTAAGATATATGATCCATTAGGGATGCTAGCACCTGTAGTTATTGTTGCAAAATTATTCATGCAAGGGTTGTGGTCGTTGAAGATATCATGGGACGAACCGCTACCTGATGAAACAGTGAAGAAATGGGAATCATTTAAAAACGATTTAGAACAATTAAAAGATGTTATAATTCCGCGACACGTTTTGCATAAAGAGTATGAACTGGTCGAGTTGCATGCGTTTTGTGACGCTAGTATCAAAGGATACTCAGCGTGTATATATCTAAGGTCAAAAGACAAAGAAGGAAATTTTAAAACTGCCTTGTTAACAGCGAAAACAAAGGTGGCTCCTTTAAAAAGGGTAACTTTTCCGCGTTTGGAACTTCTTGGAGCTTTATTATTAGCGAGACTAAGTGATAGAGTTTTAAAGATTTTGAAAACTTTAAAATTGAACATTGAGAAAAATTACTGGTGCGATTCAAAGGTAGTGTTGGCATGGTTAAACTCAGATGCAAAAAGGTGGAAACCATTTGTTGCAAACAGAATAACTGAAATTCAAGCTTTAACGTCGGTAAAAAGTTGGCGTTATGTGGACACCAAAAACAATATTGCTGATATTGCTAGTAGGGGCTGTACTGCAAAGGTATTATTGAATAAAAAAGATTGGTGGTACGGACCGGCTTTCTTATCGAGTGAATTTACAATACCATTACCAATATGTTTCGAATTGCATGTTATCGGAATTGCCGGAATACAAGTCAAAACCGGTGACTGGGTTGATAGCGGTGAACGGATACAAATGTGAATTGTTTACAAGGTTTTCATCGTTAAGAAAACTTCAACGAGTAACTGCTTATATTCTGCGCTTTAAAAATAATGCATTAAAGAGCAATAAAAAATGTTTGGGTTATTTATCTGTGCTTGAACTACAGAATGCTTTAGAATGTTTGGTGGGTTTAGCGCAAAGGGAGGCATACTGGGAGGAAATAAAAATTTTGAAAAGGGGTTGTTTATTAAGTAATAACCATAAATTGGCAAAATTAAGTCCATTTGTTGATAAAAACGGATTGATTAGAGTAGGTGGAAGAATACAAAACTCAGAGTTAAGCTACGATAGCGTACATCAGTTAATACTTCCTTCTAAACATATTTTGACAATGTTGATAATCAAGCATATTCATGAAATAAGTTTGCACGCGGGGCCTGTAGCCACATTATTTATAGTTAGAGAACGATATTGGCCAGTGGCGGGGAGAGGTATAATGAGACAAATTGTACATCAATGTATGGTATGTTTTAAGGCAAAGCCAAAACCCTGTAAGACCTTAATGGGCTCTTTGCCCTCTCATAGAGTAAAACCGACATATGCTTTCGAAAACTGTGGAGTAGATTTCGCAGGAGCTTTTTTAATCAAAGATAGAAAAACTAGATCAAGCAAAGTCATAAAATGCTATATTGCGTTGTTTGTATGCTTTAGTACAAAAGCCGTACACGTAGAAGCGGTAACCGATTTGACAACACAAAATTTTATTGCTTCTTTTAGACGTTTCGTTGCACGAAGCGGTAAACCTATAAATATATACAGTGACAATGCCACGAATTTCGTGGGAGCAAATAAAGAATTAAAGGAGTTTTTAAAATTTTACAAGAGTAGGGAACTACAAGAAGTTTTGCATAATACATTAGCAGAGATGGGGGTTAACTGGAATTACATTCCTGCAAGAAGTCCTGAACAGGGAGGTTTATGGGAAAGAGCTGTAGCTTCAATTAAGTTTCATTTGAAAAGAATTGTGAATTCGCACAGCTTAACTTATGAAGAATTTAATACTGTGATCATTCAGGCAGAGGCCATAATGAATTCTAGACCGTTAACACCTATAAGTTCGGATATTGAAAATTTTGAGGTTTTAACACCGGGACATTTTCTAATCGGCAGAACCTTAACTTCCTTACCCGATCCTAACTTACTCAGTGAACATACAAATAGATTGACTAGGTATCAGCTCGTACAAGCTATGGTACAACAATATTGGAAAAAATTCCAACTGGAATATTTAAATGGTCTCCAACAAAGACCAAGGCGAGGTTTGACGCAAACAAGAAACCTAGTGGAAGGAACCATGGTGCTGTTGCGAGAGGAAGGGCTACCAGCTTGTCATTGGAGGCTGGGTCGAATCACCAAGGTGTTTCCTGGCAAGGACGACATCGTGCGTATTGTTGAAGTACGCACCTCAAAGGGACTTACACGTCGCAGTATAAAAAAGATTTGTGTACTTCCAAGTGAGTGCGAAAAAGCAGAGCATTGTGCCAGTAAAGTGCGCGATAGTTAAGAAGCGACTAGACATAAATTAGTATTTAAGTTTAAAAATCAGCTATGTTTCGATTTTAGATTTTTAGTTGTTTAGATACTAAGATTAAATTTGTATTGTTGAGGTTGAAAAATATTTAATGAAATATTTTTGGCGGGGAGTATGTTTGCGCCCCACCCTTTATATAGCCTGAGGGCCGCGGTAGCAGGGGAGAGTACACAACTGCTTGTCATTGTGAAAGGTTGTGCTGCGACACGGAGCTAGATGTCCTAGCATTAAAAATGTGTTGTATTTGTCATTAGTTAATTAAAGGCATTAAAAGTAGTGAAGTGTTTTACTCCAACATCAATTAACGCGATTCCTGGCGATGGAAGCAGCAGATAATACAGTCCACTAATTAAAAACTCATATTAACCTACGAGCTCGCACAATAGCGAAGCTCGCGCACCTAACGTTACTGAATTAAAAATTAGCACAAACGTAACACCAAATCATAGGCGCAGAGTTCTTTAGCTATTTAGGCGATGAAACGCGAAACTCGCGCACATGAACTTACTAGCAGGCTACCAAAGTAGCGTCTTGCAGCATGGTGGCCTCAAACCGGCATTAAAAGCCGCGACAAGCAAGCAAGGGGCATGCATCCGCCCACATAAAGTTGAGCACAAAGCACCAACGCTCGCACAAGTGACAGTTACTATGTTTAAATGGTTGCAATTACAAATACCTTAGTCCGCAGACGGTCCATGAGAGTGGCGTGCAGTCAGTTGGTAGAAGGCGGCAGTCTGTGGCAGCTCAATTGCCAAAACACGGCATTAGGGGTAAACGGGCTGGAATCCGCCAAGATGGCGGCGTTAGGACGCTCTCCTGAGAGCACACTACAGCGGCAAAGAGGCCTACTTCGTCCTGCCTAGAAAGATCCTCGAAACAGCGAGTTGCAAAGGGAAAGCCCCCTTTCTCACCAACGCAGAACTGGCTCCAAGAAGCCCTTCACACACCTACGCCTTGGCGTAAAGACGTGCCACTCACACAACCACACGCGACCTCCTTCGATCAACGGCCAGAGCTGAACTCCTCAAGCAAGCCGTGTTATGGCCCCTGCAGTGGCGTGAGCCAAACGGCCTTGCCACGTGACTCTCGGCAGCCAATGACGATGCGCTCCACAAAACAAATTAATTCCGGTATCAAAGACAGCCAATGGCGAAGCGCCTCAACGGAGTGATTTCTAGAAGTTTCGGAATTCTTGCGAGCGATAACACCCGGCTGCCAAAGTAGCAGCAAAGGAGTGCTCCAACTGACGAGAAATACTGCGTTTGGGGCCAAATATGTGCAAAATCATTATTATAGAATTAGGCGATGAAGCCAAATAAGTAACTAAAAGGGTTTAGCATACGGGCACGCTGCCCTAAAGCCTAGGTGGCTACTTAAAATACCAAAATGACCTGACAACTAGTAATTGAAAAACCCCTCATCCAATTCACAAGACGTTTGATTTCTCTCTTTACATCATTTTATAGCTCTTTTCTGTTTCTTTTCTTACATTGTTCAATTGGATGCCTATTTTAATTTATTATTTTCCAAATACATATTTAATAAGTCGGATTTCTTTTAATTAGGTACATAAATTCATTTTTAATAATTTTAATGAAATATTTTTAATCATTTTAATTACCTGATATTAAACCCTCATAACAAAACCATTACAATATATTGTAATGATTTCTCACTCCAATATAAATAAATAATGTGGAAATATCACACAAATACTAGATTTAATAAGAATTCAAAGTTGTATCTCGGGGTTTATTAGAAATTATAATTTGATTTGTACTAATTGCAATAAATAAATGGTATTTTGCCTTTTTATATTTTTTGGCAACTAATTTAAATTTATTAATGCTCCGGCCTAGCATAAGAAATTTCAAATCCCAGGGTTAGGTTGTAATATCCAGTATCTAATTTATTTTTGAGTATAACTTTTCCACTTGTATGTCAAACGCACAACTGCTATTGACAGTCTAATTTCTAATTGACGGAAAAAACAGAGATGATTGAAACACCACAAAACCCAACGTAAATGAATGCAAATTTTATCAACAAGCAACAATTTTAATAAAACTAAAGGTTTATTAATATTTAAAATGGTTCACGACAACGATTTTCGTATTATTAAGCAACAATTTCACCTCAGGTAATTAATAATAATGTAATTTAAATCACGTAGTATGGCTAACCTGTTTTGATTTCTTTCTGACGTCAGCAGAGGACGCGGACTAGCAAATGTTTTATTTCCTGTGTTCTGGATTCAAATATATAATTTATTACCTGACCTGTAGGACTCTTTTTTGTACGTTCCGCTTGAAGGCGGCTCAAGCAATATAGCCGCTTCTAATAAACGTACCTGGATGTTGTCCCTAGGCCCAAAGGTACAGAATGCCCGAGCCTGGAGGTTCTGGCTGAGAACGAATGCCGACCTGTCAGATCCAATTCGCCCGCTAAAACGTCAAACTGCAGTAGGCCCAATTTCACGGCACACGTACTCCTGGAAGAACGAACGGCCATCTTGAGGCACTAGTACAGCCCGCCCTAACCTTTATGCACCCTAGGAGCCACAGGTAACCCCACCAGATTTAAAACGTTAGATGACCAGAATTACTTACCAGGACTAAAAGTTAAACTCAAGAGGGCAAAACGTTGCAATGTTGCTAAAAAAGTATGACGTGATAGTGACTTTCCAATGGTACCAGGTCTAAATAATATCGTTTGTGACATCTTCCCATCAAAGACTGTATAAAGCGCACATAATTGAAACCAAAGCCAAGTCAAAATTACGATCTCTTTTACTGAATGTTCCTGAATTTTTGCACTGTATTCGAGCTCCGAGCCGTGCACTGCTTTGTTAATAAATTAGTTCTTATCAGTAGAACCGCTTGTAGAGGAATCAGCAGCAAATTTGAACATTCAAAATACCTTTTTTAGGTACATGTATACTTATGAACGGAATATGAAAGTCATGATTACCTCTCGCATTAAAATCATAGCTATAAAAAAAATCACAGTAACAATTCCCAAGGTGATTGAAATATCACGATATTTTCCATAACTACCTATGAGAAATACTTTTTGCCTAGTACCTAACGTTTATTTGACACTTTTCTTTTAAATCGATCATAAAAAAGTTATATAGCCACATTGCATCACCTTTTCCTCCCCCTGCATATACTTAGGACTGTTCACCCTAAGTCAGCAACTATTACACTTTACTTGAACTGTCTCTACTTACCTAACTTGTGGGACCATAACTTTTAAATTATCTTCCATTATTGTACCAAAAATTAACACCGAAATTCAAGATACTATATAGTCGATACCACAAAAATGACAACCGACTGTAAACTCCTATACATCTTCCATGCATTACTGAAAGGCTAAATTATTGTTTCTTTCAGTTTTAAAAGTTGGATTTATCCTGCATAAGGCTGTATAATAGAGAATGATGCAATGACAATCCGTCTTTATTACACAATCTTGAGTCAGTCATATTAGATATTTACTTGACAAAAATACTACCAGAGAAGTGAATAGTAGAGTATGTTATTAGGAGTAAAAGAGATACTTTATGTGGCGAAGCTGAAGTTTATTTAGCCGAACGTTAGTGAGGCAAATAATTCAGCTAAGCCACATAAAGTCACTTTTACTCCGAATAACATATACTATTCTATCCGCAAACGTATTCAGGTAAATTTCATTAATATAAATTTAAAAAAAAGGATGCATCGGCCGGGAATCGAACCCAGGCCACCCGCGTGACAGGCGGGCACTGTACCCCTGCGCTAACCTCTCTTGTTCAAATAACGAGCTACTGTAATGATATATGAACATACTGAATCACCCGAGCTAATAGCACACGGCCACAGTAGCTGTCATACCATAACCCACGGCGACAGATGCTCCGATCCGCTGCTTAAAGGTTTATTTAAATTAAAACTTTTTCGTACTCTTTTTGAAAATAAAAACCGGCCTACGATCTAACTCTAAAAATTAGCAACATTTTAAACCATCATACAATTTAATCGGTCCAGTATCTTCGGAGGAGATAGCGACCAAACATAGAAAGAAAGAAAGAGAGCAACGATTTTGTATGCTTAGGCAGATAAAATACGCAAAAGTCGCTATTATATCTGCTTAGGCAGATAAAGTGACACTTTTATCTTGTCAGTAAAGACTCATACGTTGTCACTTTTGTGACGTTTGCGGATAAAATGTATTTTTATAGAAAAAAATCAATGAACTGAAAGTAACAGCTGAATCAGTGGAGAAGTTATTCAAAATGGCGGTCAAAGTAATGTAAAAACGGTTTTTTTGCAAACAAAAATGCATAAAAACAATTTAAAACTTTTTAAAAAATATACGCTTATGTAGCTTAAAAAACAAATAAAACAAGCTTGCGATGGTCAAAATCGATTAATTAGAAAAAAAGTTATCGCCAAAAAACCGCTAAAAATGGCCGAATCTTCAATTGTTTTTAACTTTAAAACAAAACTGATATATAACGTTGACATTTTCAGAAAAGGTAGTACTCGGTAAGTAGAAAACGCAGGTTTTTGAAATTTTCAAAAATGTTGATTATTTTTTGCATAAATCAATTTTTTCTAAAAATTACGCTTTCGTAGAAATTGATTTACTCAGTTTACAGAAGTCCTACAACAATCAGCGTAGGCTTATTTTTTTCCTTAAGTGTTAGGTATAATACTACACACAATAGGAGCGCGAATTTTTTTGCACTTGCAAATATGTGAAAATTCAATTTGAAGAGTGACCTTTTTTACGCACAAAAAATGTCAATTTTAATTCTACCGAAATTACATCAGCACCATTCGATAGCTGTCAACTTTCTACGGTTTGCAATAAATAAATGCGAAATAATTGTTATATTGCCCTAGAAGTCTTTAGCTAAAGTGTGTGCAAATTTGAGCCGATATTAATAAATGGAAGCGCAGCAATTTATTGAAAAAAAGTACCTTGGCTGCTATGAGTCGTACAGTAATCTTTTTTAATTTCGGAGAAAATTGGCAGCTATCGAATGGTGCTTATGTAATTTCAGTACAATTAAAATTGACAAAAATATTCCACCTTTTGTGAGTTAAAAAAACTGTCACTCTTAAAATTGAAGTTGCACATATTTGCAAGTGCAAAAAAATACTTCCTCTCATATTGAGTGTGGTAGTATAACTCTTAAGGAAAAAAATAAGCCTACGCTGATTGCGGTAGGGCTTCTGTAACCTGAGTAAATCAATTTCTGCAAAAACGTATTTTTTTTGAAAAAATTTATTTATGCAAAAAATAATCAAAATTTTTGAAAATTTCAAAAACGTTCGTTTTTGCTCACCGAGTACTATGTTTTCTGAAAGTTTCAACGTTATATAATTTTTGAAAAAAGTTACGAACAATTGAAGAATCGACAACTTTTGCCGGTTTTTTGGCCACAACTTTTTTTCTAATTAATCGATTTTGACCATCGAAAGCTTGTTTTATTTGTTCTTTTAAACTACATAAGCCAATGTATTTTTTTTAAACCATCGCTTTTTTTCCTTTTTTATATGCAATAACCGTTTTTTCAATACTTTGACCGCAATTTTGAATCACTTCAGCTGTTAGATTGTAGTTCAATGAATTCTACGGAATTGTTTTCTATAAAAATACACTTTCACTTTTCAGGTAGTATTTTTGTCAAAAAAACGAGGTATTTTCGACAATTTGACTGCACTACTAGTCAGGGATCATTTTCTGTGTTATCGACGATAAAGTATTGCATAATCATTTACAACCAAAACAAAGTTGGATTATATATTAATTTTTACAATATGGAAATAGAAACATTCTGAAATAGAGAAACAATAGGAATCCACAACATAAAATCACTTCTCCGACAACTTGGTTATTGCATAAGATATCGGATGTCTTAAGAAAAGAATTACATCTAGTAGGGTTTGAAAATTTCAAAAACGTTCGTTTTTGCTCACCGAGTACTATGTTTTCTGAAAGTTTCAACGTTATATAATTTTTTATAAAAAGTTACGAACAATTGAAGAATCGACAACTTTTGCCGGTTTTTTGGCCACAACTTTTTTTCTAATTAATCGATTTTGACCATCAAAAGCTTGTTTTATTTGTTCTTTTAAATTACATAAGCCAATGTATTTTTTTTAAACCATCGCTTTTTTCCTTTTTTATATGCAATAACCGTTTTTTTAATACTTTGACCGCAATTTTGAATCACTTCAGCTGTTAGATTGTAGTTCAATGAATTCTACGGAATTGTTTTCTATAAAAATACACTTTCACTTTTCAGGTAGTATTTTTGTCAAAAAAACGAGGTATTTTCGACAATTTGACTGCACTACTAGTCAGGGATCATTTTCTGTGTTATCGACGATAAAGTATTGCATAATCATTTACAACCAAAACAAAGTTGGATTATATATTAATTTTTACAATATGGAAATAGAAACATTCTGAAATAGAGAAACAATAGGAATCCACAACATAAAATCACTTCTCCGCAAACTTGGTTATTGCATAAGATATCGGGTGTCTTAAGAAAAGAATTACATCTAGTAGGGTTTGAATTTTGTTTGCATGTAAACTTTTATGTGCCACTAGCTTGTTATTGGTAGTGCATTATGGTAAATTGACAGCATACTAGATGTAATTCATTTTAAGACACCTAGTACTTATAACTAAGGAAGGTAAGTATTACAGATTAACGCTAAATAGTATTGTTGAATTTTCGCACAGTTTGCTCAGTTTTCCTATAAATAATATGATAACTCATGTCTTTCAAATCCTATTTCGTACATATAATATAAACATAATCATAAGAAGTAATATAACTTCCCAAATAATTCAATGCATATGCTATTTTGCGATGACCGACATGGAAAGTAAATTATTCTGTCATTCAGCAACAGAAAGTTGGCATTCGCTGCTCAGCGAGCGTTTTCATCATTTTGCCGCTCGCCGAGCATTTGGGGTGTCCGCTCGTCAGGATGTTTCCTTGACAACATGCGTCATTTGTTTAAATAATCGCATCACTTGTCATAGACTACTGGAGTAGTTTTAAATTTATTGTCAATTAATATTTTTCATAAAATGAAATATGATTATTTTCGCCTTAATAAGATGCTCAGTCGTCGCAAAAATAGTATGTATATTTCGAGCTAAAAGTAATCTTGCCGCTTTTGCATGATTGCTGGTTTCGGCTTTGCCTCAACCAGCAATATTCATGTGCAAGCGGCACGAGTGCACTTTCAGCTCTTAACAACACTATGCAGGAAATTTTTTTGTATACATACGAGTTATGTATATTATTATAAAAAAAGGTGTCAACACATTGTTTTAGTGCTAATTATAGATGGAATTTGGAATAGTTCTAATGTAAAAAACAAGCCTTTCTGGATATTGTATCGAAAATAAGTTTCCACAGTTCTCTAGCACAAGCTGATACTACGGAAAGAATTTTTAAAAACTCAATTGCAGCATGGACAGCCTGAATCAGTTGGCAGTACTGAAGTGGATTGTCAGTCTATGTCAAAATCAAAGTTAGTAGGTTAGGCTTTATTTGTTATTTGACACAGACTGACGCAAAACTTAACCTGCAAATCTCAAATTTGTCTTTGCTCTACATCCACATGGTTGTTTAAAAAATTACAATTTTATGGGCAACTCAAAAAATAAAAACTAATTACTATTAATTTGATATTAAATAATTTGATTACTGTTTTCACCACAGATTATTCTTTTAAAAGAATGGAAGGTCAAATTTGAAATTTAGTGTATAATTGGTTGCCTATAGATTGCAATGGAATAGTCATGTCAAAATTCTTGGATCAATAACACCACACAGTGATTATCATTCTACTGTTTTCTTTTCGTATGTTTCTTCATATGTTTAACTAAAGCACATTTATGAGCAGCTTTATATTCACAAATTGAACAAGAATAAGGTTTTTCTCCTGTATGTATGTTCATATGATCAACTAAATGACTCTTCTGAGCTGCTTTATACTCACAATTTAAACATGAATAAGGTTTTTCTCCTGTATGGGTTCTCATATGGCGGATTAACTCATTTTTCCTTGCTGTTTTATACTCGCACATTGAACATGGAAATCGTTTTTCACCTGTGTGTAGATTCATATGTTGAACTAAATTATTTTTCTGAGCTGCTTTATACTCGCAAATTGAACAGGAATAAGGTTTTTCTCCTGTATGGGTTCTCATATGGCGTTTTAACTTATTTTTTCTTGCTGCTTTATACTCGCACATTTTACATGAAAAAGGTTTTTTTCCTGTATGCATGTCCATATGATCAACTAAATCTCTTTTCTGTGCTGCTTTATACTCGCAAATTGAACATGAATAAGGTTTTTCTCCTGTATGGGTTCTCACATGGCGGAATAACTCATTTTTCCTTGCTGTTTTATACTCGCACATTGAACATGAAAATGGTTTTTCACCTGTATGTAGATTCATATGTTGAACTAAATTATTTTTCTGAGCTGCTTTATACTCGCAAATTGAACAGGAATAGGGTTTTTCTCCTGTATGAATTCTCATATGGCGAACTAACTGATTTTTCCTTGATGTTTTGAACTCACAAATTGAACACGAATAAGGTTTTTCTTCTCCATGTGTCCTTATATGGGTAACCAAGTTACTTTTCTTTGCTGTTTGATATTCACAAATGGAACATGAGTGAAATTGCTTCATATGAGGCACGGAATGTTCACAGACCTTGCTTCCACTTGCTTCATCTGTAGTAAACCATTCATCCTTTATATCAACTTCTTCATGTTTGATATTCAATCCAGCATAAGTTGTATCATCAATGATTTCTTGCTTTACATTTATGTTTACAATCACTATACTTTCTTCAGCTTTCATCGGTGCTTCGTTTAATGCCTGTTTCATGTCCATTGTGATAGCAGAAATTAGAAGTCTGGATTTATTAAATGGATTATCTTAAACAAAGGGCGATATTTAAGTTAGGTTAAGTTGGTTATTTTTAATTTTAAAATATTTACATAGTTCTTATAACTAATATTTTTACTTACAATAACATGAAATTTGAAGAAGGAACTAATACAGAGATTGGCCGAGCAGCAGACAAAAGGTAATCTTGAGTTAGGGTACCTTTAGGCACTGGCGGCCGCGAACAAACATTTTATTTTTAATCAGCAGTGTTGCCAGGTCCAAATCTTAAAGTTACTAGATGGTGTTTTCAAAAATTAGTAAATCCCAAGATTTGTATCGTGTGTTCCACAAAAAATTAATTAGGGTACAACTTGGAAAGAAATATAGAAAATCTAGTCATGTCTTATCTTAAGTCTGTAGGTCAATTTTAGATTGCATTTTGATTATGAAAACATCTGTCACTGTGACAGGCAAACGTTTACACTGCATTAAGTTTACTTGTATCAAGCAATAAGATGACATGTGCACAAGTGTAATAATCATAACGGTCAATAGAAATGGTTTTTGTTAAGTGTTTTGCATATTTTTAATTCAAGGTCAAGATGTAATTTAGTTCTCTCTGACTTGACAGTTCATTTGCATGGCATGCTGCGAATGAGTTTTTTTTTGGAACACGATATATAACAAGAGTTCGATATAGTAGGTTGCCACGTAACTCTGCGCCAATGATAGAGCAACGCGCGAATACGTCACCACTATACTCGATTCACTATAGTCCCGGATTGTCAATGTCAAAATCAAATTAAAAACAATCCTTGATATCATGATTAATACTTTTAAGTCAAGCTATGGGTAACTAGAAACAATTAATAAAGCTACTAATGTCAAAACTATAAATTATAGGTTATATTTCGAACTGACTTGAGCAAAAATAAACAAAAATTGCCAGGTAACAAAAACCCAAAATTTCAAAATTACACTTTTGCTTTGTCCAATCTAGTAGTAACAAAAAACCAATAGAAATTCAACAGTGCTACCATAATGCGTCATTTTTGACATTCCGGGACCATAGTACACAGAGTACCGGGAGATCGAGAAAGGTTGTCCGAAAAAAACTACTTTCTACAGCGAGTATATCAATATTTACATCCTCCAACTGACATCATAGACATCTGCTGTCATGTATGAAATGAATTTAGCAATTTATGGTAGATTCAAAATAGGAAAACCATTATGACAATAAGAAGTTATTTGCAATCAGTTTTAATTAAGGTTAATAATTAGAATATTAAATTTTACAAAATTAAATTATACTCTAATCAGTAATTATTACAGTTCATGTTCGAAATGAGCCCCATTATTGTTGATACAGCACTGAACTCTTCTTTTCATGCTGTTAAAAACATTTTGTAGCTGTTGCACAGTTATATTTGTAGTAGCGGCAGTAATTACATCCTTCAGTTGCTCAAGTGTGTGCATGGGGGTCTGATAGATCGTGTTCTTTAAATGTCCAAATAGAAAATAATCCAGGGCTGTCAAATCGGGTGACCGTGGAGGAAATGCAATGATACGATCATCATAAAATTGTTGTAAATGTTGACGTGTTCGAAGGGCTGTATGTGCAGGTGCACAATCATGCTGAAAATATCCCTGACGTAACTCATCATCGTGAAGTTCATTAATAAATCTGTCTAGAATTGTGATGTAGCGGTCAGCTGTTACGGTATCTTCAAAAAACACAGGGCCAATTATGCGTCTCCTTGACATAGCAATCCAAACGCCAATCTTTATTGGATGCAGTGGAGTGTGTAAAAATTCACCAGGGTTATGAGCAGACCACATCCTGTAATTTTGTTTATTTACGTAACCGGTCAGATGAAACCACGCTTCGTCTGAAAAGAAACTTGAATCCAGCATTTCATCGTTATTTAAACTTCGGTTAAACCAATTGCAGTACTGCACACGCTTTTTATAATCAGGACGAAGTAATTCTTGCATTACTGAAACTTTATATGGGTGTAGATGCAGTTTTCGTCTTACTGCCTTTTGACACGTTCCATAGCTTAATCCTGCAATTACAAATTAAAATAATTTTTTTACACAAAAATTTATAAAATAAAACACTTCATAAATTCGTTAAAACCCCTCACCACAAATATATTTAACAACTGCTAAATACGTATTTCGACAGCCACGCTGTCATCATCGGTAGCTAAGAAAACTTACACAGCGAAAAGGCGACGTGTTCGCGACCAAATCTCATTGCGAACACGTCTCCTTTTCGCTGTCTAAGTTTTCTTAGCTACCGATGATGACAGCGTGGCTGTCGAAATACGTATTTAGCAGTTGTTAAATATATTTGTGGTGAGGGGTTTTAACGAATTTGTGAGAAAAATTTATATGATAAAAAATACACACCTGTTGGTTGCGCTAACTGTCATAATGGTTTTTTAGGGCTGTGTAAGATAATAATAATAATGCGTTTATTTAGCCCATAAGCTATACATAAAACACCTTCCATCGCTAAACATTAATTTATATATATATAAATCTGCATAAGAATACCAACTTACTTAATAATCCTCAAGGAACTTAAATCAACAAAAACAGTAAACAAATTAATGTACATTTTATAATATTAGCTCTTAAACAATTGATTAAGCTGACTCTTAAAGTGCTGTATTTTCTTAATATGTTCTGGTAACCTATTGTAATCTACTATTCCTTTGAAAAAGACTGAATTTTGTGTGAGACTTTTGCTCTTGTAACTAAGCAAAAATCTCTTTTATGTCTAGTTTCATAACTATGTACCTCATTATAACCAGTTATGAGTTCTGTAAGGTATTGTGGGACCTCACCCATTTTTATTTTTTGTACAAAAACTAATGTATACATTTTAGCTAGTGTCCTTACATCTACCCAATCCAACCTCTGCAACATATCTTTAATACTGGTGTATATATTACAAGTCAAAATTATTCGCATGGCTTTATTCTGTAATTTTTGTAATCTCATTAAGTCCTGTTCCTGTGCTGTATAAATAATTGTTGCTCCGTATAGGAAATGGGGGAGAATTATTGTATTGAAAACTGTTTTTCGCGCATCTACTGATAAATAGCTGCTACACCTACTTAAGACTCCTATCTTTTTAGCAATTTTCTTGCAAATATAATTTATATGATCCTTAAATTTTAACTGTCTACTAACATTGCTTTACTTTTGTCAACGTTAAGTTTAAGCTCATTATCACATAACCAGCCTTTTACCTCCGTTAGCTCCCTATTTAGCGTTTTTAGCATTTCCACGAGATTTTTTCCGCTTATATATATAATGGTATCATCTGCAAACATATGTATTTTACACGATTTTACTATAGCCGCTAAGTCATTTATATACAAGATAAATAACAGCGGACCCAGTACACTTCCCTGGGGTACACCTCTTTCTACTGTAAGTTCGCTCGATTCCTCCATATTGCACTTGACTTTTAGTTTGCGTTCAATTAAATAATTTTTAATCCATGTAACAACCGTACCACCAAAACCATATTCTTGTAACTTCTTTATTAACTTGACTCTATTTACCGTTTCAAAAGCTCTTTTAAGGTCTAAGTAGACAACTAATACTATTAAATTTTGATCTATTGCGTTTTTCCAATCGTTTAGTATATATTGAAATGCCATTTCACAACTAAAACCCTCCCTAAAACCTGATTGATGTGCTGTTAAAATATTGTTATTTTGAATGTAATCAGTTAACTGAAGGTGTGCCACTCTCTCTAGTATTTTCTCCGTAGCTGCTAACATGTTTATAGGCCGAAATTCTTCTGCTTTCACGGTATTAGCAATCTTTCGTATAGGTACTATTGTTGATGTTTTCAAGGCTTTAGGCACTACCCCCTGCTCTAGCGATGAATTAATGAGATTAATTAGTATATCTTTCAACTCTACATAATTCTCTTTTATGAACGCAATATGAATTTCATCTGGGCTGTTTTTGTTTTTTAAGGAGAAAACCAGTTTATGTAGATCCTCTTGTATTATGAGTTTAAATTCATTAAAACTACTATGGCAATTATTAACAGTATAACATTTTTGCACTTTCCCTATTGTATTAATTATTTCGTTAATGCTTTCAATATAGAATTCATTAAACTTATGTGCTGCAATAGAGTTATCCATAATTCCCTGCAAACCAAACTTGATCCCGATATAATTTTCGACTTCTGACGTTGAGACTATCTTTTTTAAAGTCTTCCACATACGATTTGGATCACTCTTGCACTCATCAACATTTAGTTCATAATATATAATTTCTTTTCCTGTAGAATAATGGTTACAGTCCTATTCCTAGTAGTTTTGTACATTTCCCAGTCATGCTTATCTCTAGTTAACAGGAACTTTTTATAATTCAAGTCTCTTATTTTTATTGCACTTAAAACATTATTATTGAACCATGACTATGTACCAAAATCCCTAACTACTACCTCTTTCTTTGGCATAAAATAGTCTATAACATTAGTAATATTTCTATGTAGGTTGTCATACTTCTGATCTAAATTTCTTTCCCTAAAATTATAAGGAACATTCCTAAGTGCTTCCTTTAATTGCTGCGGATCATAATTATTTTCCCTCATTACGCACTTACTTAATTATTTAGTTACATTTATTTCCAAACTAATTATCATAAGATCAGTAATAATTCGTTCGTCCAATACTTCACATTTCAATAACTTACGATTATTGCTTAATACTAAATCTATAATAGAACTACTCCTATCAGTGATATGTGTACTGTCATTAATAAGCTGTATGAGCCCACTATTCTTTATTATTCGTTTCAACCTGTTTGTATATACACAATCAATTCTTTTCCAATTAAGGTTAAAATCACCCATTATTATAATATTTTTAGTACAACTTACCACAAAATTTTCCAACCACTCTTCAAAAAAATTTAAAAAATCTGTATGTGATGCGCTAGGAGAATGATATAAACATCCCAAATTATATAGCTCACATCCAATTGTAACTTCAATCATTAAAAACCAGTAATTCATTTGTAATATACATTCACTTTTCACCTTAAAGGCTACATCAGATCTGACATACACCATTGCCCCTCCCGTAAATCTACTTATTGAATCTGTTCTGATTAATCGATAAGTATTTACACATACCTCAAAATCCTCAATGCTGTTTGTTAACCTTGACTCTGTCAGACACACAACTAATGGGTTTTCCAATTTTATAAAGTTGCTAATTTCATCTCTATTGGCCACTACACTCCTAGCATTTAGCAAGAAAACTTTAACTTTGTTATTGTTTAGTTGCTATATGCTTGAGTCAAACAATAACCTATCTTTAGCTCTCACCAGTTCCCTTTTAAAAACCTCACAACTTCTGTCAAAAACTGCATGTTTTGTATTTACCCTAGTGTTAAATTTTTGGTTTGCACTGATACAATTCACACACAGATTTTCTCCCGCACAGTTCCCATCATGTTTCTCGGAAGCACATTTGCCACATACTTCCTTGTTTTTACAGTTAGCTGCTTTGTGATTGTAACCCCAGCATCTGTAGCATCTTAGTAGGCTATGATGTACGAATACTCTGCATATGGACCAATTTATTTTGACTTTTCCGATTCCTACCAACTGCTCTGCTATTTTCTCATCTGCTTCGATAATGGCAAATGCCTTATTGTGGTTTTTCTTTATAGTTACTACTTTTATTTCCGCCTGTGTGTTAATAACCTGTGAGTTTTGTTCGACTAGACATTTGCGTGCCTGTATATCCTCTAATGTGTCCTGAGTTAAAACGGTTGGTCTTCCAGGAGATTTTCCTGCATCAACACTACCCGTTATTTGGAAACGATGTACGATACGCTTTACATGCCTGCTCAGATTATCGTAATCAAAGTCGACGTCAGGGAACCGATTAACGAATTCATTTACACATAAATTTCCTGAATATTTCCATTCACCATTATCCTCATTGCGTTGGCCATTGCGGAAATAAGATTCAATAATAAACGTGTTGTGTTCAAGGGTATACATAACCTAAAATTTACAAACATAATTATTACCGTTTTCGATTAATTGGAAACACTGTACTTACTGTAAACTTCGTTTAACAATGGCTAATTAGTATTGAAAAATACTGTTTTGTATAATAATAACGGCGTTCAAGAAAAAAAAGAGAAAGTAAAGAAACGTAAACACACAGAACAACTGAGAACAACTGTCAACAGCAGTGTGGCTAATATCACACTAGAAAGAAATATTGATAACTACTTGGAAGGTAGTTTTTTTTCTACAACCTTTCTCGATCTCCCGGTATATGCAGCTTAAATATCGTGCATGCTAGTGAGGAACCCGAGAGCATAAATTCGTTCATAGGGTGTGCACTCAAGTATATAGTTTTGGAAAAATATGTAAATTACCTTCTAGTTTTAAATGTGGAGGGCGTCATTCTGCTGGCGATTGTAAAAAAGCAAAAAAATATTTTTAGATTTTTTTAATTTCTGAAAAATTATAAATTTTGTGTTTACATCTCATTTACATGCTTATTTTTAAATATTTAAACAGTGGAAAGCTTATTCTTTCTAAATTTAGGTTCTGCCAAATTAATCTCAAAATTGTTGTCAAGAAATGCTTACCGAGAAATAATAATAATAATAAAGAAATTTATTTTCCAACTTAAGAATGTATCCAGATATTACAAAATAAAAAAAAACATAAATCGGATAATTGGAGAGAGTTCAGTAACGGTCGACGTTACTGTTCTTCCACTTCCCCAGATTTGATCCAAAGATAACAACAACAAAATTATAATAAAAAAGAGAACACAGAACAATGGTTACCTCTTTGATTGCGGTCACAAAAATGTATGTATGATCTATACCCCCTTATAACAAAACATATTATACATATTACATATTCCGCAGTAATTAAAATGTTACATATGTACATACATGTACCATGTACACACATCCAGAGTATAGTAGCTCACCTAGACATCTCGCTCCGTCAACCATTCCTTAAAATCTCTTTAAGTTTACCTACCGATAATCCCTTAAGTTCTGAGGGTAATTTGTTAAAAAATTTGCAAATGTTATATGAAAAACTCCTCTGAAACATTGACGTACTATGATTGGGCATAGATATGATCCCTCTATACCTAAGATTAAGATTATGAATATCTGTTCGGTAAGTTATTTTGCGACTGAGATATGGTGGAACTTTGGTGATAAATATTTTGTAATACAAAACAGAATAATGAATTTCTCTACTTTTTCTCATATTAAGCCAGTTAGTTTCCTTTAATTTGTATGTTATTCTTTCGTATTTATTTATTTCGTAAATCAATATTAAACAATTATTTTGAACAAGCTGTATCCTCATACAATCTTCTGCATCAATGCAGTGAGAGTACAAGGTATCAGCATAATTAAATTGAGAGAGTACTAAGGAATTACATAACATTACTTTAAGGTTTTTGTTTAATACATATCTGTTGGCGTAAATAAGTTTTAAAGCGCGATTTAAATTTCAGCTTCGAGGTATTTTCAAAATCAATTCACATAGATGCATACTTCTATTGTATGAAATCTATAGAAAAGGATGAAGACATTTTTGGCGAAAAAATTGCCTGCATTACTTAATTGTTATTGCAACTATGATTTAGTTTTGCTGAAGCTGTAAAATGTAAAATTGTAAACCATAGTAACTAATTTTGTAACGTTTGTTTAAGCAAAAAGCAATGCAACGATTGAAACTCAATATGAAAAACAAACTAAATAACGTTTAAATTGCCCAATTTAATAGCCTTTTACATTCAGTGTTAATGCAAAATATCTCAATTATATGCCAAGAAATGTCTGCTGAAATCGTTTAAAAACTAACACAAGGATATCCTGCATGACTGAGTGCAGCCACAGTAACATTTTATAACACCGTGAACTTACTAAATAAATTCAATGGGGAATCAAAGGTACTTTCCAATAGAAAGTAAAGTGTTTGAAATATAAATAATTTAAAAATAACAATTACCCAGCATACTCTATCAAGTAAATATTTCTGGTAAGTAAGGGCCAGTTCTAAAAATCTAAAAATATAAGCTGTGCCCTTAAAACGATAAATGCAAAACTAAAGAAAAAATGGTGAAATAAATTATTTATACTTGCCTACTCAAGGAATATGATATAAACAGTCCAAAGGCCGATTTCAAGTAAAACAACACAAATGTAAGAAAACTACGATTCTTATATGCAATATTAATATATATTGTGTGTAAGTTCAAAAATCAGAACCTTTCATATGCATGGTATTCACATGTTCTAATTGAACTTGACTGATATATTACTATTTTATTTACAGACACTTTGTAAAGCTACCAAATCAACTACCAAATCCACCGAGTGATTTAGCAATACACTAAAAACTCAACGCAGTCAACTACAATATAAAATTAACAGTCTTTTATAATACATTACATTTTTTTAGCACATTTTCGTCTTACATCTGAGTCTGCTCCACGTTTCTTACCTAAAACGAATTTATTTTTCTGAATGTGTTCAGTTACTTAATTCTAATAAATATTCTTAGTTTATAATACTCTATAACAGCGTTTCGCAAACTGGGGTCCGCGAACCCTCCGGGGTCCGCGAAAGCAATCTAAGGGGTCCGCGACTTAAGCGCGAATAGAGCTATTATAGATCAATAGGAATAGACAATGTAGATTTATATAAAACACTGACACATATTTAAAAATTATTTTTATCTACGACCACTACTAAAAGTAGGCCTTTCAGCGCTAGCTTGTTTCACTAAAAGTCACGTTTTATAGTTTACCGTGGTTAAAGAAATCAGCTGTTTACTTTTAGCACATGGGCCAAAAGTGAAGTGAGGTTATAAAACTACAATTTCGAACTGGAAGTGAGGTTGTAAAGTTATTCTAGTTACTTCTTGCGTTAGAGGTAAAGTGTTATTGAAATAATTAAAGCGTTAGGTATGTAATGAATACAGTCAGATGTGGAGTATTAATAATTACATTTCGTGACCTTGACAGTACTGGCTTCGCAAACATTCGCCCGCGCTCCAAAGCTTACTGTTTATTATGACATAGATTAGAAGTGTCGTAGATGCAAACTTGTTTTAAATCGATATTTATGGATTAATAACAGTAAAATTAAGGTCGTAGATAAAATATTGTATGCAACGCATGCTAAAAGTCGTTTATGCACGAGACATGTTATGAAACTCAGCCTTCGGCTTCGTTTCATAATATTCATGTCTCGTGCAGAAACGTCGACTTTTAGCACTTGTTGCATAAATAGCTATTTTGAGCGGTTATTTTTTACTCGATAACGAAAACATCAGTAGGTAGTTAAAATTTGGTTCAATGTTAAAACGTGACAGACTTTTGGTTACGACTGCGATTTGATTACGCAGAGTTATCACAATAGTATATTAAGTATTCAGAACGGTAAGGACATTTTACCGATCGAAGACAATTGTTGTCTGAGATCGGTAATTCCTTAACGTTCGTAATGCTTATGACGTTTTTTGCATGATAGATATTTTTTCAAACGTCCGTAAAATGTGACATACCACAGAATATGTTGGCGGCACTGTAAGTCTATGTCAAATTCGAGGTTAGCAGGTTAGGTTTTGTGTCAGTCTGTGTCAAATTCGAGGTTATCAGGTTAGGTTTTGCGTCAGTCTGTGTCAAAACTGACGCAAAACCTAACCTGCTAACCTTGAATTTGACACAGACTGACACAAAACCTAACCTGCTAACCTCGAATTTTTACTTACCGTTCTAGAACGGTAAGCATAACTTAGTGTCATCATGCAAAAAAAGCTTTGACGCATGGAATGTCATTTTGTACGACAAATTTATGTGAACGAACGTTCTGTACACTTGCATACATAAAATCAAAATACAGAAATCGCTTAAAAATGTAGAACCAGAACTACGATTAAAACTTTCTACATTAAAACAACACCATCCGTCGCATTAACAATAAATGGTTATTATTACGTGATTAAGATTTAACATTATATTATTATTATTATTATTGTACGCCTGTATTGATACTACGTATTCTATTAATTTTGTAAGTGTTCTTGTTTTTTTAATAGGTAGGTACTAGCTTTACTTTAATAATAAAAATATAGAGCTCTCAAATATTATTTAATTTTAGTACCTGCACTTAATGTAGCAGCAAAGTAAACTGTTTTCAAGGTCACAGTGGTACATAAGTCATACACTGTCTATGATCGATAAAATTGCATGGGGGTCCTCGATTTTTTTTAGGCAAATTAGGGGTCCGCCGATGTCTACAGTTTGAGAAACGCTGCTCTATAACGAGTTCCCGATCAACATTTATCTTTTTACACCAGTATTTTGCTACAATATCAAACGGTTTTAAAGACATTCAAGGGTGCGGCAGTTCCACTTGCTTTATCATGTCCGGGAAATGGCAACAATTGCCCTGAAAATCTAAAAAGCAAGCCAATAGCCACGGATTGATACGCTCAAGGAGATGGGTTTTGTCCTAGAAACGGTACACCATAGGCAAGCGTGACGATATGTATAGGATATTGCAAAATAAATGGGCGCCACGGGGTCAAGATTTGGATCTCACGCTTGGCAGAACCCCGAAGGCCTAACGGGGGTAGAATGTATGTGTACAGCCTCACGACTCCCAACACTGCAACGACGAGCGCCCTAACTTACCTGCAACGCTTAAGAACTCCTTCCAGGCTCAACCTTACATAAATCTTTACACAGTGAATAATTCACCCTGAAAATAAGCATGCACAAGATCGTGTGGAAATCATAAGACAACGTACAGCAAACCGATCTATTGGTCTAACACATTGCCGAATATAAACATGTACAAAAGCGCCGACGTTGTCAGTGTACACTGCAAGAAACAATAAAAAAGGACTACAACTATAGGCCCAACTGGGGTTGCTTTACCTCTAAATTACTGCCAGAATATGAAAATTGGCACACAGCCCCAACGCGGTTGGCTGGCATTTATCAAAAGGCATATTTAATATTACTTACAAATAGCCTAAGCAAGTGGTTGGCGTTCATCTAAAAGGCATACTTCATATTGTTTACAAACTACGCACACTACCTTGTTCAATTTCAGCTTTACCTGGCTGCGTCGTTAAAGTCGGGAGCTCACCTATCAGTGCAGAGGAGCTGCGACTATATGCGGGGGTGCTGTACGATCCAAGATCCCCTGTTTTGCAGAGCGTTATGCGGAACCCTCATGAAGGCTGTAAAGACCTGCTGATTGCTGGTTCTGAAGACATGGAACCCGGTTAATTAGCGGAACAGTTGCCCTTCAGGCATTCGAAAATTCCAGAACGGCGGTCGTCGATAAAGGAGACGCACACCCCAGAAGCACCACTTTGCACTGTCACGGCCAGCAATGCACTCCAAAGCAAAACCACGCTGTATCAGCACACGCACCGGCCGCCCCGCTCCCGAAGGCACGGGGTGGCTTCTAAAGCCACGCTCTAAGAAGCGCCTGAAGTCACAGCCGGCAACTAACTGCCGTGAAGCCAATGTTGCTCATGCCCGACGCGCTGCGGAAGGCGGCGTGCAGGAGGGAACCGGTTTGCCGTGTAGTCTGACCACCTGCAACCAATCACGAAGCAGACATGGCCCCGCCGGTAAACCAGCTCGACGAATCTTCTAGAAAAGGGCTGCGTGCTAAATCTGTAGGATTTTAAATAAATCAAGAAAATAATTATAAGCGAAGCTACCAAAACGAGCACCTTACAACAAATTACAGCGGCCGTTGCAGCTGCTTAGAATTATGAACCGCTAGCTGCCTGCACACAATTTGATAAACTATTAAGCGTAAAAATATGACCGAAAAACTATATACAAGCAGGGTCAGAATCTTTGAACAGAAATACTCCAAAAAGGCGCACATTCGTAGAATATAAAAGTGTCCTGACAAGTTTGTTGTTTTTAAAACGATTTGTTTACTATGTTTAAATGTTCTTTGGTGGAATTTTTGAAAATATGATTTAATTTAATCACGTCTTGAAACCAATTACTGGATGGTTTAATTGATCCCCCAAATGACAGACTTTGTGCCCAAGGAGACATGCTATATGAGTGCAATGTAACTGGTTCAGAATTTTTAATATAAGTTCAAAGACTTGGGTATTTTCTTAAAAACGTCTTAGCTAAAAATCCCGCAATATATTCTAACCTATTTCTTTCCTATAATCCCTCAACTGATGTGGATGAAGAGGACGTGCTAGATGAGCAATAACTGTTATCATCCCTTGAACAACACAATCTGAGGGAGCTTAAGAAATATTCAATTCCTTAATTTGTGTCCTTCTAAGGCACTACTAAGCAATTAATCTTCATTTTCCTGTATTGGTGCATTTCTATACTGCTGAACAATACCAGCAAACTAAGTTGCTAGGTCGATAAAAAAACACAAAATGGAAATAACTAATAGAAAACACATTATCAAGACATACTTTAATCTATGAGGTTGATAACTGCACTAGTATTAGCCGCATACTGGATGACGCGTTACCTTCCACTGCCCGTTAGCGTCACTTCAGAGTCACTTGGTAACCTACTATATCCTTGTGTAAAGAGTAGGTTACTTCGTAACTCTGCGCCAATTGCAGAGCAGCGTGCGGGTACGTCACCAGTATGCAGCTTTGATACGCTAGTGAGAATCTAGAAACCATAAATTCGTTCATCACTCAATGATATCGTTTTGGAAAAATATATAAACTACCTGGAATGACCTTGCGGATCTAAATGTGGAGGGGCGCCATTCTGTTTGCGATTTAAAAAAATGTAAAAAAAAATTGTTTTTTTATTTCTGAAAATTTATAAATTTTTTGTTTACATCGCATTTACATGCTCAATTTTATTTTCTTTTACAATAAAAGAAGTATTCAATTCACCCCAAAAATTCAAAATTGAACGCTTTGCTGAACGTCGCGCCTCGCGCTCTGCGGCGTAGTGAAGCGGTAAGATGTAAGAACATGAACCACAGTAACTAATGTTGTAACGGTGGTTTATAACGTTTTTTAAGCAAAAAACAATGATACGATCGCAAATTTAAATGAAAAGTAAACGAAATAATGTTTAAATGACCTAATTTAATAGCCTTTTACATCAACGAGTATTTCAGAATATCTTAATGATGACTTGTGCACTATATGCCAAGAAATATCTGCTGAAATAGTTTAAAAAACTAACAAAACAAGAATACCCATTACTGAGTGCAGCCACAGCAAAATTTCATAACAGGGTGGATTTACTAAATAAATTTAATAATGAATGAAATGTACCTACATACTATCCAATCGCAAGTAAAATGTTTGAAATAAAAATAACTTAAAAATAACAATTACCCATCCTACTAAATAAAGCCAGACCTCGCCCATGAAAGGAGTGTTCGCCAATAAGTCATCATTGAGGGTATTTAGGAACCACTGACAATATTCGTTACGCTGAGGTTAATCAGCTCGTGTAAGTGTTGTACAGACTGCAAACGGTAATGATAAACGTGGATGTCTTTCTTTAATATTTTGTGGCAGGTACCAACTGCCAACTGAACTTGTTGAGATAAATGGCGTACAGAAGTTCGAGGGGCACCCCATAATTTGTCTTACATTGCAATTACTTCTGCCATTCTTCTCGGAGGATGACCGCTGCCTTCTTTGCGTGAAACGGACCGAGTCCCACGAAAAACTTCAAAGCAGTCATTCAAGGAACAATGAAAAGTGTTAGTATAATGCAACGCAAGGTTTGGAAATTGCAACCGAAACTCTTCAAAACAATCATGGATTGAGTGCACTGAGTACTGCCATATTCCATCAACGCGACGGCTGTTACGAAAATAGGATTCGATGATAAAAATTTTATGTTCTTGTAGCAAACATCGATCAGCTGGATAACCTCCAATTATTCACGTGTTTGCGGAGCTCTGTGGAGGAGATCTTTGCGGCTAATCTTCTCTAGGTCTCAGCGGACACCTGGGTGAGTTGCTAACTGTAATTCTAGTGATTAATAGCAGTGAAACGGCTCGCCCAATTTTACAATTTTAATAATTGCGCCGGCTTAGCGAAGTTTCAAATTTCAATTAATCGGGACATTTCGCTATGGTAGGTTTACAAACGGTTTTCGGTACAGGATATTTACAGGATAAATTGGCTGGCGTTTCAGGCGTCCGATTGAGACCACTAAATTAAACTAGCCGTCAGGAATCTTACAGGATAATTAGCTGCGTTTCAGACGTCTTCACAGAACCACTGAATTGAACTAGCTGTCAGGAATTTTACAGGATAAATTGGCTGGCGTTTCAGGCGTCCGAACGAGACCACTGAACTAAACCCAGCCTCGGAACGGTTCCCTAGGTACTGGTAGAGTCGACGGGGGAACTCTCTGGCCAGGACAGGATGAAGGACTGGAGGGATAATCGGGAACTAGGTGCTTGCTGGGAATCTATCTGGGGAATCTCTGGGGAATCTCTTGGAAATCTCTCTCGAAATGCGTTCTGCAAGCCCTTTTATATGTTTTGTAAAGCTATTAGGTGGGGAGGAACGGCGCGCGGTTCGCCTTTGTTCGCGCTGTTATCACGGGCGGAACTTCGGTCTGCGCTATCTTATCTTCCTGGGACACGCCGGGTTCTTGATAACGCTAAAGGTCGGCGACGTTTAAATTTGCATATATTGTTTAATATTGAATTAATCACATTCAAACGGGAGCTAGCGTTACAAGGTCTATTTGTGCATCGTGAGTTTTATTATAAACAATGGAGTGGTCTCAAGATAAAATAATGTTTTTTATTGATCTTTATCGAAATAAACCAGTGTTGTGGGATCCTCAGGATCCACAACACTACAACAAATTTAAAAAACATGACGTATGGCAGCAACTAGCTGACGAATTGGAAACGACAGTAGAAGAGTGCAAACGCAAAATAACAAGTTTGATGGCTTCTCTGAGAAGAGAGAAAGCAAAAGTTTCTAAAAGCAAAGGCACAGGAACAGGTAAGACTTTAAAACTTCAAAATATATTCAATAAATGTTTATTAATTGTGAATTTTATAATTGTTATTGACATATTAATGCAAATAAGTAACAAATGTGTGTTTGAGTTACAGGTTCCGAAGAAGTTTATAAAAGTACATGGTTTGCATTTAACGCCTTGGCATTCGCGCTGGACCGGAACAAGCCACGATCAGCTATGGACACTGTAAGTAACTTAAGCATAATGTTCTTGCCAAGTTAGCGACCCTTCTTCTATACAAATACGAATTTCTTTCACTGCATGGCCAGTTCTTCTTGGTTGATTTGTCAGAGGTAAAAGCGACGTCGGTGGTTCGGTTTCTTGTCTCCAAAGCCCTGGTCTGAAGTTTCCTTCAATTTCTTCATCGAAACTTCCTGGAGGAGTGTATAAGTTTGCAGATTCCTGGTTTCTTCTTAAAAAATTATCCAGGTGTGTTATTGCAGTGGCTACATAAGTAGCATTATCAGCTTCCAATAAGATAGGCTTTCTTAAGACTCGAAAAACTGACGACATTATGCCAAAAGAGTTTTCAACCACTCTTCTAGCTCTACATAGTCTGTAGTTAAATATTGTCTCTCTAGTTCCTCTGTTGTGGAGTCCTGAATAAACTTTCATTATGTTTGCAGAAAGAGGGAATGATTCATCAGCCACAATGTAATAGAGTGTTAGTGATCTACCTGTTGATAATGGAGCTGGCTCCGGTATATTTAAAGTCTTGTTTTCCATTCCTCTGTGTAATGCGCAGCCTTTAAATACTCCGCCATCCGATATTCTTCCTTGACATCCGATATTGACATAAAGAAAGTTGTATTGTGAGTCAACTAAAGCCAATAAAACAATACTGAAAAAGTTTTTGTAGTTGTAGAACTCGCTTCCACTATTAATAGGAGCTTGTAAAACAACATGCTTTCCATCGAGTGCTCCAAGGCAATGTGGAAAATTCCATTGGCTATAGAAATTTTCTGCAATTCTGATCCATTCTTGCATGTACTTGGTACAATTTATGGCAATTTATCAGTACCCAGCCCAGCTCTGGTAACTGCCAATCTTTCCGTAACCGATATAGCTTTTCTAAAAGTAGTATCTTGTTTCACAATTCTTGGCGCAATTAAATTACCTAAGCAGGTATTCAAAATCTGTGGAAGACATTCGAACGAAGTTTTTATACTGTCCACTAATTTCTTGGTTTTTTAGGATATTCATTAATGTCACGCCACCAGTAACACTTCTTCCTCTAAATAAATCTGTCTGCCACCATCGTCTTTGTTTTTTTTCCTTTAGGTAGCAATTTCCCATTATAATGAACGCAGCACCAGCCACTTCTAGGTCCGACATTTCTCAACCGACTGAGAAGTGGAGCACTGTTGAGCCAAGCATTCAAAATGAGCATGCACAACGCAAAGTAAACGAGCTCAAGTCAGTCGCCGCCTTAAGGTTTATAGTTCGATCAACGTGCACGTCAAAATGTTGTGGATGCCGCTATCGTCTCGTAATGTTTAAAGCAATATATGTTGTTGCGCTCTCGGCGCGGCGGTGGTTCAGGTTAATGGTTTATGTTAGTAGTTAGATCTTGTGATTTTTTTAGAGAAAAAATACGAGAGAAAGTTTAACGGTACATTTTTATGTTCACCGTTACATTTTAGCGCATGCGCACTAGACCGGACTCTCCACCTAATTTTTGCCATTAAATTTTGCTGACGGTTTTTTTTTAGAATCACAATGGACGCGAAGCAGGAGTTACGTGATAATAATTTGTATAGTGTAGTGGCCACCACTTTACATGAACTACAAGTTCAAGAAAACAAAGTAGTCACATACTTACATTTACAGCAAGAAACCATCAAAGGCACTATCGACAACACAACTTGTCACGGATTGAATATCAAACAGGAGGAAATTGATATAAAAGATGAACTACTTGCTACGTGTGCAGCAAGCCAAAGCATATCAGGAGAACGGTTTATTTGCAAGGTCTGTGAAAATAAAGCAGCAGGCAAGAGTTCGTGCTCTATTTGCAAAAATAAAGCAGTAACGAAAGATACACATATACGAGAGAAACTTTATTCATGTTCAATTTGCGAATATAAAACAGCCCAGAAAAGTGATTTAGTTCGACATATTGAGATACATGTAGAAGTAAAACCTCATACATGTTCAATTTGTACATATAAAACGGCTAAAAAATGGAGTTTAATTCGACATATGATGAGACATACGGGAGAAAAACCTCATACATGTTCAATTTGCGAGTATAAAACAGCTGAGAAAAGAAGTTTAGGACGACATATGAGGATACATGCAGGAGAAAAACCTTATTTATGTTCAATTTGCGGTTATAAAACGGCTGATAAAAGTAATTTAGTTCAACATGTAAAGTTACATGCAGGAGAAAAACCTTATTCATGTTCAATTTGTGAGTATAAAACAGCTGAAAAAAGAAGTTTAGTACGACATATGAGGATACATGCAGGAGAAAAACCTTATTTATGTTCAATTTGCGATTATAAAACGGCTGATAAAAGTAATTTAGTTCAACATGTAAAGATACATACAGGAAAAAAACCTCATACATGTTCAATGTGCGACTATAAAACAGCTGAGCAAAGAAGTTTAGTACGACATATGAGGATACATTCAGGAGAAAAACCTTATTCTTGTACAATTTGTACTTATAAAACAGTTGAGAAGATTAGTTTAGTTCGACATATGAGGATACATACAGGAGAAAAACCTTATTCATGTTCGATTTGTGAGTATAAAGCTGCTCATAACTGTTCTTTAATTAAACATATGAAAACACATTCAAGAGAAAAAAATTAGAGTGATAACATTGGGGTGATGTCGTTGATCCAAGACTTTTCTGTGTGAGAATGAGGGAGTACATAAAAATGCCAAATCAAGTTAATTGTACGGAAAGTTATCTTACTTATTATTATTACTAGCTGAAACCCGCGGCATATGCCGCATTTAAAATGTAGGACGAATTTAATAACTTTTGTTGCACTAAAGAAAGTTTTAAAAGCACGCTAGAGAATGGCAATAAGGAAAAGTTCCAAAAAATAAATTTTCAAATGGAAAGTTTCTGGAAAGGAAACGCTCGCCTCTGGAAAGCGTTTTATGGACATTCTTGGATAGCCTCCAGGCAACTGTCTTTCATATTGGATACTGCCAATACTGCTGAATTGAATAGTGTCTTCTTTTTCTGTTCATTATTAAATGGTAAATGGTACAGTACACGCAAGCATGAAAGATAAGCGATACAATGTTCAGGTAAGATACATTTTAGCTTAAAAAGTATAATTATTTAAAATACTGATTGCTGCTTCAGATGGATTCTAAGCAGTAACGAATACTAAGTATATATTTTTACTTTGTAGATCTTCCTCGATGAAGACAAAAACATAACCTCAACTTCTTGCACATGTCCTCGTGGACAAGTTTCATGTCATCATGTTGCTGCACTGGCACTATTTGCCCATTACAATACATCAGTTACAGACCAGTCATGTAGCTGGTCAGTGCCTAAACAATTCAAAGCACTTGATGAAAACGTGAGAACAATCGATGAATTGTTTTTGCCGTCTAAGGAATATCGAGCTTCAAAGAGAAGAGTTACCAAGGAAGAGATCGAAACGCTTAGAGAAAAATTTGATTCGTTTGGAGGGTTGGTAGGATTCAGTTGGCTTCTAGCACCTAGACTTACTGCACAGGAAGATATTATTGTTCCGCAGATTAGTTATATAATTTTCTTCGCAGAATATCAAAATATATCTGAAAAAATTAGTTATTTTGAACAAAAAGTGAATGTTTCTCCTAAGCAATAACTATATTTGAGTAAACCATAGGGCAGTAAAAAAATCCCTTGTGGTTAATTATTCGCAGGTTTCGTTTAACAGCCAGTTCGTTCGGTACGGTGCTAGCAGCTTGCAAAAGAAATCGGTACCCTGCATCGCTTTTCAACAAACTACCAGGTTTGCTTTGCAAAATATTTTTCACATTTTTTCATAAAGTTCTCGTATTATGCAGGCACATATAACTTAGATGGAGTATAGGCCATTTGGTGGGGGCGAGAACATGAAAATAATGCAATAGAAGCATTTGGGGCAGCAACTGGACTTCCTGTGACATCTGCTGGACTATGGCTCCATCAGTGTGGATACCTTGGGGCCACCCCAAATGGCCTTGTAGACGAAGAAGAGCTTGTGGAAGTTAAATATCCATTTAAATATGGCAATTCCATTAAGTGACAAACGACTTCCGGGATTGGACCGTGTCATGATTGAGATCGAAGAACTCAACGTTTCGCCCACTTTCCTCTTCCTTCTATGTGGAAAGTGCTAATTCCTAAGCCCCGCCCTCCGTCACTGAACCGCGACGGCATTTGCTGAATCGCTACGGCGCTTGTCTATAAATTCTCGCTTTTCTTCTTCCGATAGTCAGTCGAGTTTCGCCTCTGACGTGGTTAACACGTTGAGTTACCGTGCTCTTCTGTCCCTTCCCTTTGCAAAGAGTTTCGCCTCTGGCGTGGTTAACACGTTGAGTTACCGTGCTCTTTTGCCTTTTTTTCCTCCTGATGAAGCCCCTTACGAAAGTGGGCGAAACGTTGAGTTCTTCGATCTCAATCATGACACGGTCCAATCCCGGAAGTCGTTTGTTACTTAATGACAATGGCCGTGAAAGCCTCAAAAATCATGGCAATTCCAACTTGATGGAATCATTGCACATGATAAAGGCTATATTTGTTCTTACGACAAGGTACTGCAACAGTTTGTGGTAAATGAAAACCATGAATATTTACACCAAATACATAAAAAGAAATAGTATCTAGTTATCTGGACTCCTCAAGTCATAGCAATAATTCCAGTTACAAAAAAAGAAGAATGGGCAGAAAATATAGAAATTTTGAAGAATTTTTATCATACAAAATGCCTTTCATCTCTAGTGAAAGTCGAAATTAAATAAATGTGTAACTATGTTGTGAGTAAAATAGTATACATACCTCGTGAGAAGGCTTATTACAACTTCACGCTTTTAGCTGACCTCCCCTATATGGAGCTCATCCCAGCGCGGGAAGCAATCACGGAAACAAACTGTGCACATCATCAAATATTTAGTTATTAATTTAAAGTTACTGTTTGATGACGTGCACCGTTTGGTTCCGTGATTTACCTATAGTTAATCATATTTATTGTAACTATAGGTAAATCACGGAATCAAACGGTAACTTTAAATTAATAACAAAATATTTGATGACGTTCACCGTTTGTTTCCGTGGTATTGTTGTACTATTAATAAGAAATTTTTTATTAGATAGCAGTTAGAGCAATATTTTTGTAATTTAGTTATTAAGTTAAGTTCTGTAATTAACAAAACGAATATTTGAGTAAACATAAACTAACATATAGTAATGTACAACTATACAATAATAAAAAAATGTCTTATTTAAATAAATAAGCAGTTGTTAATTAACACTCTTATTTCAATTTTTACTGTTCGCCTTCAAAATATGTTTCAACTTCCTTTATTGGTGGAAATTGGTTAGTGCGCCACACACTTTCCAGATTTTGGTTGCCGAGTTCATTAAATTTTGGGGTATTAGATTTAGTATTTTGTATGCCTTAATACGACGAATTGCTCTTTCCACATGAATTCTAGCACGAGCAATATTTTTGGTTTGTATTACCCGAGAAGGAGTAAACTGTGGTTGGCACAAAAATGGTGGAATATTTAGAGAAACACCTTCCGGTAAAATGTCGCCAATGATAAATCCCTTATCTGCAATTATCAAATCTCCTGGTTCAAAAATAGTAAGTACTCCACAGTTCTGCACAATTTTCTTATCAGAAGTGGAACCAGGATACAATAAACTCAAGTAAATCACAACTCCATTTGGTGCAACTCCCACAAGACTTTTTAAAGTGTTACGGTGCTTGTAATGGCTATGTCGCTTTTTGCTTTTCAAGCAAACATGGAATTTCAGAAAAAAATTCGGTGCGATCTAATACCATTCTTGTGATCGGAAAGAAAGCAAAACAATTAGGCAAACATGCTTGATTATCTTTAACAGATGGTACAGATGACATTAAACTGGAAAATATTACTTCGCGTAACAAATTTAACCAAGTTAAAAAAATATTAGTAACTGTTGCCTACAGTTAAAGCGCTGAGCTAAATCTTTATGTGGGGGATTCTGGCGCAGATTATATAACGTTAAAAATAATTGATCGATGGCAGAAATACGTTCCACGTTCCATTCTAAATAATAATTTTTATCAATATTTTCCAACAAATTGAAAAGCGATAAAAAATTTTTGTTGGGTAGTCCAGTATATAAGACAAAGTTAGTAATTAATAATAAGTACATAAGAATGCTATAAATTTTAACAAAAAATGCTCATTCTATTTATGGTAGTTTCTACACTTGAGCCAAGTTACTAAGGCAAGCGACATAAACAAAGATTCTGACAGTTCCCGGTGCATGCTAAACCAGTTTCACACCGGTGCGCATTTTACGTAAACTTCCGTCGCATGTTGTCGTAAAAGAAATTACCGCACAACAAAACAACGCTCATTCCTCCTCTAGGTTAACGACGCGTATAAACGGTGTTCAACTTTCTATTCGAAAGGTCCAACCGCAGAACGCCTTTCTATCACGTGATATTCACCGACTAATTGCGTTTGTTTACTTGGCTTGCCTTCGTATCTTACCTCAAGTGTAATGATTGTTACACACAACTGTTACATGACTGATATCATCCAATGACAACCATGCATTTTTTGAAAATCAACCAATCCCGAACTGATTACTTGATAAGCTTCCCTAGTGCTAATTATCAACCCCGTAGATGGTGGCATAATTAGAAATAGAAATGCAAGAAACACGCAATTTGAGTTTGTTGGCATTATTAGATCAATTTTAAATCATAATTCGTATATGTGTTTTGTGTAATAATCGTCAAAATATAAACGCGGGGGACACAGTTACATATAATTTTGCCCGTGCCAAGAGTGATCGTGCTGGTTGAAAACTGCCCTCGGAACAGTTTTCATTGCAACCAGCACTCGACCCTTGCCGTGTGCAAAATTATCGGTAAGTATGTCTCGCCCTTGTTATATTACTATTGATAATACTTGTCGCTTCGCTCGTAGAACAACATATACGACTGTTAAAAATTTAAAAAAATTCCACAACCGAGAATAGAAATCAGTTTCTAGGTTACAAAAATTGTGACAGAAAGAACACATTTTCTCTATACGGAGGAAATGGGCAATATGAAAGTGTCTCATTTTAGTTTTTGTGAAGTTATTTCATTTCTATTTGATTTTGCCTTGGCGTCATGTTGTTGTATAACATTTAGGGCCGGTTGCAGAAAGCAATGTTAATTAAGTCTGGTGTTAGCTAACGTCGCGTCAAAGTGAACAAAATCGCATCAAATTTTGTTTACTAATGTATTAGTTACCATAAGCATTTGAGATTTGATTCGTTTTTGTTCACTTTGACGTCGCGTTAGCTAACACCAGACTTAACATTGCTTTCTGCAACCGGCCCTTAAGGTACAAGATTAACTACCTACCAATTTTATAAAAAAATTGGTAAAGTGGATACTTTATAATAAGTCAACTACAGTTCATGTAATGAAATTTCAGCATCGTGTGATTAAATTATTATTGATTTCAGTATTATGACGCAGGGGCTCTTCTAAATTGCAGTTTATGTTACTACCTTCATTAGTTTTCTAAACTTAATATTAATTTAGACAAGTAGACAACATAGTACTTAACTTGTAAAGCTGTAAAATAACAAATAAATTGTTAATATGCAGTGCCATACTAAAAATTTACACCAAAGGTTAAGATTTTATTATCAAAATAGAATATTACATATATTACAATTAAAAAGAAGTTTAATTTGAAATTAACATTTACAAATTATAAATACAAGGATACACAACACAAAATTTATAGCTTAGCAGGCACTTCGCTACGCTACAAGTAAGATATAATGGTTTTACGTTAAAGCTGGTCGGAAACACATCACAACTGTCTCCCTGTTATGATTATACAGGATGTTCGGTAAAGAATGGGCCAAACTTCAGATTTAGTTAATATCGACAAAAATAAGCTGATTTAACCCAACTTACCTTAGTACAAAAGTCAGTACTAACGAAGCTACAGGGTGTCAAAGTTGAAAAAATAAATCTTTTTGTTTAATATCTTTCGATCACTTCCAGCTAATTTCACAAAGTTTTGTATCCGGGGGTTTTTTGGCATGAGAAATTCAAATTTATCAACGATTCGGTTGTATCCTGTAGAGGGCGCCACAAGCGACCATTAGGACACTGTTAAACCGCTGCAACTTTTTTGTGCCACGGTGTATGTCATTTTCGACTGGAAAAATCTTTTTCCCTATCTTTTCTGCTTAAAAAAGGTATATCTTATTGAACTCGCTAGAAGCAACGGTTTATCATAAAAACGCATCCACAGCTGATCATGAATGTAAATTATCCTAAAGTAAAGTCAGATTGTTGAGTAAATAATGGGCCATACCGCAACAGCGTAATAGTTAGACCATAATAAGTTGATTTACTTCAGCTTACCCTAGTACCAAAGTCGATAATAACAAATATACAGAATGTTAAAGTATTTACTCAATAATCTGGCTTTCCTTTAGGATAATTTACACGCATGATCAGTTTTAGATGCGTTTTTCTGGGAAACCGTTACTTCTAGCGAGTTCAATAAGATATACCTTTTTTAAGTAGAAAAAATAGGCAAAAAGATTTTTGCAGTCGAAAATGACATACACCGTGGCACAAAAAAATTGCAGCGGTTTAACAGTGTCCTAATGGTCGCTTGTGGCGCCCTCTAGAGGATACAACCGAATCGTTGATAAATTTGAATTTCTCATGCCAAAAAACCCCCGGATACGAAATTTCGTGAAATTAGCTGGAAGTGATCGAAAGATATTAAACAAAAAGATTTATTTTTTTCAACTTTAACACACTGTAGCTCCGTTAGTACTAACTTTTGGACTAAGGTAAGTTGGGTTAAACAGCTTATTTTTGTTGAAATTAACTATATCTAAAGTTTGGCCCATTCTTTACCGAACACCCTGTATACAAGTATTCTGAATCCTACGCCCCCACATAATCTATATACACTGTGAGTGTAAAGTTTGGAACTATCACAATAGAACTTTTATCAAAGGTGTTTGAAAGAAATCCTCTAACACGTCAATGTATATTTTAGATAAGACAAATTTTACTGTAATTGTCACTTCTAGATTGTCTTTTGTTTTTGAGTTATGACTTTAGCAATAATTTTTTTAAATCGAAACCCTAAATTTGTATGGTGAATTTAGAGAGAGCATGAAATTTTAAGATCAAATACGCTAAATTTTGAAATTTTCGAGAAAATCGCTTTTAAAGTTTTAAAACAAAAATCGAATAAAAACCAAGTAGCCATGAAACAATGAGTTAGCCCTTAAATTATGACAGTTCTTCATATTTTGTTTATCTCTTTTTGTTGTGTGCTCTTAATTAAATAAATAATGGTGCAATATTTGAGTGAAAAAGAACGGATTGAAATTTTAGTATTGAGGGGAAGTGTTAACAGTACGATTTTCTCAAACATTTCAAAATACAGTATCATACTTTTTTTAGCGTATTTGGTCTTAGAATTTCATGCTCTGTCCAAATTCATCATAAAAATTTAGGGTTTCCATTTGAAAAAATTATCGCTAATGTTATAACTCAAAAACAAAAGATGATCTAAGAGTGCCAATTACAGTAAAATAAGTCTTTTTTTAAATAAAAATTGACGTGTTTGAGGATTTCCTTCAAAAATATTTGATAAAAGTTCTATTTTGAGAGTTCCAGACTTTACACTCGCACTTATAACACCACATTTACGTATGACTGTACCACCACTGCTAACTTTATTCGAGTAAAGACAAGATGCTAGCACAGACGAGCTACTTTTTCTTTGACTCGCATCAATTTTGCAATAACCGTTATGAACACACTTGAGTGCTTACAAGTACGAGCAAGTGTGAGCACAATAAATTAGTAATTATCCCTACGCTAATTGTAAATGTCCTTATTTGTGAAAACCTGTGATGTGTCGAAACCACTTTTAAGACATCATTGTTCAATTTCCTCACTGATAATTAATTATAATATTATTTCATAACTGACATCATTCCCAAGTTAACTTTTTTATGTTAGCTTAATTTCAGTTCCTCTAATTTCTAATACGTTTCATAAAATCCAATACTGTAGGTTTGACATTAATATCTCTTTTTCAAATAATTTTAAACGATATAATACAAATGACTTCAAATTTTTTGAGAATGTACTACTGCATACTATTTCATTATCCATATACCTACCCAAATCATATTTTTGTGCTGCTCTAAATCCATATATCACAGATGAATAGATTAATGTTTTGAATAACTATAAAACAGCCGGCAGTATGGACTCCAAAAACCAGGACAAGCTTTTGGTAAATGACTGAGGCTGATACTACGTTTCTTCTCCAGCATATGCTGCGCTGTGCTAGTGAACAAGTAAAAACAATCAGTAAATCATCGAGTAAAGTTAAAACACTAGTCAAAAACAGGATTTGGTGGTATTGTTTTATGGAAGCCCTAAGCTCCGATATGAAGTAATAGGAAGTTAGTTAAGTAGGTACGTCATGCTTCTTCATATGTTTAACTAACGAACCCTTTTGTGCTGCGTTATAATTGCAAGTTTAACATGAAAAAGGTTTGGCTCCTGTATGTGTCCTCATATGTTCAACTACAGTATTTTTACGTCCTTTATATTCGCAAAATAAACATGAATAAGGTTTTTCTCCTGTGTGCACCTACATATGTTTAACTAAACTACTGTTCAGTGATCCTTTATACTCGCAAACTAAGCATGAATAAGGTTTGTCCCCTGTATGCGTCTTCATATGGTCTACTAAATGACCTTTATGCGCTGATTTATACTCGCAAATTAAACAAGAATAAGGTTTTTCTCATGTATGCGTACTCATATGTTTCACTAAATTACTTTTCTGTGATGCTTTATACTCGCAAACTAAGCATGAATAAGGTTTTTCCCCTGTATGCGTACTCATGTTTCACTAAATACCTTTTCTGTGATGCTTTATACTCGCAAACTAAGCATGAATAAGGTTTTTCCCCTGTATGCGTCTTCATATGGTCTACTAAACGACCTTTACGTGCTGATTTATATTCGCAAATTAAACAAGAATAAGGTTTTTCTCCTGTGTGCATCTTCATATGTGTCACCAAACTACTTTTCATTGATGCTTTATACTCACAAACTGAGCATGAATACGGTTTGTCTCCTATATGCGTCTTCATATGGTTTACTAAACTCCATTTATGTGCTGCTTTATATTCGCAAATTGAGCAATAATAAGGTTTTTCCCGTGTGTGCGTCCTCATATGTTTCACTAATGTACTTTTCAGTGATGCTTTATACTCGCAAACTAAGCATGAAAAAGGTTTATCCCCTGTATGCGTCTTCATATGGTCTACTAAATGACCTTTATGTGCTGATTTATACTCGCAAATTAAACAAGAATAAGGTTTTTCTCCTGTATGCGTACTCATATGTTTCACTAAATTACTTTTCCGTGATAATTTACGCTTGCAAATTGAGCATGAATAAGGTTTGTCCCCTGTATGCGTCTTCATATGGTCTACTAAACGATCTTTACGTGCTGATTTATATTCGCAAATTAAACAAGAATAAGGTTTTTCTCCTGTGTGCGTCTTCATATGTGTCACCAAACTACTTTTCAGTGATGCTTCATACTCGCAAACTAAGCATGAATAAGGTTTGTCCCCTGTATGCCTGTATGTTTCTCCTCTATGCGTACTCATATGTTTCACTAAATTACTTTTCCGTGATGCTTTATGGTTGCAAATTGAGCATGAATATGGTTTGTCCCCTGTATGCGTCTTCATATGGTCTACTAAACGACCTTTACGAGCTGATTTATATTCGCAAATTAAACAAGAATAAGGTTTTTCTCCTGTGTGCGTCTTCATATGTGTTACCAAACTACTTTTCAGTGATGCTTTATACTCGCAAACTAAGCATGAATAAGGTTTGTCCCCTGTATGCGTCTTCATATGGTCTACTAAATGACCTTTATGTGCTGATCTATACTCGCAAATTAAACAAGAATAAGGTTTTTCTCCTGCATGCGTCTTCATATGGATAACTAAATTACGTTTTTGTGCTGCTTTATAATCACAGATTGAACATGAAAAAGGTTTTTCTCCTGTATGTGTCTTCATACGGTTCACTAAATCACCTAGATAATGAATAAGGTTTTCACTTGTATGGTTGTTTAAATAATTAACAACTTACATTTCACTGCAGTATTATCTTCACAAATGGTAGATGTGTAAGACTGTTCCGTAGGAGTTGTGATATGTTCCAAGAAATTACTCTTGTCTTTTGCTTCATATTCACACACGTTGCAACTTAACTGTTCTTCTAAAAGACTTTCACTTGCTGCACAAGAATCAAGAAATTCATCCTTTATATGAACTTCCTCCTGTGTAGTATCCAATTCGTGAGGAGCCGTGTTATCAATCGCATCTGGAATGACCCCTTGCGGAACATGTAAGTCTGCGACTACTTTACTTTGATTTGTTGTCAGTGATTCATGTAATATGCTGATTTTTTCATTAGGCAAATTATATTTAACTAATGCATGTTTCACGTCCATTATTACAACAAAAATGGGGGATCCCAATCTAACAAAGGCAAACTCTGAAAATAACACGTACAACTTCAATTAGGTTAACTTGGTTAGGTATGTTTATAAGAAAAATATTAACAAACTTCCTATTCTAAGTAATATTCTTACTTACAAAAAATAACATGAAATGTGAAGAAGTAACTCGTCCAGTAACTAGACTAGCAGCAATGATAACGTTGAATTACTACACAATCCACCATCAAACGCCATTACAGTCTGGAATGTGGAAAATCAGTTTCGGTTAGTTCAAATTGAATTGAATGAAAAGAACTACAGTACTATATAGTGTGTCGCCTTAAAGTTAAATATACATTGGTTATAATATAGGTTCTATGTATTACAGTTATAACTTATAAAGAATGGAAAGGGTACAATAGCTATTTATGTAACAAGTGCTAAAAGTCGACGTTTATGCATGAGACATGAAAATTATGAAACTCAGCCTTCGGCTTTGTTTCATAATTTTCATGTCTCGTGCATAAACGACTTTTAGCACGCGTTGCATACAATATTTTATCTACGACCTTACTTTTACCGTTATAAATCCATAAATATCGATTTAACAAAGGTTTGCATTTGCGACCCTTTTAATTTATGTCATAATAAACAGTAGACCACGCTGCGCGGGCGATTGTTTGCCACGCCAGTACAGTCAAGGTGAGTTACGAAATGTAATTATTAATACTCCACATCTGAGTGTATTCATTACATAACGCTTTAATTATATCAAAAACACTTTACCTGTAACGCAAGAAGCAACTAGAATAACTTTACAACTTCACTTCCAGTTCGAAATTGTAGTTTTATAACCTCACTTCACTTTTAGCACTAGAGCTAAAAGTAAACAGCTGGTTTCTTTAACCACGGTAAACTATAAAACGTCACTTTTAGTGAAACAAGCTAGCGCTAAAATGCCTACTTTTAGTAGTAGTCGTAGATAATAGCTATTTATGCAACAAGTGTTAAAAGTCGACGTTTATGCACGAGACATAAAAATTATGAAACGAAGTCGAAGTCTGAGTTTCATAACATGTCTCGTGCATAAACGACTTTTAGCACGCGTTGCATACAATATTTTATCTACGATCTTAATTTTACTGTTATTAATCCATAAATATCGATTTAACAAAGGTTTGCATCAATGACAGTTAGAATTTATGTCATAATAAAGGGAGGGCCTTGGTACGCGGGCGAATGTTTGTGAAACTAATACTGTCAAAGTCAGTTATCAAAGGTAATTATTAATACTACACATCTGACTGTATTTATTACATAACGCTTTAATGATTTTAAAAACACTTTACCTCTAACGCAAGAAGTAACTAGAATAACTTTAGAACTACACTTCCAGTTCGAAATTGTAGTTTTATAACCTCACTTCACTTTTAGCACATGGGCTAAAAGTAAACAGCTGATTTCTTTAAACACGCTAAATTATAAAACGTCACTTTTAGTGAAAAAAGCTAGTGCTAAAAGGCCTACTTTTAGTAGTGGTCGTAGATAAAATTATTTCATTAACTCTTTAGGGTAATTCTGCTGTTTACGGCTCCCATTTTGAACTACCGCGTCTAGAGCTAATTATATAGGAGGGATGCTGCCAAGTTGTGGGTCAATTATACCATCCTTATTTGGATAAAGAAGTTGTGAAAACTAGAAAAATGCAAATTAACAAGACAATTAAATTTTAATTCACTTACATTATATTATAAATAAATTATTAGCAATAAAACTGTTTACATTACAATTTATATTCGACTATTTTTGTAATTGCAAACAACTTCTTTAATAATATTCTTCAGTAAAACTAAGTCTACTACAATTATCGAATATCCTGCATTTATTTTTGATGGCAGTAAACTACTAATTTGCAGTAAAATTATTTAAAAATTGCAATAATAACTCCTAGTATAATTGATATAAAATTAAACATGTTGGAAAATGTATAAGGAAGACACAGGTGTCCGTAGGAGGGAAATAAAGTATACTCTATTTGTAACTAACCCTTCAAATAATTCAAAGTTTATTAAATACAAGAAAGTGCAAAACACGTAACTACTAAAAAGAAATTAAGTTGTTTATGAAAAAGTACCTATGTATTAACTGTGTAAACTGAATTGTTAATAAACAAGTGCATAAAAATTTACTTAAAATAGATTCAATTGTTTATAAACTAGTACACATGTATCTACAAAAAATTATCTAAATTGTTAATAAAAAAGCGCATATGTATTTAAAAAAAATAATTAAATTGTTTATAAAAAAATGCAAATGTATATACAAAAAATAATATAAATTGTTAATAAGAAAGTGCATATATATATTTACCAAAAATAAACTAAATTATTTAAAAAAAGTACACATGTATTTATAAAAAAATAAATTAATTATTAATAAAAATGTGCATAAATATATTTATTTCATACTGTCCGGCAAATATGACTTTGCGTCATTAATTTGAGTCCGGAAAGTGGAACATTACATCACAAGGCCGGAAAGTGTTGCTAGGCAACACTTTCCGGCCTCTTGTCTTTTTTACAAAAAAATCTCATAAATTTTCATAACACGTTTATTGGAAAATAGAACCATAATAAACCTTATGCTTAGTTAATATTTATGGTTATGGTGTAGTTTGAATTTTCAGCTATGGTGATGGCTGATGGTTGATTTCGATGCACTCCCTTACTAACCGTTGTGAATACTACGTTGCTAGTGAAATTTTGTTGAAGAACTTGTACGAAATTTTCTCCACCCTGGATCATTCTAGCTACCTTTTTCTTTCCCTCAATAGATTCCTCTACATATTTTTCGGCTACAGTAGAGCTCTTCCATCCACCATGCCATTTTAAAATTGAAATATCGGCCCCAGCATTCGCAAGCAAAGCTGCTGAAGTGCGTCGGAAGCAGTGCCCAGTATATCTTTCTGGATTTTCTAATTTTAGGTAGGCTTCTATTTTTGAAGGTATTCCCCCAATCAAGTGAATGCCAGCTCTTTGGAAAACGCACTTGCCTTGCCTATAATTTAGAAAAAAATGCTTTCTCGGTGTAGTTTTTTGGTCGCAAATTCCGATATTGTCTGTAGATATCCATAAAGTTGATTCCATCGCAATCATTTATGATTGTAAACACGAGGCAACCATGGGTTTTTGTATGGCGGATTGTGACAACTAGCTGGGTCCCAGTGTCCTCTACGTCGTCGATACTCAGGTTGTACAGCTCCTCACGTCGGCATCCACCAGCAATGCCAAGCATAGCAACGACCTAGAACTATAAAAACAAAGTTGCTATAAGAATGTAAATGGGAGTTGTGTTGACCTTTAGATATTTTGAAATGGAAAATGGTCTTTTTCTCGATATTTTTACTTTTTACTTTAAATTACCTACCTCGCCTTTTTTACCTTTAAAAATAAAATATAAAAAGCCAGCTAACCTACCTTCAGTAAAAGGTATTCCTTAGTGGGCGCTTCTTTGAGAAAGCTATTTATTTCTTCTCGAGCAAAAACTTTGCTCTGTATGGGTCGATGTCCTACTGATTGCTTTTTCAGGAAAGCTGTCAGTTTTGAAAATTTTGATATATCTGCGTTTTCGTTGACCAGTAATGTTGATTCTAATATCGAGTACTTGTACCATAGACTGGCGCTGTTTAACTTTTTGGACTAAAGATAAAAAATGTATTACAGTAAAATAGAGAATTCTTTTTTAATTGCAATACTTTCTTACCGCATCTAAAAAGTACGCCAACATTATCCCTTCGTTGACCGTTTTTTCCACTTTAAAATTTTTCCGCCACGAGGATAGAAGTTGGTATTCCTTGTCATACCTTGTAGAGGATTTGCTTGGAATCAATTTTCCCATTGCTTCGATGCTTTTGGATAAAATTTCTTCCATGTTTACGTCTCTTGAAGAAGATGCAACGTTTATTTTTTTTGAAACAAAATAAATTAACAAACAACTGCGTCACTGTTACTATGAGTGACCGATGTAAAAGGCGACTTGACCGAAATTGAGTAAATATCAATCTGACAATACCGATGCCCCTTAAAATTTATAGTTATAAACGGGGCTAGCGCGCTATTGAGCGGTTTACCCGCCCCTGCCGTCCACCTGACCAAAGAAGGTCGTTTTCGGGGCTCCGCCCCTCTCCAAGGAAGCCACCGGGGCTCCACCCTTTTCCAAGAGGGCTTTCGGGGCTACGCCCCTCTCCGAGGAAGCCCTCGGGATTCCGCCTCTCTTCAAGGGAGCCTTCAGGGCTCGGTCCCTCTCCAAAGGGGCTCACGGGGCTCCGCCCCGCTCCGAAGAGCCGTCGGGGCTCTGCCCCTCTCCGAAGAAGTTCTCGGGACTCCGCCCCTCTCCAAGGTGCGCCTCAGGGCTCCGTTCCTGTCCAAGGGTCCCTCAGGGCTCCACCCCTCTCCAATGCAAACGCAAATTCCACCCCTACCTTAACCCGCATTCGCTCAATCAGGACATCGCTTCTGCAATTGTGACCGACACACACGTCTGGATCGTTCTCCTTTATTATATAAAGGATTAAAGCCATTAAGCCGATAATATAAAACAGTATGAAATAAAACATTGTACGATACACGGCCGTAAAATATTATTAAAATACTCGTTTAGAAATTCGTACTTTAATAAGTCATTTTCCGGCCTTGTAATGTAAATTATTATTACCAAAAAATAATTAAATTGTTTATAAATAGTACAAATGTATTTAGAAAAAATAAACTAAATTGTTAATAAAAAGTGCATAAATTTATTTACCAAAAATTAATTAGGTAAATAGTTTATAAATGGTACAAATGTAATTACAAAAAATAAACTGAATTGTTAATTAACAAGTGCATACAAATTTACCTTAAATAAATTAAATTGCTTATAAAAAATTACACCTGTATTTACCAAACATAAACTGAATTGTTAATATAAAGGTACATATACAGGCTGTTTCCTAAAAAACGCCGCAACCCATAACTCCGTTGTTTTAAATTTGAGACCCAACAAACTATATATATTCTTAAATGGCAAAACAGGAGCTACCTTTTGACATCGCCTGTTCGTAAATATCTTTCAACTGTTTTGAGCAACGATGTTCAACATTTTTATTTTAAATGGAACACCCTGTATATTTTTACTTATTTGGATTCAGGATGAAATTCTGCATGCAGTAGTATGCTTCATTTATTTTTTGGACACTTAGAAATGTTTAAAATATTTTTTTTAATATTGCATGTAGACAGTCGTACAGTACCATAAAATTTTCAAGTGTGCCGTGGAAAACAATCAGAATGTTGAAATATTTTATTGGAAGTAAATTTAAACAAATCTACAAAACGTATCTACAAGTACTGCTCAAACTGACCGCCACCTTGTTGAACACACAACAGACATCTTCTAGTTACTCCATTGGTCGCATTCAATATCAAATTGGGAGGTATTTCGTGACGAGCATTGATAATCCTCTGCCTCAGAATTTCTTCGTTTTCTGGACATGTTAGATAAAATATTTCAACATTCTGATTGTTTTCCACGGCACACTTAAAAATTTTATGGTACTGTACAACTGTCTACATGCAATATTAAAATAGTATTTTACATGATACGTGCGGGAACAAGAATTTTGGGAATGCGCTACAAGTTCCCATTACTTGTTCCCGCACAAGACATGTATGCTATTTTTTGCACAACTGCTAAAAGTAAATCATATTTTAATATGAATTTATTTCGATATTCTTCGTAAAAGAAATAGTTTGACATTTATTATGTCCGTAAAGTAGGTATCTAGCTAAGTAGTTGTCAGTTCTAACAAAACTTTTAAATTGATTGATTTATATGCGTTCGTTGCAATAGATATAATCATTTTACGTTTACTACAAAATAAAAAGTTACTTTACCAGTGGCAAAATTCGTCGACGTACCTCGGTGCTATTTAATAACAGCTAGAAATGCAGGGTGTAGCGACATCGACACTCTACCACGGCCAACTAAATTAATTTAGTTGGCCATGACTCTACGAACATCGGCGATGCGTAGCAAACATTTCTGTCAAATGGCGCTGTAGGTATTAATTGTCAGATCTTAATTTATTATTTTTTTGAGGTAATTTTAAATATTTTGAAGTAAAAATGGCAGTAAATTACATTTTCTTTATATATCTTTAATATTATAGTAATTATTTTATTATGGAATTATCAATTAGCCTGAGAAAAAACGGTGCGTAAATCACGCACGTGTGTGTCAAAGTAGTAGAATGACCGTAAAGAAGGCGTTTCCGTGATTCAATAGAGTGCGCGAAAAGGTGGTTTGTACGCAAGGACTGCAAAAAATTATTTTAAACATTTCCAAGTCTCCAAACAACAAATGAAGCATACTACTGCATGCAGAATTTCATCCTGAATCCAAATATGTAAAAATGTACAGGGTGTTCCATTTAAAATAAAAAAGTTGAACATCGTTGCTCAAAACAGTTGAAAGATATTTACGAACGGGCGTCAAAAGGTACCTCTTGTCTTGCTATTTAAGAATATATATAGTTTGTTGGGTCTCAAATTTAAAACAACGGAGTTATGGGTTGCGGCGTTTTTAGGAAACAGCCTGTATATTAACCAAAAATAGATTAAATTGTTTATAAAAAAGTACACATCTAACTACGACACAGACTGACGCAAAACCTAACCTGCTAACCTCGATTTTGACATAGACTTACAGTGTCACCAACAATACACTTCAGTACTGCCAAATGCATAACATCAACTAAAGCTGCTTGTTGTGCTTTAGTACATAAAAACGAGTTTTGCTCAGCTTGGTTATGATTGGACGTTTAATGTCACTTTCATGTAAAAATGTAATATTTCACAATTCTTATGAAATGCGATAAAATATTATACGCAACACGTTAGAAAAGTGGTTTTCTTGAACTCGCTGACGCTCGTACTCAAACCAGCCATACTTGTACAGTAAAACATCACTTTTCTAAACTTGTTGCATAATATATAAACATAAACTAAATTGTTAATAAAAAGGTGCATACATATTTACCAAAAATTTTTTATTACACTTTAGTTTATTTTGTGTCAGTACATTAACACTATTTTCTAAAGAACTTAATTATTTTGTTTTAAATACATATGTAGGTACGTTTTCATTAACAATTTAGTTAACTTTTTAAAAATACATGTGCACTTTTTTATGAATAATTTCGTTTATTTTTGTTAAATATATATGCATTTTTTTATTAACAACTTAGTTTATTTTTTATAAATACATGTTAATTTTTTATAAACAATTTAATTTTATTTTCGTTTTTACTTTTTTATATTCAATAAACTAAAAGTGACAGTACAGTATATTACATTTCTTCTCTACACATTCCTGTACCTTTCTTACCCATTTTATAACAAATTTAATTATATTTCAATTATTGAAATTTTTAGATAATTTTACTGCATACCGTAAAACGGGGTGAGATTGACCACTTTTAGCATTCTTTAGTTAATAACTTTTCTGTTGTTGCACAAATAGAATTACAATGCCCGAATACGTATGAGTCTATAAGCCATATAACTTTTAACACTCTCAGAACATTACTTTTTTTATTTACAATAGAAAAAAGAAATAAAATCACCCCGGTCAATCTCACCCCTACCTTTGGGGTGAGATTGACCGCCTACCTAAAACTCTAGTAATTTTCTATATAATGCTTGTTGAGGTGAGAATGACCACAGTTTAGATATCATAAACTGCTTTGTAACTGAAAAAAATATATAGAAAAAATAACAATGTCAAAAAATAAAAAAACAAATTATTTAGACAACATAAGAAGTCACAATGGTTTTTATTCATTATAAACTAAGTAAATGCTCAGAAAAAATATAATGGTAACTAAGATACGTTTATTTACTGCATATAAGAGTCTATACTAGCACTGTTTGGAAAAATATAATGCCCACGTCGTTCGATTCTGGGGGGTGGAAGTATTTTGACAACATAATTATTGTATTCAATGGTGTTTATATCTTCTACTGCAGACCACACAAACTTATCTCTAATAGCTAAATACTTGATAAATATAGAGTCCTTGTATATAGGTTACTAAGAGTTGGGCAAACAACGGTATACATTTTGATTGGTTTGGATCACTTTTTGCAAGGCATGCGTGATAATAGTAGATTATGTTATTAGGAGTAAAAGTGATACTTTATGTGGCAAAGCTGAAGTTTATTTAGCCGAACGTTAGTGAGGCAAATAATTCAGCTAAGCCACATAAAGTCACTTTTACTCCGAATAACATATACTATTTTATCCGCAAACGTATTTAGGTAAATTTCATTAATATGAATTTAAATAAAAAGAATGCATCGGCCGGTAATCGAACACAGGCCACCAGCGTAACAGGCGAACACTGTACCTCTGCGCCAACCGATCTTATTCAAATAACGCGCTACTGTAATGATATATGAACATACTGAATCACCCGAGCTAATAGCACACGGCCACAGCAGCTGTCACACCATAAACCACGGCGACAAATGCTCCGATCCGCTGCTTTAAGGTTTATTTAAATTAAAACTTTTTCGTACTCTTTGAAAATAAAACCGGCATACGGATCTAAGTCTAAAAATTAGCAAAATTTTAAGCCATCATACAATTTAATCGGTCCAGTATCTTCGGAGGAGATAACGAACAAACATAGAAAGAAAGAGGGCAACGATTTTGTGTGCTTAGGCAGATAAAGTATGCAAAAGTCGCTATTTTATCTGCTTAGGCAGATAAAGTGACACTTTTACCTTGTCAATAAAGACAAATAAGTTGTCACTTTTCTGACGTTTGCGGATAAAAGTGCATTTTCTACATATTTTGTAACATGTTACGACTGATAGTTTCACACATGCAAGTATAAATCTTAACTAAATTGGCCGTATATTCCTAATAGTCGGTTATAGAGATCCTAAGAATGATCAATACTCTGAAAACTCTCCCATCAAAGGCAAGTTAGCAAGGTTGGTTCCCATAACCTCTTTGTTTGACATATGTCAAATATCTAATTTGGATCAAAAATGTATGTCAATTCATGCTGTTTGCCCTACTCTTAGTAAACTATATACAGGATCTCTAGATAAATACAGAGCCAGTAGATATAGAGAGTACCGCCACGTCCGCCATGTTTATTCCTCTGACATATGCGTCACTTTGAGGTTTGTAACACAATTCCGTCAACGTGACGTTTGTTGGCAATCCAAAACTTTACTTAAAATTGGCAAGACTGTAAGTCTATGTCAAATTCGAGGTTAGCAGGTTAGTTTTTGCGTCAGTTTTGACACAAACTGGCGCAAAACATAACCTGCTAACCTCGAATTTGACATAGACTTACAGTCTTGCCAATTTCAAGTAAAATTTTAGACATACCTCATTCAGTCATTGCTGGTGGGAACAAAAATGGCGGTGATAGCGGCATTTTCACGGATCAAAGAATGGCGGTACTCTCTATATCTACTGGCTCTGGATAAATATAAGGTCACTATATCAATAAGGTACCGCCATTCCATTCCTCGCTTGAGAATGTGAGAAAATTGTGAGATAAGGATAACAAATACAAATTTTCCAAGTGCAATAGAGAAGACACTAGTTTTTGGGGATTTTCTTTTTGGTGTAATGGCACTTGTAAAGTGAGGAATCTGTTAGGTTATGTGTTTTTATCCCCAGTTGGAGAAAATTGTGCGACAAGGATAGATATAAAAAATCACTAATGGCGGTACCTTATTGATATAGTGACCTTAGATAAATACATGGTAAGGTTCCATCTGTGCGTGAGTAGTGCAACTTGACAGCGGTCAATCTCACCCCAAAAATTACAGAAATCGGCATCTTTGTCTAAATATTTATGTAAAAAGTAGTAGGCCATAAATATAAATATTGCGAGTTGACAACAGGCTATAAAAGACAATGTTCTACTACAAAAAAAAATATTGGACAGGTCTACTTGATTTTGTTGGGTTTGTGGAGGTAGAAAGGTTATGTAATTTTCTAATATATTGACATTTGACATTCGTTTTTTTTCTGAAGAATCCAATTTCTTTACTCAACAGAGTAGTATTGTGTTATTAATATACAGACATTTGACTAAAGATTGTTTTTTTTTGTTTTCCTATCATGCATCACTGTTGATCTTGAAATGCAAAATAAACTTTTTGGAACTTTTCGGTCAATCTCACCCTGGCGGTCAATTTCACCCCGTTTTACCCAGTAGTGTAATGCCATAAAAAAAATGGACGAAATTGAAAAGTTGTAGTAGGCTTAGTTTTATTACAAAAATTATTAAAGAAATTGCTCAGAATCAGAAAAATAGTAGAATTTTTAATTGGATGGAAACAGTTTTATTGCTAATAAATTATTTGTAATATAATGTAAGTAAATTAAAATTGAATTGTCCTTGTAATTTGCATTTATCTAGTTTTCGCAATTTTTTTTTCGAAATGAGCTGCTTCTAAACAGTAGTACCTAGGTAGATATAATCGATACACGGCGTTGCAGCCTCCCTCCTATATTACTGGCTCTAGGAGCGGTAGTTCTAAATGGGAGACATAAATAGCAGGATTACCCTTTTTAGCCCTCAACAGCTACACTAGCGTTTTGCAATTATTCCACCTGGTCGCCTCAAGTCAGCAACATATGTTAGTTTAGCTGATGTTGCATTTTCCTTTTAAAGCATACAGACATAGCTACTAGGAAACCCGATCCGTTAAAGTATAACACATAATGAGGCTCGTTTTAATTGTCAATTTGATTTGGTAAACATTTATTTTATTTTTAACTATAAGTTTAGATGCTGCAAAAGAAGAACTAATGGCAATGGCTTGTACTTCATATAGTTTTTAATTTCAATAATTTGGGTTAAATAATTTAGGGATAGATGCAGATAAACTATTAGTATTAGTAACAAGCCATCTGTATTAATGTAGAAGAAAAAGGAGGATGTTATACAAAAATTGCTTGAATTTCAAAATGTTTTCAACTTCTGTGGTATCAGACACACTGTGGAGAATGTGTTGCTAATTTTTTCGAGCGAAGAAAATATCAGGATATATTCAGTGCACTAGGGATATTACAAATAAAAATCTGACATTCGTGGAATCTGCAATTGAAATTCGTGATAGTTATAGACAATGCAGGGCATCATTAAATTCAGTTGGATTAACCACCTAATTTTCTTGCAAGAATGGCTATAATTATAATATAATTACTATTATTATTAATATTATAAAATACTAAAAGGCAGATAGCTAAGCTAGCATGCCTCTGTAACAAATTACAAATAGCAGTAACGATTTGCTTGAACATATATACTGTTAAAGAAAATATGGGTACTTATATTATACTCATACAATATTAGTAATGATACTGATAACTATTAATTACATACTAATATCTACATACGTATAAATATAACATATTTTTAAATATATTAACAGAAGGCGCGTAAATCACATTTGGTGGAGACTATTTCAGAAATTATAAATCTTACCGCTAAAAATGTTTTGCCGCTCCAGTGCCGAATAGCTTGCATAGTTTATAATAGGGATTCCTAGTATTAGAAACATATAATAATAGTCCAGAGAAATTAGACAAAATAAAAGCAAAACTTCGGAAAAATTCCCGGAAAGCTGGATTTTGGTATGAGCCTTGATATTGTGGTTCTAAACAAAATATCAAAAGTCCTCATCGATGCGAGTGCCGCTAAAAATTTGAAGGGGGGGCAAAGGTCACCAAAAACGGTGTTTCGTGAATATCTCGTTAGCGGTCACTTTTACAGAAAGAATATTGATTATCAAATTTGTAGCTTATAAAATTTCTAACAATAAAGATATTATGACTTTTATTCGTAAAAGTAACCGTTTTGGAGATAATTCGATTTACAGAGTTGAAACACCATCTTCGAGGTAGAGTACAAGGTGCGTTTTTCTCATGTGGTGTCCCCAGTAGGCATATTCCACGTTTAGTTTTGTTTGAAAAATGTTTATTTAAAAAAAATTATAGTGAACTTGTTCATTAATCAATTTTGGATTCAAAACAGGAGTTATTAATATTCATCTTCAGACTCTATTTCAATCGGAATGCTTTCCTCTTCATCATCTTTTTCTTCTTCTTCTTGTTCTTCTGCTGTCTTCTCTATTTCCATAGATTCAGTCAGTAAACGTGATGGATCTACATCTTGAGTGGAGTCGCAACTATCGACGTCATTTATATCGGGTATTACATTTAAGCAAGACTGACGAGATAAAGTTTTTTTTTTCGGATTTTGTTCACAACGTTCTTTATAGTGTAGTCATAGTAACGCTCTCCAAAGCACCCTACATTAGCACTTTATCAGTCTACCCAATCCTCTACCTTAAAATAATTCTAGGTTTCTTAAAATTTCTTAAATAATTTGTTATAAACGTTTGAAGAAAAAATACTATGTGTTATTCGGAACAAAAGTATCTTTATGTGGCTCGGCTTTAATTATCTGCCTCGCAAGCTCGGCAGATAAACAGTCCAGCCACGCCAAATAAAGTATAATTTTTGCTCCTAATAACATAATATACTATTATGCTCCTACACGAATAGCAAGCAGATGTCCCTTGAGGTTTTATGACAACGGAGGGGATATTTTCGGAGCACATTCCTTCTCTGTCTAGACTACAGTGTACTATACAGTGTGGTCCATTAAGTGTGCAACAAATGGGACATTTTTTTATTAGTTGTAAAACCGAAATTTAAAGACTGCCAAAAGTTAGTGCATGTTCGATAACCATATCAGATGCCCTTAAAATGGCTTCAAGTCAAACAATATACAGGGCAGGACAAAAAATATAAAATTCGTTCAAGAATAAAGTTATCGTATTTCAAAAAATATAGCAAAATTTTATTGAAAAAAGTTGATTAGAATCAAAAGTTATGCTCAAATACAGTCACGGCCTCCTATTCGAATTTTGATTCTTTTTTTGTAAAATTTTGTATTATCCCCGTATGATACATATATTTATTATTCTGATTTTATTAAGAGTTTTTCATATGTAAATTATTATTAGTAAAGCATTTGCCTTGTTAAAACGAATATTTGCGAAATTCTAAAGTTCTGTTAAATATCGTTGCAACAAACATGAAGTGGACGCTTACCTAAAAAAATATAAATCCAAGTAAATTTTACAAATACGCTTCAAGTTGCTAAAAGTTATTTAAAAGGGATGTGGTTGTGGCTACTTTAAATACATATAAAATCAAAATAATAAAAATATGTATCATACGGGGGTAATACAAAATTTTCCAAAAAAGAATCAAAATTCGAATAGGAGGCCGTGACTTTGTATTTGAGCATAACTTTTAATTCTAAACAACTTTTCTCAATAAAATTTTGCTATATTTTTTGAAATAAGGTAACTTTGTTCTTGAACGAATTTCATATTTTTTGTCCTGCCCTGTATATTGTTTGACTTGAAGCCATTCTAAGGGCATCTGATATGGTTATCGAACATGCACTAACTTTTGGCAATATTTAAATTTCGATTGTACAACTAATAAAAAAATTTCCCATTTGTTGCACACTTAATGGACCACACTGTATATGTGTTTCTTTCTATTTTTATGGGCTCTGGAACAAGGAAATTCTGGAATATTTCAAGTCGCAACTCCAATGAGATATACATGCCATTGAGGAGTGCATCTATTCGTTACAGCTCTGTAAATCGAATTATCTCCAAAACGGTTACTTTTACGAATAAAAGTCATATCTTTATTGTTAGAAATTGCATAAGCTATAAATTTGATAATTCGTATTTTTTCTGTAAAAGTGACCGTTAACGAGATATTCACGAAATACTGTTTTTAGTGACCTTTGCCCCCCCCCCCTTAAAATTTTTAGCGGCACTCGGATCGATGAGGACTTTTGACATTTTGTTTAGAACCACAATATCAAGGCTCATACCAAAATCCAGCTTTCCGGGAATTTTTCCGAAGAGCAATGTCTAATTTCTCTGGACTATAATTTCGTTTTTTAAATTAGTAATAATCATACAATATTTTATACGTTTCTATTAATAATTCGCCCCGTGGGAGTCTGTCTGCAAAAGTCGTAAAAGTTAGTAATTTTTAATAGTAGGACAAATCCTTTAAGGTGGACATTGACTTTGTAAATCTACGCAAGACATTTTCTATTAATGCATTTTGCTTAAGGCATTCAAACGTATCCAGCAAGTTCTAATAAAGGTTTTTGATAACATTTAAATGTTATGTCATTTGCGCTCAAGATAAATTAGAGTCTCCAGGAAGGTTCTCAATATAAAACATAAAGGTGGGTCATAGTTTAAAAAGCCTGTTATCGTTTTGCACATAAACTGTACGTGATGGTGGGGACAGTAAATAAATTAGAACATGTAATCCCAGAAAAACCAATCCAAATTCCATTATATTTTAGTAGCTTTATATTTCGAATAATAATAATCATTAGTAATTAATAATTTAACCAACAAAACAGATATTTATTATAAGAATATCCAGTAAATGTAATAACTTTAATTTCAGAATAATTGTTAAAAAATAGCATAGGTCATGAAAATAATTGATAGAATGACGTTTTTAGAATAGCTTTATCTTTGTTTAAAAATAAATTAGAATCAGAGCAGGCTTGGCATTCCATGGAACAAATAGTAAACTGCAAATAAAACAATTGGCGTAGCTTATACAAGAGGTCTGGTTGTATTTTTGCCAAGCTGCCCCAAAATATCTTATTTCTGTATGTTAATAAATACTCAAGTTAACTAAGAGTAGTGTTTCATAGAGTGATTGTGTCCTGGGTTATTTGTGGAAGTTTTGCCTTGCATTGGGCTTCCGCACAGGTAAATACGAGGCGTCGAATTGGTCCAGTGCAAGCGGTGGTATTTGGATATTATTCTACGGAGGTCCAGCAAGTTTTATAAGATCGTGTACGAGTGTATAAGCAAGCAACGTAGTGTAGTGCAGCGGAGCCCTAGATTTGAGGCCCCCAGCTTCGGTAAAATCGATTCAAGATGTGTCCGAGAGTTGCAGCCGATCACTAGGTGGGTCCGAGCGCAAATTTGAGCCTGGCTAACTGCCGACGATCAACGATGAGTAATCCAAAGCACAATAGGAGTTTCAGCTCTGGGCAGGTAGCCCTATTAGAAGAGTGGAAATAATTAGAGCCTTTTAAAATAATTAATTTAAATTCATTATACCCATCGGCCATTGAGAGCAACACAAATTGTCGGATCAACGTGGGACATGAAGAAAATAAAGCTCATTATAAAAAATTAAAGCTTTATTTCAAATAAAAAAAATATTTACCTAAATTAATCAATCCGAAACACAATAACACGCAAAAATGGCAGATAAAAGAACAAGAAAATGCAAGAAGGAAGAAGAAGAAAAGGAAGAAGTGAAAATACAAGAACCAGCGCAAGAAGCGCCGCAACAAAAACAGAAGAAGATCATGAAGGCAGCCAAGGTGAAGGGGCAAAGAAAGAAATTAATTTGGAACTATTAATGCACATAATCGCACAAATAAACATAAACGCGCAGGAAACAAATATAAGCTTGCAAGCAACAATACAGCGCAGTGAGAAGAAAGTAAAGCACATGTGGAATCAAGTAAAGAAGCAATGAAAAAAGCAATACAGCGCAGCGCAGAAGAAAGCAGATCACATGTGGAATCAAGTAAAGAAGCGATGCTAGACAACATGCAAAAAGTAACACAATGCAATGCAGAGAAAACTAGAGAAGCGATGTAGCGCAGCGCAGAAGAAAGAGGAGTATTTGCTGCAGAAAACAGGACAAAAATAAAAGAAAAAACTCGAGAATCAATGAACAGAGGACTTGGCTAAGATAGCAGAGGAAAACACCTATAAAGCTGAATTTAAGAAGGAAATTGGGGCAGAGATGCAAAGCGAGTTGAATAGAATAGAATAGAAACGAGGAGGTACACAACAAGATAGGTGGGATGGAAATGAATGTAGAGCAGACGCAAGAGATCGTAGCCAGAAACCAGCATGAAATAAAGGAAAGCGAGGATATGACAAAGGATTTTTTTCTATTAATGCCCAATAATTGTAGTAACTATTGAGAGCTGCTGAATAATCAAAAAATAATAGGCAAGTTGCCGCTGAAATTTAGGAAAGTGTCAAATTTACATTTCAGTAAATTTGAACACATCAAATTTAAGATTTGTTATTAAGTTATTATTTCGAATAAAATGGTGAATTACACTAGACATGATAATAGTTTATGGAGCGGCCGATGAAAGCGCTTCGCGAGCAAGACGTATGTATTTAGAAACATTTCCAAATAAACCGACCCCTTTCGAAAATACATTTCTCCAGGTTATTCAACAGGGAAGAGAGAGTCGGAATTTACAACCACAGAAAGGTCATGATGGTGGAAGACCAAATCGACATGCGGTTGATGTTGAAGAAGAAGTATTGGAAAGGGTAGATTCTGAATCGACAACTAGTGCAAGCCAAATTGCCCAGGAAGCTAATGTTTCTCAGAACTTTGTTTGGAGCACATTGAAGATGAACGATTTGAACCCTTATCATCTCCAAAAAGGACAAAGGCTTATTCCCAACTATTATCCGTTGCAGCAGCAGTTTTGTGAGTGGCTGCTGAATCGTACGGAAGCAGAAGCAGGTTTTCCAACAAACATACTGGTACCTGACGAATGCTGTTTCACCAGGAAAGGTGAGCTCAACTTCCACAATGATCACACATGGGCTGATGAAAATCTTCGTGCGATCCGAAGAAGTAACTTTTAGCAACGTTTCAGTTTAAATGTATGAGCTGGAATTGTGAACGACACCTAAATAGGGCCGAATTTTAGTTGCATTTTTTACAAGAAGTTTTACCAAGACTCCTAGAAGATGTTTCATTGGTTGTGCGACATAACATGTGGTTTATGCATGGTGACTGTCCATCACATTTTAGTCGTCCTGTAAGAGTTTATCTCGATCATTCCTTTTCGGAACGGTGAATCGGCGGGGGTGGATATATTCAATGGCCCTGATCTCAACCCACTGGACTTCTTCTTATGGGAATACGTGAAAGACCGGGTACATGCAACTGAAGTTGATACCATTGAAGAGTTACGCTATCGAATCAACGTTGCTACAAAGAACTTGCGAGAACAATTTCCGCAAGTGTCGAGAAATTAGATTTGTCGTGCGCTACTGTGTGTTGAAAAGCATTGACAGCATTTTGAACAATAAATTATTTAAATTTTGGTGAATTTTTATTCTTATGTAGTTATTGTTCTATTTCCTTTTCATAATTTTTTTTCTTTGTTAAATTTATGTTATTGTAAAAAACGTGCTTCATGTAGCAAATGCAGTATTTAAAATTGAAAATAAGTAAATACATAATTTAAAATTAAAATTATGTACAGTCGGCGCCTTATAAATCGGGACACGTAATATGTTGTATTGTAATATTTGATTTATTATTATTCGTTTGCTCGGTTACTTCATTAATGTTAGCTGGCATTTCATATTTGACAAACAATAAAAAATCTGACATAACAACCAAAACCATCACAACTGTAAAAGCCCAGTTTATACACTTAAAAATACACGCAAAATGTATCATAAGCCATAAATCAAATTTTAATAAGTTATAAAAAATTATTTTTTTATAGTAAATGATAAAAAATTCAAATTCTCTCTTTTTTATTATAATAAAATAATAAGTAATTATAAAAAATTAATAATAACACTAAAATAGAAATTAGTTTTAGGATTTAGCTTTGGAGTGAGCACTCTGTCTTTTTTTCTCTATGTTTGAACTTATACCGTTTCCAAACAAACAAAGAAATCGTGTTCTTTTGGAAAAAATCTCTGTAAAACAATTTAATTTCAGCAGTACTCAATCAGTTAAAGACCTTTAAACCACCGTAACTTTTTTATTATTGGTTTTTCATCAAATGTTTGTTAACAAAAGAATATTTACACTAGCCCCCTAGTCTTTATATTTCGATAATAATCATTAGTAATTAGTAACTTAACCAACCAAACAGATATTTATTATAAGAATGTCCAGTAAATGTAATCATTTTAATTCCAGAATTGTTAAAAAATAGCATACGCCATGAAAATAATTGATAGAATGACGCTTTTGGAATAGCTTTATCTTTGTTTAAAAATAAATTAAAATCAGAGCAGGTTTGGAATTTCATACAACAAAAAGTAAACTGTAAATAAAACAATTGGGGTGGCTTCTTCAAGCTTCTCCAATATAGATAAACAAGTCAATAAAATATCTTGAAGCTTACCAACCACGCATTTTGATTCCATGTTCCAAATTATCATGTTATATTCCATTAATTAAGGGATTACTTACGTATAACCAATATCTAGCAATACCCTTATATTCTGGTGACCATGAACGTCAAACTGAACCGTCTCCTACACTCTGGACAACAAGTTTATCAGAAAACTTCGTTCAACGGGAGTATGCAGCGGCCCGAGACGTCATAAACCTCCTGCAGCGGTTTGCTTGGCTGGAATAACATTTCTAACGAGCAGAAGTCAGCTGAACACACTCATCGGATGCATGTTGCTGCAGTGAAAGATACCAACCAATATAATTAAAGCTAAGTGTAACGTCACTTACATTTCATATCACCAAAATTATTGAACAATATATGTCAGTAGGTAATTTCTGACACTCCCACGGGGCCTTCCGTGCTGCTCTCCTGTCGTTGCTAGATAGCACAATGAAGTTCCCTGCATATAACTCCACGGTCTTAAAATAGTAGTTTTCCTCAATTGATAATTAACACAATTGACATTACACAACGCTCGCGCTACTGCGCTTTCAGGGCAACCTCGTTTGTGCACAATTTGCAAATGATGAAAAAACTATATTCTTCTCCAAACAACGACAAATGATCTTCCAGTTTTCCTAAAGCATTCACTTGCACCCCCCACAAATGAATGCATAATATATAAACGCTATTATTAACTATAAGAGTATAATATCGTTGTAGGCATGTACAAGCTGTCTGTTTGTCTGCAAAGTTTCCCAGCTTTTTTCTGCTTTCGTCGTTCACACATTCATGGCCATATTGACCGGGAACGTTCAGCGTCCGCAATCTACTCTCGTTTATCACACGCACTCATAGCCTGCATTGGTCGAGTGTGTGCTGTGTGCAGCAGCAGCTTTCGCGGCCTCCTCCTGTTGCTCGCACGTATCCAAGGCCTATGTTGGCCGGATGCGTGCAGCAACCACTGCCGCAGCCTGCTTTCGGTGTTTATTCACGTCCATGGCCTACGCTGGCCAGACACATGCACCGACTGCGTCTGCACCATTTTTTTCATTTCAATGTATATTCACATGTAAATACGCATAGCCTTCTGCTGACAAATTTTGTTTTTCCCTTGCATGTTTTGCACTTTTGTTTCTCAGACACTTTTGCAGTTGCAACCGTAACCTGCTCTTGTGGGCCTGCACGACCTACTCTGGTCTGGTAGTACAGCAAACTCTTGTGCTCGGCCACTTATGAATCCTTACACATTCACAACGGCGTTCGCAATCTACTATCTCTGCCTACGTAAACCCATAACCTACTCTGGTCGGGTACATGCAGCAGCCACTCGTGCTCGGTCACATGTCGACCATCGCACATCCGCAGTTGCAACCGCAACCTGCTTTTGCTGCCCACGTGGCTCTACGACCTACGCTGGTCCGGTACGTACAGCAAACTTTTGTGCTCGATCACATGTCGACTTCGCACATCCACAGTTGCGAACATACTGTAGTTTTTTTAAGTTTGGTAACACAAATAGCTATATTTCACTGGAAGACATTAGTAGTGGAGATATGCCGACCTGTACACCTGTCCCAGGTACCAGATAACAGGTGAGTTCGCAGGTAGCTTACCTGTCTAGGTAACTAGGTCACGTCCTTGAGGGTAGGTCAGAAATGTAGGTCACGGCCTTGCGTAGATGCTGGACCCTAGGTCATGGTGTGCTGTTTGTACTACGGGGTGGGGTGATGGTGATAGTGGGTAATGTGTGTGGTGTTGCACTTAAGGAAACTGCATTTACGTGAGAGATCAGGAATTTGCATTTAAGGATGCTGATAAGGACTTAGTCAGTTTTAGGAATAAGGAAAAAGAAATGTCCACGGCGGGATTCGAACCCGTAAAGTGTGTATCATAAATGGAACACTCAAGCCTCTCGGCCACACGGACATATGTGAATTCTGTGTTAAAAAGACTTTCATCTAAATGAGGCGGCCGGCATACGTTAAGATGAGACAGGCGGAGATCGTATGATTTGTATAGGGCTATGAAAAGAGACAGAGATGTATTGAAGAATAGATAGCGGTAGCTGCTTGGTTATCTGAGAGAAAAATACTGTATACTGTATATAGCCATTACATAAATATATGGAGCATAACGTGGAGCTTATATAGTCAATACATAAATATAAAGTCAGCACATGGTGGTGCATTACAATATATACAGGAAAAGACAAACCTAAGCTATGAAGAGTACAAGAAACAAACGAAAGTAGCGAAATAAGAATTACAGAAGCCAAAGAAAGAAACAAGGGAGGAGTTCGGAGCCAAATTAGAAGAGGACAGCAGGAGTAATCAAAAACTTTTCTTCAAAGTGCTTAAAAACCTTAGACAATCAAAGAAAAATCCAGAATAAAACATGTACATAAAAAACAAGAATGGATAAGTAATTACAGAAGAACGAGCAATAATTAACAGATGGAAAGAATATTATGAAGAACTACTAGGAATAGGAGTTGACAGTGTGAAGATAAACAATGGAAATGCTAAGAGGGAACCAAAACAAAAAGTAGAAGAAAACGAAACAATAACAGAGGAACAGTTCGAAGAGGCTATATACAGACTAAAAGTAAGAAAAGCAGCAGGACACGAAGAAATAACACCGGAAAAGATTAAAAGTGTGAGACCGTTGGGACGAAAGTTACTGCTGAAAATATGTAGAATAGCGTGGGAGGAAAAGTAATACCGAAGGACTGGGAAGTAGCACTGATAGTTCCGACCTTCAAAAAGAGCAACAACAAAGAATGCCAAAATTACAGAGGTATTTCATTTCTGAGTGTGCCGGGGAAGATCTATGAAAGCATTTTAGACACAAGAATAAAGAAAATAGTAGAGAAACAGCTCATAGACTCCCAAAGTGAATTCAGAGCAGGGCACAACACACAGGAACACGTATTCAAAATAATACAGATACTGAAAAAACACTAACATATAATAAAGAAGCTTACATCTGTTTTATTGATCTGGAGAAGGCCTTTGACAGCGTTTATAGAGAGGACATATGGAAGAACATACAGAAAAGAAGGGTAAAAAACGTTCTATTGGAAGCAGTAAAATCCTTGTATAAGAAAACGAAAAATTATGTCAGAACACAATGAAAACTCAGAGGAATTCGTCACAACACAGGAAGTAAGGCAAGGAGGGATAATGAGCCCTATATTGTTCCTAGTGGTCATGGATGACGTAATCAAAGAGACAAGAGAAGATGCAAAGAGAATAATGATAAGAAACTGGAACATGAAGAGAGTGGAAATAACGGAATGTGCCTTCGCAGACGATATCGCAGTGTTTGCAAAATCAGAAAGAGACATGAACGAAAATATGAACAGATGGAGGACAGCATTAGAAAAGAGGGGGCTAAGAATAAACAGGGAGAAAACCAAAGTGATTGTGATAAGTGACCAAAACAAAGCAGTGAATATACGTGCAAACGGTGAAAAACTAGAACAGGTAGAAACATTTAAATACTTGGATACCATAATAGACACTAAAGGAAAGGTAGAAGTGGATATTGACAATAGAATAAAATCGGCATCCAACAGGTTCATGGTTCTAAAAAGATCTTTTATAAACAAAAAAGAGATTTCTATAAAAACAAAATTAACAGTGTACAAAACAATCTATACCCCAATATTAATATACGGAAGCGAATCGTGGGTAATAAGCAAAAGAATCAATTCTAAAATACAAGCCTCGGAGATGATATATCTTAGGACAGTGTTAGAAGTAACAAGACTGGAAAGGATTAGAAACGAATAAATAAGAGAGACTAACAGTAGAACCAATACAAAATAAAATAGAAGAAGGGAAATTTAATGGTTTGGGCACATATGCCTAATGGAAAACAGAAAACAAACTAAGAAATTGTGGGAAGCAAGGGCGGAGGGAAAGAGGAAGAGAGGAAGGCCAAAAGAAACATAAAACCAGGCGATTGGAAAAATAATAAAAAGGAAGGGCAAAACATGGAACTAAGCAAAAGAACTTACAGAAGACAGAAAAGAGTGGAGAAAATTTTGCAAGTATTAGGCAAGAAACATCGACACCCAGTGGGTACAAAGAGGAAGGATTAAGTAAGTAAGTAAGTAAGAAGTTCCTATTTTGTCTCACAGCCTTTCTAGCATTAATAAGGTTGTTTACTAAACACTTATTGATGTTGCTATTGCGTTTGTTGTTCGTAGACTACTAATTCTACAGCATTCGTTTATATCTCATCATCAGCCTGTTGACATCCATTCATGAACATAGACCTCTTCCATTTCCTCCCATGTGTATCTTGTGCTGCATGCATCCAGTTCGTTCCTGCTCTTGTCTGGATATAATCTCGCCACCTACTCTGAGGTCTACCGACCGATGTGTCTCTTAGTTTCCCTTGGCATCATTGCATAACCCTCTTGGTCCACTTTATGTCATCAAGGGTCAAGGCTTGTATACAGTAGGTTGCCTCGTAACTCTACACCAATGGCAGAACAGAGCGCGAATACGTTACCAGTATGCAGCTTTGAATATCGTGCATGCTAGTCAGGAACGTTTACATCGCATTTACAAGCTTATTTTCTAATAGTTATTAATGGTTTTTAACCAGTGAAAACTTATTTTTTCTAAATTCAGATTCAGACAAATTAATTTCAAATCTCACTTCATGTGACGCATCAAAAGCTAGACCCTCTAGCTCTAACGCACTCGCTAATCGTTCAACGGCACAGGTACGTCTATTACTGTTGGTCGAGCGGCCTCTGCATAACACATCCACATGACTACACTAACAATTGTCGACTAAGTTCTTGAACTTCTTTTCAATGTCATTGCATTTTACTGTATAATTTTGGTGTGAGAACTATTCCTCTGCTACTCCTGCTTTTATATTGTTATGATATTGGTACAGGGGTCTAAAAATCAGATTAATAAGATGACAAGAATATAGTAATTAAAAATTATAAAGATCAATTTAGATGTGAATTGGATATTAAAATTATTAAAATGCATTTAGTGAAGAAAGAAACTAGAATTTATAATTTAATAAAATGAAGCTGATTGAGAAACGTAATTTCATATCTAAAATGAAATTGGAAATTGAGGACAAATACTTCTTCGACATAGACTATTGAACATAGTAGGTATAAATCAAATAATAAAGCTTCTATAGTGTGTTGGATTGAAAAATAATCTAGATCGCTAAGGATAAGTTATTATTGATATATAAAATTTTGAAACGAAAAGATGTAACCGAATTGTGTAACTAGAATTTAGTAAATGAACCCTTTCAAAAAGTTTAAAATGTTTGGTGTATGAAAGGGTTGGAGTTTAAGATAAAATTAGCGTGGTGTAAAAGAAATAAAATGAAATGTTAAAAGTAAGAAGGTGAGCAGACTAAATGGAGGAAGATAAGGAATGTGGTGAGAATACCAAACTAAAGCAGTTATAATCTACAAAAGCAAATAAAAAGAAAGAAATAGTGAATAAAGTTTATTGTGGGATTACATTTGGCATTTTGCATCGATGGAATTGGATTACAACGAACGATTTACAAGGGAAGAGAATCGCAAGAAAGTCGTGAGTCGTGAAAGAGTGAGCATGTTTATAGGGCTTGTCATTTGATAGCTCGTCCTTGATCGGGATTCTTGGTGCTGAGCTGTAACGTACTTCAAAGGAGTAATTTGGATTGAATTTAAAAAAAAACAACTACAACTGGGGTCTGCTTGGATCTGTGGGGCTGTGTAGGCTGATTCCTGGGGCAAACTAGTCTCCTGGGTTAATTCGGATTCTGATTCTGGACATTTTGGCAGTTTGGTTGTCAGTGGAGACCTTTGCCGTGGTTTTGAGTGGAGCAGTTGTGGTGTGATCAGTTGCAGAGTTGGAAGAATTGGTTTCAGCAGAGGAGAGTGATAAGTTCGATAAAAGGTAAATGAGTCCAGTTATTATATAAGAACTGAAATAAAATAAAGATTAAAGTGAATTAATTTAATAAAGGGAGTGCTTACTATTGGAGATTGTCGTATGACCAATGTAACGATGAAGTATTTGTGATTGAATTTTCAAAAACTAGTTTGAAGTATCATTTGACCGAAGTTTAGAATTGTCATAACTAAAATAAGAACATCAAATTTCAGAATAGGCAATCTAGATAAAAAGAATCCACTCTGTTTTTCAGTCAAGTGTATCTACAAAAGCTAACAGAAAATAATTTTAAATATACAGACTAAAGTAAATAGGGCAATTAAATTGATTAAAATTTAATTATAAACGTAAACTTATAGGCAAAACAACGTGGAGCCTTAACCTTATCAATATATTGTGTCCTGACATGTTTGTCTCGTAGTTTGTAAACCCTATAATGTGGATTTTCCGCGTGCCCTTAGACTCTATTGTACTATGAATTTATAATGCCCTTTGTATGTTAGTCAACTCAGTCGTAGCAGCACAAGACCCGCTCTTACTTCAATGCAGCTAAGGGACATGTCAATATTGCTCTTGCCGGTCTGCTCGTTGTCACCAAGGCTGATATAATTATGCATGCAAACACTTCCAGAAATGAAAACCAAACAGTTTACATGAAAAGTTATACAGTGTGTCACAGGTTGACGTTACAAGAGGTGAGATAGACTAAAAATCTTTGAATTTTATTTTAACGTTCTGGGATTCGGTCCTCCTTCGTTTGAAAATAATTTTAAGAATATTTTCAGTTTTTGAAAACAAGTAGGCCTTGATAGGGAAGCGAAAACTATTTTATTTTTAGGTAAACTACCCTTTTTGTTCAAGATACGGCAAAGTTTTATTAAGGAAAGTAGTTCAGAATGATAAATTATTGCCCTATACAGAATTTTAGAAAGATCTGTCGACTAATATTAAACCGACATTTTTTAAATTAAACAATATAATTTGTATTTTATATTCGGGTAAACTACTCTTTTTGTTTGTGATACGGCAAAATTTTATTAAGAACAGTTGTTTATGCGAAATTTACTTGTAAATTTTCATAAAAGTATTAAACACCGTTGCATACAGAAAACTGGCTGCTAAATTATGCGCTGAATTTTCATGTAAATTATTTAGAACTTGTTCTAAATTTCCTGGTAAATATGAGTGTCAAAATGCGCAGAAGTATTGTAATCAGACTAAACTGCAGCACATGATGCGGAATGTAAACATAAGCATTTTATTAGAATTGTTTAACCACGTGTTTAATGCTGGCGCTCCTATCTAAGTTACATTTAAGGGTCTCTAAGATAAATGCCTTAACCCAACCTCAGAAAATAGCTAACAAACGACAAATAACATGAAAACAAACGCATACTTCAATCAATACCTTCTAGAGGGTACTGTTTCCACTTAAAATATTTGCTACTACGCATGTCCGCATGCCAAATTTAACATCAAATTTAGCACACGTTGCAAACAGGAAATTGTGTTTTTGAAAAAAAATTATCAGTGAATTTATTTGAAAATTTACAAGTAAATTTTTACACAAAATTTAGCATCGTGTCATACAGTCTTAACTGTTAAAATAATACAGGGTGTTATGGAAATGAGTGCAAATATTTTAACTCGTAATAGAACTCGCTAAACTGAACAACTTTTTCATTTATCATTTTTTCGAAAACGACCTCGAAACTGACTTAAAATTCAAAACAATTTTACTCTAGAAGTGCATACTCGCCTATAGGATAATATTCTAATTTAATGGCACAAAACACAAAAACCTTTCCTTTATATACAAACCAACAAAAACTGCATAGGTACTGATAAAACCTTTAGTTAACATTGTCAGGTCATTTTGGTATTTTAAGTAGCCACCTAGGCTTTAGGGCAGCTTGCCCGTATGCTAAACCCTTTTAGTTACTTATTTGGCTCCATCGCCTAATTCTACAATAATGATTTTGCACATATTTGACCCCAAACGCAGTATTTCTCGTCAGTTGGAGCACCCCTTTGCTGCTACTTTGGCAGCCGGGTGTTATCACTCGCAAGAATTCCGAAACTTCTAGAAATCACTCCGTTGAGGCGCTTCGCCATTGGCTGTCTTTGATACCGGAATTAATTTGTTTTATGGAGCGCATCGCCATTGGCTGCCGAGAGTCACGTGGCAACGCCGTTTGGCTCACGCCACTTCAAGCGTCCTAACGCTTTTTGCTTGGGGAGTTCAAGTCAGGCCGTTGATCGAAGAAGTCGCAGAGTGTGCCGTTTCGCGGCGTTCCCGCTATTTGCGGGGACGCCAGCCTGTTTTTCCCGTCCCGTGCTGTTTCAGCGAATGTTGTCGAATATGCCATCCTTTAAGAGGTCGCGTGTGGTTGTGTGAGTGACACGTCTTTACGTCGAGGCGTAGGAGTGTGAAGGGCTTCTTGGGGCCAGTTCTGCGTTGGTGAGAAAGGGGGCGTTCCCTTTGCAACTCGCTGTTTCGAGGATCTTTCTAGGCAGGACGAAGTAGGCTTTTTTGTCGCTGTAGCGTGCTCTCAGGAGAGCGTCCTAACGACGCCATCTTGGCGGATTCCAGCCCGTTTACCCCTAATGCCGTGTTTTGGCGATTGAGCTGCCACAGACTGCCGCCTTCTACCAAATGACTGCACGCCACTCTCATGGACCGTCTGCGGACTAAGGTATTTGTAATTGCAACCATTTAAACATAGTAACTGTCACTTGTGCGAGCGTTGGTGCTTTGTGCTCAACTTTATGTGGGCGGATGCATGCCCCTTGCTTGCTTGTCGCGGCTTTTAATGCCGGTTTGAGGCCACCATGCTGCAAGACGCTACTTTGGTAGCCTGCTAGTAAGTTCATGTGCGCGAGTTTCGCGTTTCATCGCCTAAATAACTAAGGAACTCTGCGATCATGATTTGGTGTTACGTTTGTGCTAATTTTTAATTCAGTAACGTTAGGTGCGCGAGCTTCGCTATATTGTACCGATTAATACCCAAATAGAATTAACGCCTCGCCGTGCTGGGCCTGGCGCGCCCTAAGCTGTTCGAGTTTTTCTTTGTTTATGTTTGCGAGGGCTTTGTGCTTTGCTTCCTAGGTGTTAACCGCAGGTCGGCGTCTGTTATCGCGCACTAACGCGCCCTTTTTCCGGAGCGCGTATTTCTCAACTGTACTCTAATATGTTCATTAGCATAGCGCGTCCATCAGCTGATGCTTAACGTAAGTAGTAACATAAGCTTGGCGGCACGATTTGTTGCCCAGATGTAATTAGCGATCAATAGACGCATATTTAGTTAAGGGACGTATTATTCCTATTCGACCTGTGCATGCTTTGTTTCAGATAGCGCCTTTTACAGTGTAAAGATTGGTGTACGGCGAGACGTGAGAGATCAGAGCGTGCAGGTAGGTCCAGTGATTGCGCAGTCTCGGCCAAAAAGTCCCAATATTACCATTCCAGTACGAAATTGTTATTTGAGCTTGCAGCTCATGAGAATTCTTATCGACGGAGTATCTTGAATACTTCGCCCCCGTTTAACCGCCCAGGCCCGGTTATTCGAGTTAAGACAGGCTTGGTGGCGCCCTCATAATTTTTCGCGAATTTTCCGTGCCCCGTACACTTTTATTGTTGCCAAGTCTTACCGCGAAATTTGCCTTAATACGGCTGTGCTTAGTTTACACTAAGTATGGCTCGCATTGTTTCGCTGCGACACGAATTTCCCGTACACCGTACACTTTTATTGTTGCAGAGTCTTACTGAATATTTGACTTGATACACAATAAAAATAAAGCAAACTTCAAAATAATTTAATAACTTGGATCAAAATATTTCAAATTCATTACATCAGTTATCAGAAATAAAAATTATATACCTATATCCAAAATCTTAATTTTAAAATATAAATGCCTCAACTGTCACGACCTTGATTAACTTTTAATTTAGAATATATTTATAAATGAGTTTCCTATTTACTTTATAAAACAGTTATGTTAATTCTCGACTGTTTGTTCAAATAATACCAAATCAAAACTTCTTGTAAAAACATATTGTGATTTAATTAAAAAGGTCACTGACCTTTGTTGTATTTTCAGAGTTCCTGATTTGATGCTGCTCTCCGTTGTATAACATCTTACTGGTTGTTGCTACTGCAGAAGCTCGTTTTCGAACTTTCCAAAAATATTTCTATTTTCTCCAATAGAAATAACTTCATTGGCACAATCACTGGCTCACTGATTCTACGTTACAATAAACTATTGCATATTTAATGGATCAAAATTAACTCATGTTTATTTTCAAACTTATTGACTGATATATTCTGAATTATAATAATCTGATACTATTTGATTAAATTATCACAGGGAACCTTATTTTACCACTGTGTATATTATTAAAGATTATTATTTATTCACAACTGATAAGAATTAAACAATTTTCAACATGATTTCAAAATTTTCAAGTCAGTATTATTCACGCTTAGTAACCTGTTTCTATCACTACTACCACCATTCATTCATAGGATTGTTCTTTTAATATAATTTTAAACTGACTGGATTTAAAAATAATAAGAAATACTTCATGCACCTACATGTTGTGATGCAAATTCAGCCGAGCTACAGTAAAGTAGTTACTCATTATTTAGAATAATTGTTAAATAAATTTTCTGTTCCTAAATACTGTTATACAATATGACTCAATGTATATAATAGAAAAACTATTAACTCTTTATCAGAATTACCTGGAAAAAAAGGAATATATTTATATTCCAAAATAATATTGCACATTTACATAAAGAGTGGCATCCTAATTACATGGGTCATGATTTTGAATACTCAAATAGTTATTAACGGCATTAGACTGTTATGTAGCAAATAACGGACGCAGTTGAATTTTGTAATTCGAAGCGATATCCTCAGGCCCGTAACTAGGTATAGGCAGAGTAGGCCCCCGCCTACAGGCCAGTACCTTTAAGTATTATTATTATTTATGTTTTGTGTTCATGATACTAAGCATAATCATGTGAACCTATTATTTAGAATTGCGTTTTATGTTTTTTATTCGAATTTCCATTATTTTGTTTGTGTTTCTAATAACACTGAAATAGTAAAAGAGAACGCTTAGTAATGCGAATAACATTAATTCACACAGAAAAAGAAAAATCGCATTCGGTGGAGTACGAACCCGTGTTCCTAGAGAGAATCTAATTTGTAGGCAGACGCCTTATGCGCGAACAAGGAATGCAAGTAAACTGTGCCCGACCGGCAACAATAACAACGTGACAGACGCAGACAGGCAGACACGCCGGCCGAACACGAATCATACCTTTATAATAAAGCACAACACTACATGCCATGTTAAACCGGTAAACGTACCAAGGCTTTATTCAACGGCTTACCATTTTCGGGTTTTTGTAAACAATCTTTGCATTACTTTTAATAGGGATATTATCGCAAAAAACAGTTATTTATTATACCTATTGGTTGTGTTTTTTAAAACTACGAGCAGAAGTATATTTCATCTAATAACAAAGAAGTTTTATTACTGGCTTGCTGAATTCGTCCAAACGCTACGCGTTTAACCACACCGTTACAAATCGATTTTCCGTCTTCGCCGCCCAATGCTAGTTCGGGTGGCATACTTGGCAGGAAGATCTGCGCGAACCTCTTACTACCTCACGAAACTTTAAATTTGGCGTGCGCCGCAGGCTACAGATAGTTTATATATAAGGAAATAATATATGTTCTGTTGTATTCATAATATAAAATGTATTCCCGTTATTAGAATCAAAAGGCTAAAGGGCCACGGCTGGAACGCTCAGGGAGTCGGGCGTGAGTCACACGATACGTTCTGGGCAAGCGTGTTGAGGCATATACAGGGTGTTAATTAAGTACGTAGACAAACTTTAAGGGGTGATTCCTTGATCAATTCTAAGATAAAAAGTTCCTACAAACATGGGACCTAAACGGCTTCGTTTTCGAGATACAGGGTGTTGAAGTTTAAACAAAAACAGTTTTTTTCAAAAATTTGGAAAACGGATAGAGGTATTCTAATGAAACTTGGTGTAGGTTAGTATTTCAGAACGTGGCATTGTTCAGTCAAAATAAATTTAATTTATTTCCACCAGTGGCGTGCATCGGGGCAATCTCAGTTACATTATTTTAGAAAAGTCTGATACATCTGAATATTTTACAAAGCAACATTATTAATGTTAACAAAATCGATTTATTGTCAGCAACAAGGAAGAAAATCTCAACTACCAGTAAAGTATTGGCAATCAAGATCAACATAAATGGAAAAGAATTTGATGTCCGATTTTACATAGTAACTGCCTTAATGTACAATTTGTGATAGGTGTCGATATTATTCAGCAAGTTGGAATTAAAATTGATGGAATGCAAAAGTGTATCCAAATAAATAATATAAGAAGGCCTTGGTCTATTGAGGATCGAGAGCGTAAAAATTGTTGCCTAGCTGAGATAAAAGCAGGAGACGATATGATTTGTTGCCTAGCCAAGAGTGCAGGAGACGAAGTGATTATAAATAATTATGCGATAAATAATAGAAGGAATGCTGGATGATGAACAGATATGAATTGATTATCTACAATATAAAGGCAGCATTATAGAAATCATAGAAAGGAATAAAGATATAGTAAATCATAAAACCGGATAAGCAACGAAATATTGCCATAATCTTGTTGTCGACGAAACGATGGGCTTTAAATCTAAATCTTATCCCATACCATTTGCACAGCGCGAAAAAGTGAAACATGAGTTACAAAAATGCTAGATGATGATGTAATAGAACATTCGAAAACAAACTTCGTTCATCCAATAGTGGTGGTAAAGAAAAACGATGGTAGTTTTAGGTTATGTTTAGATGCACGTAGAATTAATCAGCTTAAGAAACCCCAATACGAAAGTCCGCAGACAATCGATGCCTTGTTAAGTCAAATATGGGACAAAAAAGTATTAACGAAATTAGATTTGAAAAACGTATTTTGGCTGATTCCATTACACGAGGACTCAAGAAAATATACCGGATTCTGCATAGAGGGAAACATTTTTCAATTTAAGGTAGTCCCGTTTGGTTTGACGACGTCATGTGCAGCATTAGTGAGAGCCATGCAACAAATAGTAAACAAGTATGATGACTTTTGCTTGCATTACATAGACGACATTTTAATTTTTTCAAGCAATGTTGCCCAACATTTCCAAACTTGATAGATTAGGTTAGCGTAGGAAAGTAGGATAGGTAGAATAGGAACTAGGTTAAATGTATTAGTAAATCAAAGTTGAATAGAAGGATAGGGAATAGCAGATTGGACTGATTAAAGGTAACATTTGAATCATGCAACGAAAATTTTGTGCTAATTAAAATAACAACGAGAAATGAGGAATTTGAGATGGTATTGAGCCCGTTACTCAACTCTGCTTGCAGCAGAAATAAATATAGCAAGTCAGATAGCACAGAGTTGGGGTAGTTCATACCACTGCAAGATTTAGCGTATAAATTTCAATCCGTAATTACATTTGCAAAGCAATGCCAGTAGTAAGGAAATGTTTTGAGTACAAAAGGCAAAAGGCAGAGCTCGTTTTTCATAGATTGGAGTCGATAATTTTAAATTAGCCAAAAATAAGAGGTTTGTGCAAAATTAAACCCAAACCAAATAAATAGAACTGTCACAGAAAGGTTTATAATATGTGCGTGTTAAATGAAGCGTAGATGTCAGAATAATTAAATAGGATATGTTTATGAGCATTTTAAATAAAGGTAAAAGAAGCAGAATTATTATAATACGTTGCAAAGAGCATAAACCAGGCAGAACATGGCAATTGCAATATTAGACAGCAATATTTGAAAATCTGGGAAAAGTAGACAGTGGATAAAAATACAAGGAAAAGGACACACAACAGGATGTGAAGCAAAATAGGTGATAGAAGTGGACTATTTTAAAAAAACAAGTCAGTGTAATTACTCGAGAGTGAAAAGACAATCTAAATAATACAAAGTGAGTGGCGCTATGAGTTAGTTAAGATAAAATTGAAAAGAAAATATTTTAGAATTAGAAATTTTGTAAATAATTTTAGTTGTAAGGAATATTAGTTAAGAGGTTATTGTATTGAACTTGGTCTATATCCGTTTTTGTAGTTTAGATAGGCATTTATTATTAATGACCAACAGCCAGAAACATTTGAATAAAATTATTTATTTAACACGCAGTTCTTGTTCTCTCATTTAATTGCAATTTTAATATAAAAATATTTAATTTATAACAATAAAAAGTACAACATTGTGTAGAGAATTTACCAGTGCACCAGTGAACGTGTGGGTAACAAATTCCATCACATAAAAATAATTTCCTCCTCTACCATCTTCCGAGGACTTCGGCAGGGACCAGTGCAGATTACGATCATCAGTTACGGGCACAATTGCGTTCCTGAGCCCGAGATTTCGACGGCAGCATATCCGCCCAGCGTGTAGGAGGCCCTCACAGCATTCACAGCATCCCAGGGGCCAGCTTCAGGCAGAGATCATCAGGAGACGCTATCCGAACGAGTTACCGCAGCACTGCAGAAAATTCAGGTTAGATTGCAATCAAAGTATCGGTGTTAAGAACCGGAAAGCAACAATTCAAACAAGAGCACGTCTTACTGAGCAGAGATCCAGGCAGATTAAAGCATCTATCAAAAGCGAATATCCAGTAACTGCATAAAATCCAGATTGAAGGTTAGGAGAAACAATTGCATGTTGGCGTCGTTTAACAATCAAGTGAAGGTTTTGCCAGCAAACAAAAGATAGATTAATGCAGTTGAAGGCGCCAGAATTCAAAAATTACCTTATCGAATGCTCATAAAACTCCTGTTGTTAAATTTAAATCACAAAACGCGAACCGCAACAAATAAACCGATTTGTGTAGAATTTTGACAGCATAGCAAAGTAGCGTCTGCTCGATTGAAGTAAATTTACAGCCCAGTCGCGCATCACACGAATTTTAATATTAACGAACCGGGGAACCCAAATCTGAGGAATGAGTTTTTCTTGTCTACCGAGTTAGCCTTCTGTAATATTAAATTGCAGATGAATGAAATACAATAAAGGGCATAATACTGTTTATGTGTTAGTAGTTAACGAACCCAGTTAAAACAGAATTATTTTTGATCAGTCTAACATTTGAATTAAATAAATGTAAGTAACGTAGATGTAATTACAATTCAAATTATTATTATATTATATCACATTACATTACCTTTATAATATATGCGTATATTTTCGTACATTTGAGTGCATATAATTATCAGTTTTATTTATAACCACAAACGGAGCATGAATAAGGTTTCTCTCCTGTATGTGCCAGCCTCATACGTTTAACTACACTATATTTCTCTGATGCTGTATATTCACAAACCAAACATGTATAAGGTTGTTCCCCTGTGTTTGTCCTTCTCATATGTGTAACCAAACTACCCTTCTGTACAGTTTTATACTGGCAACTAGAACACGAATATGGTTTATCAGCTGTATGTGTGCTCATATGGTTAACTAAAGCATTTTTCTCTGCAGTTTTATACAGGCAAATAGAACATGAATAAGGTTTCTCTCCTGTATACGTCTTCATATGTCTAACTAAATGACCCTTTCCTGCTGCTTTATATACACAAAGAGAACACAAATACGGTTTTTCACCTATATGAACCTTCATATGGGTCGCTAAAGTACTTTTCTCTCCTGCTTTATACTCACAAGTAGGACATAAATAATATAAGGCTTTTCTCCTGAATGTGTCCTCATATGTCTAACTAAAGTATGTTTCCTTAGTGTTTCATACTTGCTCATTCATATATGATATTGATTCACACAAGTATTCATATTTTCCACGAAATTAATCTTACCTTCTGCTCCAAAATCACAAACCTTAGACACAAAAGGTTTTTTTAAGAGACTTCCACTTGTGGCACATGAAGCAAATAATTCTTATTTTATATCCACTTCTTCATGTTTAATAGTTAATCCATGATAAGCCGTGTTGTTGATAGTAGCTTCAACAATAATCTCTTGCTTTACATGTAAGTTTCCAGCTACTTTATCTTCATCCCGTTTTATCACTGGTGCAAGTAACCGGCTGGATATAGCATTAATAAATTTAGGTTTTACGTCCATTGTGATAACAAAAATGGGGAGACGGTTTTTGTTTACATGCAATGGTAACAGTTTACAGTAGCTAAATAGTAGATTATGCAATGAGGGAGAGAAATTGCGCTGAAGTAAAATAGCATTCTCTTCGAGTTGCATATACTATTTTTTTCGCGTTGCAGGAAGATTTAAAACGAAAAACCTCTATTTCTTAAACGTCATTTATTGACATTTTAGTTACAATTATTTTAAAATTAGTAGCCTATGGTAAATTTTAAAGTTGGTGGCACTGTAAGTAATTATGACAAGAGCTCACAATTATATCAAGTTCGAGGTAGCAGGTTAGGTCAAAACTGACGCAAAACCTAACCTGATAACCTCGAATTTGACATAGTTGTTGTATCAGTCTCTAGGGAGTAAATGTTTTACTTCTGTCACAATTTTGATGCTATAGAAACCGACTTCTACGCCCGGTCGTGGAAAAATAGTTTTTTTAGAATCCCTAGAAAAAGGCCATGCAGTACAAAAAGTAAGTACGTAGAAGTCCGCTGAAAGGCGTTTTTAAAACAAAACTTACACAAATCTATTAGAAATTTCGAAAAATACGAAAATCACCGGCGAAATGACATAAAAACGTCATTTTATTTGGCTGCGCACGCAACGCAGAGTGTAGCTCCAGTGTTGTCATCTCATTTTTTAGGTGATCGGTAGATTTTTGCGCTAAATCTCCGTAGATCCCAAATATGTTCGGTAGACATAATAAAATGTGTTTTGTAGTACCTACTTACATTTTTGCAATTGCCAAGTTTCAGTAAACCAGCATTTAAAAATTCACGTATATTTATATGTCACTTTCTAATTAAATGAATAAAATCATGACGAAAATCCAATTATTTTATTAAGATGTTAGGGAAGATAGACGGTCGGCCTTACCTTTTGGCGAAAGTTATATTTGATGTTTTGCCGGCTGGTAACTATCGGCCTAATTGGGCTAGCTCGCCGCGAGGGTCGCAGGGTTCCAGCTATGCTGAAAAAGTATAAAAAAAAATAGGGCGCCAGGTCCACGACTCAAGTTCTAATCCTTATGCCGGACCGTACATAAGGTCAGGACAATTTCCAGCAGCACAAAGAAAACAATCAAATCAACCACCAAAGAAAATATCACAGCTTTATTAATAAATGGTGGGTATGTACTATAGTGCAAATACAAACATTAATGTACAACAAATCAGGCAGGCGTTCAAATACACATAAGTGATCATACGATGTACCAATTATAAATTTCAATGTAAATGTATATATATATATATCTAAATAAATTATTACAAATGCATGCAAAAAAAGAAGAAATGTAGTTTCGGGCCGTAAATAAATATTACCATGCAAATATTCATAAAGCAAAATTTAGGCCGCGAATCGTTGGACAGTACAAACACTCTAAAAAAAAAAAGAAACGAGGGTACGCCGGGCGTCGCGGAGACAATTAAAATAATTTAAATTGATTAAGCGCGAGTCGCGGAGCGGGTTTAAAATTTCGCGTATACCGGCTCAGAGCAATACAAGACCACCTCGGCTAACGTTTTAACCCCGAAGGTTAGCTCTAAATGACGCTATATCTATATTCAAAATTTTCTAAGGGGCGGAATCAGCGTGCGTTTGCGTGGCCACACATGAACGACGGTGTCCATATTAGAAATGCATTCAGTGTACGTATGTATATTTATATGCTAAAGAAAGCAAAGGCTTGGATTTGCCCATTACTCGGTTAGCGAAGATCTACAAATAATCACAATGCTCCCGAAGTCGGCTTATGAGGCACGCTACTGAAGTGTGCCTAACTTCACGCCGGACGTTTGACATGAAAATATTAAATACTGTTTTGTGATGTAAACAGCGAAGCTTTAAGGCTTCCGAACTGTGTTATGCAAGCTGGTGAGTAAACGCGACGTCCAGAAAGGACACAAGTGAAGCTCAAAGCTACAAGTTCTACTCTATAAATTTTTTTCAGATAACACAGGTCAATAAGGGTAGGAGACCCGAAGGCACAAACGGAGCAATACACAGGTAAACCTTATGACCTCAATTTAGCAAGTAGCAGAGGGTATCCGCATATCATTGCGCGGCGGCCCTAACATTTAATTACACAAATTCTAAATATTACTAATCTAACGATGCACGAAACCTATCACCTAAATCACATGCCCGAAGTGCTAACGGCATGAAACAGTATGATTCAATTATAAAGTACAACAGGCGCAATGCATATTATCTACAATAACGTCTTGCCTGCAGGAAAGTTTACCAGAACCTAATCTCTCCGTTTGCTCCCCTGTTGTTGGACGTAGCTAGCGAAGCAACGAGGGCGGCTGCAGCTGCGGGAGGCAGTGCCAGCTGTGGAGGCTGCAGAATGACTTGCAGGTGAGTGTAAAGCAGTTGCTCAATCTTCAGTGTTGCCCACGAGAGTTGCAACATTCACAGGCGATGCGACTATCTTAGGGCCCAGTGCATCGAACTGGATTCCAGCAGGGTGCAGTCGAACGGGATAGGCCTGCTCCAGACAGGAAGGATTTCAAGCAGATGGGGAGTGTCTTAATTCCCACCGGGAATTTTTGGCTAAAAACGCACAGAACCCAAATGTATTCCCGATTAATAAGAAACTGGCCTAATCTTACCTCAAGCTGGGGGTCGAGCCGAAAGAAGCGTGCTAAAGTAGTTTCCAGGAGATCCGCCAAAAGCGAAGGAATGCAAGTAAGTAGCTATCTAATCATTACGAACATCCACGATAACGCAGAAATGCTTCCAGATCCCTCAAACAATCTATTCGAAGAGGCGAGCCCTACCAAAGGGCTATGAAGCACTTAGCTGCAGAGGAACACCTACTAGCACGACAGTTTAGCTTGGAAAGAAAGCCGAAAAATTCAAAAACCCAGCCCACAGGTCATCTGATAACAGAAATTTGGGCCAGAAGAAGCCAAAAAAAACCAGTCAGGCAAGTTTGACTGCAGGCAAAGATAACATTGCTCTAGCAACAAATGGAATAGTTAAAAACAATTTGTATCACCGGTTGCCTAGCGGCCATACCCAAATATTTGTAGAAATATAGCAAGAATAAACCTAATTTGCAAAATATGAGTAATTAAACGAGGGATTGCTTACGAAACTGCATGATAATTATAGGAGAGTAATTAAAAATAAGATATAGCTAATTATACCTAGTTTAAAGTTTGCAAAAATTGACAAAAGCCAACCATAAATATTCAAGTTCAGAATTCAGCTAGCGAAAGTTCAATGCTACGGGGGGCACTCCAAAAGTATCGTAACAAAGAATTGTAGAAAAACTACACTAATTTACTTAAAACACTATTGTTTTCTAATTCATATATGCAAGTACAATAATACAGGGTGTCCCGCATAGATTGCATAATAATGCACTGGCGTGTTCTTTGGTCAAAAAGAAACAAAAAAGTCCTAATAAACATAAACATATATTCGCAAATGCATAGTTTCCGAGATAAACACTGTTTAAACAAATGTTCACAACAAAAGCAATAAACAATAAACTAAAAACTAAAATAAACTGTTACAAAAGATGTTCAATGTGTCTACCATTTTCTTCGACGCATGCACGAATTCTTCTCCTAAAAGAGCTTCGTGTTCGTTCAAAAATCCTCGGAACTTGCCTGACTTGGTTAAAAGCATAGTTAATTTTATTTCTTAAATCATCTAGGTCATGAATCGGTTCAGAGTAAACTATTGGTTTTATATATGCAAAAATCAAGCGGATTTAGATCTGGTGAACGAGGCGGCCATGGCACCGGACCACCACGCCCAATCCAGTTATTGCCGAATGTTTCGCTTAAGTAGTTCCTTACTTGTACGAAATAATGTGTGGGTGCGCCATCATGCATAAAATATGCATTTCGACGAGTTTGTACCGGTATATAATCAAATATTGCTTCCAATTCGTTTCGTAAGAATTGAAGGTATGCATCTCCTATTTGGAAGAAAACCGGTCTAGGACGTTTCAGCGCCGCCGGTTCATCGCCGCCGTTTCATCGCCGCCGTTCCATCGCCAGGCCCAGTTCATCACCAGCCGGTTCACCGCCCGCCAGTTCATCGCCAGTTATAGTAAATAAAATAAAAAATATATAAATTCACTTTATTTGAGAATAAGTCGTATTTAAGACTACAGACAATTAATGCACTCTAAATAATTAATTAGGACAATTAATAGAGGACTATAATTAATTTAAAAAACGTATATTCACTTTATTTGAGAATAAGTATTATTTAAGACTACATACAATTAATTTACTATAAATAATTAATTAGAACAATTAATAGACGACTAAAGTTAATTTTAAAAATGTATGTTTTGAAATTTGATATTTAAAACTGACAATTATGAGCTAACCCGCTGAGATATTCTATTGCATCCATATTGTAACATTCAGACACTATTCTTAAATATAATAAATTTAGTATTGTGTATTTTAATTTGGTTAAATCGTTAATACTTGAAAGGTTTCGATAAAATTTAGTACAGTACCGTTTTGAGGGGTGGCAGATCCAGATTTTTTCTAAAAAACCGCTAATATGAATTCTTGAAATTTTACTACTAAACACTGATATAGTAGGCCTTGGATTTTGTAGGAACGTGGCGCTTTTGGCTCCAAAAATACAGTTCATCAAGCTCTACCATTTAAGAAAATCGCACAATAAATAAAGATTTTACAGGGTGGCTCAAGAACAAATGAGTCACACTAAAGATGACCACATAGGAAAACTTTTCTTTTCTTCGTTTGCTCAAAATTTCTACTTCCATATTTGCAACTTATGCAGACATCGACAATAAACTAAATAATATTTGACAAAACCCGAATTATATACCCAAAATCCCAATGAAGTTCCTGCTCATTAGTGTACAGTTGGACGAAAACAACAAGGCTGAATATTTTCTAATCCTCTTAATATTTTAAACGTAAATAATACCTGCAACCATAGAAATTTCTATAACGTATGACAGGCGTATTGTTTATCCGTAAGCTGTAATATTCCGTTTAGAATACTGGTATTTAAAAATTAAGGATTGTTATCTTTTTAAGATTTTAAACGCAAATTACTTGTAAATAATACCTGCAACGAATAAAATTTTAAAATTTCTATTAACGTAAGATAGTCTTATTGTTTACGCGTAAGCTCTAATTTTCCGTTTAGTATAATTTAAAAATTAACGATTGTTATACTTAACTGGCATCATACATGTAAAACGTTTACTGGCAATACATTATGCGGCGGCGATAAAACGTCCTTGGCGATGAAACGGCGGCGATAAAACCGCTCGGCGAAGAAACGGCGGCGATGAAACGGCGGCGATGGACCGGCGGCGCTGAAACGTCCCATTCCGGAAGAAAACTGGGTCCTAGCAATTGATCTCCTATAACTCCAGCCCAAACGTTGAAAGAAAAGCGTCTTCGATGACGTGTTTCAACTATTGAATGGGAATTTTCATCGCTCCATATGTGCGCATTGTGGTGATTAAAAATCCCGTTTCGCGGGAAAGTGGCTTCGTCGGTAAATAAGACATTCGCCGGGAAATGAACGTTCACTTGTTCACGAAGTATAGCCCAACCACAAAAAGCTTCTCTGATTTCACTGTCTCTTTTGGTTAAAGCTTGCACCTGTTGATAATGAAAGGGGTGTAAAGACTGCTCTTTAAGAATTCGCCAAACAGTGCTTTTGCTCGTATTTTCCATGGCGAAAATTCGTCTTGTACTGGTTGTTGGATCTTCTCTAACTTTCTCCAAAATTGCTTCATCCAATTGCACAGGTCTAACATTTTCTCTTTACCTGGTTTCTTTCAATTTTACGCTTCCAGTCTCTCGAAAACGTTGGAAAACTCTTGCAAACATTCGGTGGGGCGGCAAATTTCTGTTGGGATATCGTTCTTTATACAAACGCGATGCTAGCAACAAATTTCCATCGGCTAAACCGTAAACAAAAACCATATCTACTAACTCTTCCACAGGATATGTAATCGGAGCCATGATAACAGATCGAAAAAAGTCTAATTAAGATACGCCAAAAAAAAATTAATTTAATAAAAAAGTAGTAAGCCTACTTAATGTTCGGATTTTACAATTTACTTAAGTCGGTACATGTCCTGTGGTACAAAATCAGTGTTTATCTCGGAAACTATGCATTTGCGAATATATGTTTATTAGGACTTTTTTGTTTCTTTTTGACCAAAGAACACGCCAGTGCATTATTATGCAATCTATGCAGGACACCCTGTATATAATACATGAAAAATATTTTAAATGTTTACGCATAACATATGACAAAAAATATAAAATAGTTCGTATTCTATCGCTTTCGCTAGTAGCTTTATCGCCCCTTACAGAATTTGTTTGGTCATTTTTGTAATAATGTTCTTATCAACAGCAAAATCGTAACGCTTATCCTGTCCTACATATCTTTTTGTATGTAAAACCGCTAATTGTTGTACTTGAAAGCCTATTTCTCGTTTTGGTTTTCATTAAATAGATATTAATAAGAACTGAAAAATATTTCTCCTACATAATAAAATTTTAACTTTAATATTATATTTTGGAAAATATTTAAAAAATTTAAAAATAATTTTTAGCTAAACTTAAAAAATATGTGTTTTCTGGTTTTGAGATTGTTCAATTAGCTAAAAATAACACACTCTAAAAAAATCTTATTGAAATCTTACTTAATTTCCGAAAAATAGCACTTCGGATTTTGACAATTTCGAAAAACTCCATTTTCTAAATAAGTAAAAATCACTCGGTATGTAGGATAAGCGCTACATAGGTTTTATACAAGCACAAATTATTAACGTAAAACTTTTTTTTTTGAAAAATAAAAAATTAAAAATTTTCCCATATTATGCCGACTTTTTGGCGGACACTGTATACCCAAAAAATAGTAGTAAGCGGGTTTTAAAACTACCATGATGTTACTGATGTTATGAATGCTGTGCGCTTATTTTATAAATTTCCCGTATTGCATACTCAATCAAAAACTTTATGAGTGACACTATATAATTCGAGGTTAGCAGGTTGGGTTTTGCGTCAGTCTCTGTCAAAACTGACGCAAAACCTAACCTGCTAACCTCGAAGTTGACATAGATTTACAGTGTCGCCAACATATTATTCATACAACAAATATTTCAAGCCAAGCTTGATTTCATTTTCGTTTGCTCACAGGTTACAATACATGTAAGCATTTTCATTGGCTATACAAAAACAAAACATTTAAAAGAATAGTTATTGCTGAACCACATCACTAAGAAATCCATTAGACTATAAAATATAGACAACAACAAGATCATTTACTAATTAACTTGTTGTGTTTATGTTCCTATTTTCTCGTGAACTAAGGCTTAGAAATTTACCACTGAAATCTAGAAGCACGTGTATGTAAATAAATAATTCTCGTAAATTTAAGATGTGATTCCTCGAATTTATCCTGGCGGACGTGTTGGTCATTACAGATTAATTTATGAATCTCTTTGCAAATTTCCATAAAATATAAGTTGTTCTGAATATTGTATACAAATAAAGAGTTGTCGGTGCTTTTTTCGGTTTAAATACTACCCGAGAAGAATTTTACGTATGATTATACGGTGTAACAAAAATTCGGTAGAAATAAGGGTCGTTTTGGTAGATCGGTAGGGGTAGATTGTAGATAAAATCGGTAGATCTACCGAAATATCGGTAGGGTTGGCAACATTGTGTAGCTGGAATATGTTACTGAAGCTCGAAAAACACCAGCGGCAACACCCATTGATTTAAAGTAAATAGATAGAATGAAAAAAAAACTGCAGTAGGTATAGTAGACCACAACCTTTTAGTGGGTACTAAGAACACACGAATCTTAAACCGCAGCTAACCTAAAATTATACTTCTTGAGCATGAGACAGGTGTGGTCTACGATGTTGCATTTTAGCCCAAGTATTTACTAGATGCCTCTATACTTTTACTTTTATAACCGTTTGGGCTGTGCCCAGTGTTGCCAGACGTACGAGAATTATCGTTTTTGTAAGATAATTTTACCAGTCCTACGATGTACAATAGCACATGTACGATAATGGCAAAATGTACGATAATTTGGCTATTATTAAAAATTCTCGCAAATTTGGCAGATAAGTACCTACTAATATTGAACGTATCTTCAATATGACTGTTACGTGCAGATATTTTTGCTGAACCGGTATTACCAACAAGGTGCTGAAATTTAATTCGGTGCTGCTATTATTTATGATAACAAGCTGATCACATACATCACCGCCTTTCCACATGCCCACTTTCGACTTGCATGTTTTACAAAAAATGCATCTCGCAGGCATTCTCGATTCGCGGTTTAATTATTAGCACTTATCGTCGACTTACAATCTTCTTCTACCACACCACTGATCTAAATATGTAGTATGTAGTTCAGTGTACCACACAGACCATGTAAAATCGGATTTGTTTCTGAATTATTTCATGCTTGTTGAAGGGGGTTGAAGGACCAGCCACCTGTCTGCCTGTCGTCGGGTGAAATAAAAACAATGCTGAGTTTAACATCAAATTTAATGTGACGGTTTTAAATACATTCGACATTAATATTGCATCTTTAGCATCCCGGTGGGCGACGGTGCCGTAGCCGGACATCGGGGGTGGCAGGAACGCTAAAGGTAGGGGTTAGAAATTACGTGGAAATGAGCGGAAGTACGTACTTGTAGCTCGCCTGGAGCGGACCCCTGGGTGGGTGCTGGAGCCGTAGCCCTTTCTGGTTCTTGGAATTCGTGAGGCGCGGGGCTCGAGGCGTTGCACTGATTTGCACCACTGGTTGTTGTCGTCTGTCTGCTCTTATCACCCTTGTGTTTTTGAGGGGGGGAAAACGGGGTGGCCTTTTCTGATTGGCGCAACTGTGTCGCGTGACGTACGGGGAGCTTTATTTGGAAACATGGGTTTTGGAGGCGGGAAAATATTGTAATGAACACGAAACACTTGTAGTTATATTTTTCTATGTACCATCCAAAATATTATAATAGGATAAAATGTACGATAATGTACGATAATTGTTACTGCTGTCGTAGGATAATAATGTTTATTCGATCTGGCAACACTGCGGAGTGCGCCACAGCGTTAAGGGTATTGTAACGATAGTTGGCACCACAGACAAGAAAGGAAATAGATACCTCACTCCCTTACTCAGAAGTAGGTTCAGGAACTTGCGCGACACCTGGAGTTTCTGACAAGATTTAGAACACAACAACATACCAAACTTTATAGATCACTGCAATTTTGTCGCTACACTACGCGGAACTTGTCGGGCAATTTAAATTCAAATTTGTGTGATACAGTCGCGGCCAAAAAACGGAACACTTTTTTTTACCTAATTTTCAAAATGCGAAAACAAGTGCGGAAACTGACAATTCTAATTAATAATTATCATCAAAAGTTATAGTTTAGATCTGAATTAGAGTGCTTTATTAACCAGGCAAGCTTATCCCACTAGATTTTGTGTCACAGGGATTTTAGCGCCAAGCCGTTGGCTGCGCTGACCGGTAACCGTGCGTTCTGTCGTCTGTCAAGCAAGCAAGACTAGAAACCGTTGGAGCACGTACTGTTTGATCCAGACGAACACTGCATGCTGATTTAAATCTTGGTGCATTATATTACGATGTTAATTATAATTACAGTCTTCTTCCAAGTGTGGTTATTTAAATCTATATATACAGTGTGTGAGTGTTGTTCTGTGCTGTCAACTGTATCTGTCAGTTCTATTGAGTTCTGTCACTCGTCACTGTTGTTTTAACTAAGTAATGTTCTCTAGTTTAAACCACGTGCATGTTCGTTAACAGTGTTTTCGTTTCGATTTTTTCTGCTTTTTTTATTTGTTTAAAAACCAATCCTTTTTAAGACTGATAAAATTAAATGACAGGATCCTTGTTTTTCCGACTTACCGTATGCTATTTGGAAAGTAACTAGAATTTGAATTTGCCGCCACTTTCAGTAACTCAAAATGGCGGACGAGCTTGCTCATATAAATATAGTACCTTAATTTGAATAATGACTTTTGATAACATTTATTAATTGGAATTGTCAGTGTCAGCCAGTTTTCGCATTTTGAGAGTTAGGTAAAATAAGTGTCGAGTTTTTCTTGGTCGCAACTGTATTTCCTTATACTGGTAAAACTGCTTATATGAATATTTTCATTTGAATTTTGTATTTGCATTTTTATTGACAAAATTAAGCAACTGCAAGTATACTAAGCTGATTTGGCAGAACTTGCAAAAAATTTAAATTCAAATTATAAGCAAAGAGCATATAATTAGTTTGCTCTTTGTTATAATAGAACAATAAAGAAGCCAACCTGCGATCGATCACTAATAATAATATATAATAATCAATGGTAGTATAATCGCAGATCAACACCCTTATCATTTATACACCACGGTAGCTCTGAAATGTTCTTACTCACCGCAATGACCTAACTAGCTTCAAATTCGGTGGCCTTGGGTCACAGATTTCTATCATCAGCTGAACTACTGCAAGCTCTTTCAATAATAAGAAAAACACAGGGCGCCAGAAATCACAGATTTCGAGAAATAAATAAAATTACAGCAACAATTAGGTTTATTTGGTTAATAAATAATGGTTGCTTGCAACATCGTAATTAGGTCTGTAAATTGTTTATCACAAAGTTTAAATACAGTATATAACTAATGCTGAAAATGCAGCACGCACAAAGAATATGTGAACCTGTTTTGGGCGCTTGGATTGAATATGATTGCAATTCAATGAAGGAGTAAGCTTACCACTGTCATATGTTTTAACCGTTATCTCGGTATTGATAGTAAAATTGCGTGAGAGCACTTCTTACAAAATTCTCAATACGTATTCATTAAGCAAAACTTTAAATTTGTGAATTGTAAATTTAGGAACAATTAATACATTACGTTTTAAATTTGTAAAGCGCAGTTTAAATTTGTAAATTGTAAATCTGACTTTTAAAGCAGAGATTTATGAACAATTAATACATTATGTTTTAAATATGTAAAGCGTAGTTTAAATTTGTAAATTGTAAATTGGAAGCGTTGTTACAATCGATTCAACCAACAATTCATAGGCGGACGTGGTTGTCAACAAACGTTGAAACACTAACCTGGGTGGTGATAAAGAAAACGTTGCCGGTAGGCACTGAATTGGTCCACGATTAGCTTAGCGTAAGCCGACAGCAATATCGAACTCGTGGCCGAAGTTGATAAGGAATAGACGCTCCTTGTACAACTTGGTAAGCTCAAGGTAACATTCCAGAAATGAGTTGCGGGTCCAAGTTATTGATTAGGGTGTTAATTAGGAAACCCAGATAAAGAGTCGTCTAAAAACGGCATCTAATAATGTCGTTTAAAAGTGACGTTGAAGAATATCGTCAAAGAGCTAATAAAAAAACGGGAAATTACTAAACTTGAATATCAAACCAAGGAGCGTAAACATACCTGATTTTAGTCATCAACTCACAAACGAAGTCAATTAAAAATTGGTGCAGTAGCACGCGGGAATGCCTTCGTAGAAGCAAGTTACTTCAACCGAATGCAGAAATAGAATGCCCGCAGATCGGCCAACAAGTGAAAAACAGCTGAAGGCTGGAGCGTCGCGATAACGAGCAATACGGACTTTCCAGAATCGGTACAAAGTGAGTGGACCAAAAATTTGAAATAATTCGAAATACAGCGAATTATAACTCAAGTGAAAATATACAGGTTGGCCCGGAAGTGACTAAATGGCGAAACAAATAGCAGGAGCTAAAGATTTGTTTCAATAAGTGAAGTTTCATAGCAATTTTATCAGCACTTTATATTGAAAACAACCCTCTCTGGGAAACTGCAGGGCAAACATACTTACAATCCAGTTTTTAGAAGAATGTTTAGCGTTAACACCCTTGCTGTTTTTATAACCTTGTTGATTTAATGCGGCTACTTATTTAATAAATAAAAGTAACTGGCCCTGCTTAGTACTTTTATTAATATCTAGTTTACCTAAACATTTTAAAGTTGCAATTGGCATACACTTAATAATTAATGTGTAAACGTTTGCTTTGCATTTAAATACAATGAAGTAAGTACTATAAGTAACTAATTTAAATCTTATACAACTTTTTTGATAAAATCACAATAAATATTTTAATGGAAGATTATACAGTAAATGTTATAGGATTTTACTTTAATGTAGTAACTCACTGAATTTTTAAATCGACAATTCGATATCTACTACAACAAACTCCAGTAAGTTACTTTTTCTTCATAATACGTATGTTTCAGGATTTTTCATTCAATGATCAAATTTAGTATTACGTCAATGTAATACCGATGGAGCCACAATTATATATAACAGCAATGAGATAACATGAACAAGAAAATAACTCGTATTGCTTGAGTAAGAAAGAGATAAACATAGTAGCAAATATTCGAGAAGGCTTAATTTAATTATGACATTTGTCAACTAAACATGCCTACTAAAATAACTTTTTCGTATGGCCATCTCTTTCTTACTCAAGCATTTTATTTTGTTATTCATGTTATCTCATTGCTGTTATATATAATTATGGCCCCATCCGTATAATATAAATATGAATTTTTCAAAAGTAGAATCACGAGTGCTTAACTCTTGTTGGAAAGATTATAATTTCATAAACAATTGGTTACTTAAATTAAACAAGAAGAAATTGACAAAAAGATAAGCGCTTAACGCGAGGGTTCTTTTGTTAGAAGTTTAACCGATCTTGGTTGAATCGTCTGGTCTTAATCCGTATTAACCCGCTGTTTCTTAGAAAATCCCTTAACAATAAAAAACCGTCTAACGTTCGTTGCCAATTATCAAAACATGGCACTTTAGTTTCTTTGCTATTTTTAATAAAATGCATGCTTTTTAGGACGGGTAAAGCAGTTTTCCAGTAGGAAACATGGTCACTGTTATCCCCATAAATTGGCACAGACGTCCGAAGCGGCTTTCCATTCATGTCTTGCTTTGCACTGCCATTGCAACTGTCGAAGAGGGTGTCAAAATATTTTAAAAACGAGACTGTTTCTCTAGAATCTTCTCGCAATTGCAAATTTTTGTGCGCAGTCAGAGCAGCTAAAAATAAAAACATTTTCAATCATTTTTCAAAATTAAATATTTCAGCAGTTGAACATACTATTTTCGATCATTAGATTCATGGTGCTAGATATAGTATGACTAAACACCTGAGCACAAGGTGAAACTTTCATTTTGTTGATTTTTTTTGGGTGAACATGGTGTTCTGTTATTTTAGGCATAGCTCTAAGATCACAGCTGAAATTGTCCAATAACCAAGTGTTATATACATGTTCCCACTTAGCTATTCTTTGCTGTCCATTAATTTTAAAATGTATATCCTTCGTTAATGAATTATTACGGATGGATTTCAATAAATGTGGCACATCAAATAGAGGAACAATTTTTTTCTGGTCAATTTCAAATATATATTTATCGGTACCAGTTTCTTCTCGGGTCTGTTCCACTAATTTCTTAATAGCACTGACATTATTACTTCCTTGATCACATACAGTGGCTACAACCTTTAGTCCAGCTACATGTGCCTCCCTGATAATATCTTCTACGTTTTTTTTTATTTGTTCGCTCTTTGCACCCCCTTTTACGAAATAGTATCCAACAGGTTGTTTCCAGTTACCCGCAATACCCAGAGCATATATACCTGAAAAATTTTAAAATTCAAGTTTTGAATAACTATGATACTGATATTAGAAGAAGTAGAAAAAGAACTGCAGTCACACATATTTTAAAGCATTTACTAAGTGAAAAATATACTATTAATACGTGCTAAAGTAATGCGAAGGTAAACTTTCACGTTCGCGTCAATCCTTCAACAGGCTTAACTGAGAAATTTAAACGATATAGGTAGAACAATTAAAATGAAATAAAATACCTGAGCATGGTTAGCTATGTTCCTAGTTTTGTGCGAACCGCAATCTTCCAAGCCCTCGATTTGATCCTGGAACTGGTTGTAGTGAACACTTGGTTCTAACGCCATTTCATCAAAGAGAAGAACACAATATTTGTTTATTGGCTTCATCCTTTTGGTAGCACTCTTAAGTGCGTCAAATATGGCATGGTGGATTTCCGGAAATACTGGAACTCTTGAGAGTAGTTTTAGAAGGGTGATTCTGGACGGTAAAGCAAATATTGATGATAATAATTTGTACGTGGTGGGACTCTGTTTATAAAGAGCCAATGCCAATATTTTGTCTTCTAAAGCAAATCTTCGTCCTTTTGCTTTCTTTCCGATGCACTCAATTTGCCTTTTAATAAAATGGAAAGCTGTAGAATTTAAATCCTTTGCCAAATTAGTGAAACATATTTCTCGGCTGTACATTTCACTTGCTTTCAATTTTTCTTTAAAACTCCACTTGCTCTTGGTTAATCGAGCTGCTCTTCTTCTGTAATAACTCGCCTGTTTATATAAGGTTCTTGCTCTTGGACACAATTCCAACATCTTGTTCACTCCTAGACCACACAGTATTCCACAACCTGGAACAATAAAAAGTCAAAATAAACTGTAGAAGCTCTTTATAGCTATTCAGTTACAAAGACAGTGCAAAGGGAAAAATAGAGTAGACCCTAAACTGCTTTTTGAAGTCAAGCTGATGCCATCAGTTTTGTGCTTACAGTTTACTACTTGAAAAAAGGGTTAATTTATAACAATCAGAGCAATACAAAATATGTGACTGGAATGCTGTATTAATTGACTCAGAAATGTATTGTTATATAATCGAGAACATGTACAGAATAAAGTCGATCACAATCTACTCTCTTTTTATAAGGAATGCTGGAGCGGCACAAACGGGACCTTAGAGATAGCAACGATTAAATTCCTTTTACTTACCCAAGCTTCTTTCGAAACGCTCACTATTGCATTTCTTCTTTATGGGTGTTTCTGGGGGTGCTCCATTTGCATCGTTATAAGGTCTCTTCATGGGGGACTTGCAACAAGCAGGAATCATTGGATGCTCTACTATTTCTACGGTCTGAGATGACGTAGGATTATTGAATTCTCGGAGCGGTGTTTTATTATATGTGGGATCAACGCGGTAATCAAATAATTCATGTCGGTGTTCTCCACTCGCATAAGATTGAAGAGCAGTACGTAGTTCATCTAAAGATTTTAAGATATTTTAAATTGTCTTTTATACAACAATTCATAATTAGCAAAAGAATCTACACCTACCTGAATGTTGAGGCAAAAACAACTTAGGGTAAACGTCGATATCACTGCTTAAAACTTTTTTAATTGTGGTGTTTTTCCAAAAATCTTCTTTGACAAAGTGTTTGCTACACATTCGCTTATTTTTGAAAATATATTGCTGGTCTTCACTCTCTAATCGTA
>CALNHX010001998.1:0-196806 GCA_940337035.1 Agriotes lineatus | reverse complement strand
AAAGTTGAACATCTTTGTTCAAACTCTCTTGGAGTATCAAACAGAAACTTATGTCAAAATGAGGAGCATCGACTGCAAGAAAAAAACTGAACCGCGAAACGTTGAAGAAACAACAGTGTTTAGAAGTTCGTTTGCCCGCTTACAAAACGGATCTATTAAGTAGACCGAGTTTCATGCAGCAAGGATGCCATCACTTTGGCGATGTCGTGATGCACAAGAAGTAATTTCATTTGGTGAAAAAAACAAATATCGAAAACACAAAAATACTTGCATGTTATTGTCTAAAGAAAGTGGAAATAAGCTTTTCCATTTAAACACGCCGAATCTATATATGTCAGAGCTTAGGGGTAGTTCAGGGCGTAACCACTTCGATTTTACACATTAAGTCCGATAAGCACAGTTTATTTGGTTGAAAACTAAAATAACCAATAAATAGCCCGCAATGGCTAAATGATCATAACTAATAATAAGAGTTGGAACGGTAATGGTCCGGCGCCCGCAACTTCGTCCACCACCTTTGCTTTTCTATACAAGAATGCCCTGATCTCGGCAAAGCTACTCATTCCCTCATTCCCATATTGTTTGGGTCTTGCAGGCGCCGTTTCATTCAATAGGAAATTACCTATCGCGTTCCTTCTGTGAACTCATAAACAAAACAGTTCAAAGGAAACATAACATAACTAGAAAACATAACTCATAGGCGGAGACATTAGTCCAAATATATTCGGCGCCGACATATATTTAAAACGTAAAACGTTTTTTTTGACATCTATTTTGAGACTTCCACCGCCCCCCCCCCCCCCCGATTTCCATAATTCTTTTTTTAAATGAAAGCTGTCACCGTGTAGATGTGCACAAAATTGCAAATAACTGTATAACTTTTAGAGAAAAATCTAAATATTGTAGCGCTAAGTCACGTAGCTTTGGAGCGTCGTAGCAGTGGACCAAGTAAACTTTCAAAGTCGGCGCGCGGTGTTCTGTTGATTTTTAAAATGGACCACTCGAATTTGTTTGGGTAAAATACAGCCGCTGAATGAGAGTTAGAATATAGTTTATGGGCTTTGTATGCGTTAGACAGAAATAGAGATATGCGATTAACATCTATCATCCACAGAATCAAAGTCTCATTTTTACTGTCATCTCTTTCTAATAAAAGTAGTTCACTTGCTGTGTTTAATGACTCATTTGTACGCATGAAACTTAAACAAGCTGCACAGTTATATTTTTTCAAAGTTTTATATGCCACGTAACCAGCGACATTTTTCTAAAGTTGCTTCTTCTATCGCGGGTTGGATGCATATTTAATGATTAATGAGTAGAGCGATGATTAAAAAGCATTTATTTATGGAGAATAAGCGCTTATAATAAGCCTTTAAACTGAAACAACCTAAAACAGAAGCCAAAATAAGCACTCAAAAAAGCTAAATAAGAGAAAAAATTGAAAAGGTCATTTTATTTACAAAATAAGAAAAACTAAATATAAACGCAGTATAATAAAAATATTAAATTGTATTACATAGTTAATAGATGATTAATTAAAAATATTGTAAAAGCAATTTATGATAATGTATTTTTTCAAATTTTCCGGTGAAAAAGATTGCCTGCGGTCTGTTAAAATAGTCTTGTAAATAGAGAAACTTCTCTCTACCTCTACCGATGTTATTGGCGCATCTTTAAATGTGTCCACCCTTCCGCCGCGCCGTGGAGTAGCAAAGACATGATTGATTTAATCTACTGGTCAATAGAAACTCATAACCAGGTTTAGGATAATATTCTTAGCGTTTTATACCATAAATGCATATTTTGAAGGTTTCTAATTAATGCTGCATTTTTCTAAAAACATTGATTCATTGATTAAATGTAATTATTTTGAAAGTTTTAAGTACCTACTTTAAAAGCAAAACACCATGAAAAACACAGTTGTTTACATTTTTGGTTGAATATTGGTAATTTTTAGACAGGACAGTAGGTAGGCAACACATTTTACAAGAATACATTATTTGAAATGTAATAAACTTGCAATGTTATTTCTGTCTGTCTGAATCAACTTGCAAGATGCCTGGCTACATTAATACGAATCTTAACTATGTTACTTGCGGTTTACCAATATGTTGTGCTTATATACAATTTTGATCAGGTAGAAATTAATAAAATGTGATTTTTCAATTGATTAAATATTAACTACAAGATTGGCACTTTTTAAAAAATGGTGATGTACAAGGGTGTATAAACACAATTAATACCAAAATCAATATTGACAATATACTTTGACATTCAATTAACCCGGAATCATTCAAAAACCGTATCTAAATCTAACAAAATTACTAAACACGGTACCAAAATGCCCCATTGCGCTCTGCTCAGGTAGACGGATTTTTAGCCTAGAGCGTTCTGAGCTAAACGAGCAGACTAGAAATCCGTGAAACGCAACAGATTACACCAGCTTAGGTCTCGTTCTTCATTTCAAATGCTGATTTTACTTATACTTGATAAAGCACTTCCAACTCGAGTATCATCAAGTGACATGTTATTACCATGATCCAGTGTCAAAGCAGTAAAAGTGGTATTTTCGGCACTTACTAAATTACGAGTATTTAGTATTTTACTAAAAAAAAACGCAATAACTTAAACACGCTTAAAAGGTCTTTAGCTATGCCTGCAGAATTACATTTAATTTTAATACTAAAAATATTTCTATTATCCAATTAATAAAACTTTGTACTCACCGCATTGTATTACCGTTATCGCACCTAGATTCTATTTAAAGAAAATGACTTTCGAATTCATAATGTAAGGTATTCCAAGAAATATGTTGCAGAATTGATATTCTAGAAATCCATTACTTTCTATAAATTTTTCTCCAAAAAAAATTAGGTAAACTTCACTTCAAATGCCCATATATGTATGATTTTACTTCCTTTTACGATAAAGGAAGTATTGGATTCACCCCAAAAATTCGAATTTGTGTTTTTAACAGATCTTCACGTTTAGAGTCCCCTGAACCCAAAAACATGTTTTTGCAAGCTTTTGCAAGCTTTTGAATAAAACGCATAACAGGAAGTAGGTGTTTTTATCTTGTGATTTTTCAGTTTTTTCGATTTTTTCAAAAACTTTTATAACGATTTTTTCAAACTTTACACTTTTATTTCATTTTTAATGTGTATTGATGTGAGATAGGCAATTTTCCAGTTGTATACTTCTAAAATGGGTTTCTTTGTTTTTTATTAACTCCGATTTTAAATAGAACACCGGGTATATTATTACATTTTTGAATTTAGCTTAAAATTTTAGAGAAAATGTGTCTCTTTAACTAACGCTCTATTTTGTCCCGTAGAATTTGTAATTTTTGAAATTTTTTGACAAATGCTTAAAAATTAAAAATAAAATTTTAGCTAATTATAAAATCACTGTAAAAGAAAGTACTGTGAGTGTATCACACAGATTATTATATAGTGTATTAAATTAAAAATCGCAACTACATATTTTGTTTTAATCACAAAGAATTAATTGTTATAATTATACAATGACGTAACGTAACAAAATCGAAACTATATTTTTTGTCGCAATCATTAACACACCGTTTAACATTAGTTAGTTGGATTAAAAACGGCTTTTATAACACTGCTGTGAAAAGTAATGACCTTTGAAGTACGAAATAACATTAGGTACTTATTTGTCAAATTGAAGTATAAGAATATCAAATCAATACAAAGATTAAATAAATCTGGAAGAACGGAGCTTTACCGAGTTCATCTACCCCAATCTATACCATAAAATCGGTGGTCTCTTTCTTTGTGTGCATCTTTGTTCGGTATCTGCTCCGAAGATACTGGACCGATTAAATTGTATGATAGCTTAAAATTTTGCTAATTTTTAGACTTACATTGTAGGCCGGTTTTTATCATATAAACAACCATTTTACAGTAGGTCGAGATATTTCGATAGATTGTATTTATCGTCCGATGTGGCTCATATTCAGAATATATGTTAGTTACGGGGAATAAAATATTTTTACAAAAAATGGACCGATAAGTGGCGCTGGAGTCGAGATATTTATGGTCTAACTTTGCTCATATTCAGAAGATGTGTGTACAAAAGCAAATTATTTTTGGGCAGCACAACGTTTGCCGGGTCAGTTAGTCCATTATCCTTTATCTAATAGACTTGTCTGTCCGGGACGCTGTTTTGTCTGTCCGGGACGCTGTTTCAGCAGCCAAACCGTAAGAGATAGAGAAAAAAGTTATGAAAGTTATATGTTGGGAATGGTCATGTCAGGTTAGGAACCGAATTTCAGTCACGTGACACTTCCGGTTTCCGCTGTTTCAGCAGCCAAACGGAGCTGCGACCCTCTGCGCCTTAAAACCTCGATCGATTAGGCAACCACTTTGACAGCTTCCAGAATGTTCCGATACGGCGTACCACTTTGACACCTTCCAGTCTGGGTACAGTTTTTAATTAATACGCGTTCTATTTGAAAATGGTGTTTTTTGTTTTTTTAAATGTGACATTTGTCTCACTGGGTTGCTAGTAGATAACTATTTTCTAATTTCCCAAACGTTCAACTGGAGAATGCGATGTCTGTAAATTTATTAAAAAGTTTGTAATTCAAACACCATGCATCTGAATTGTGGATACTGGTTTACATTAACAATATGAAAATTGGTGTTGGACGTAATAGAACAAGTTTATCTAAACACTCACTGTTTAGTATTGCTAGGTGACTGTAATATAAATTTGTTACGTGATACAAGAGATCGTAACCTCTTTATGTCTTTAATGTCAGACTTTCGTCTAAAACAAATTATAAATAAACCAACAAGAATAACTCCAACTCCGGAGTCATTAATTGATGTCGTGTGTATTAGTGAAAATTTAGATTTTGAGCATTGCGGCATAAGCGACATCAACAGTAACTCTGACCATTTGCTTGTATTTGTCACCTTGAGATTAGAAAATGATAAACCAAAGCCGCGTTTGTTATGCTATCGAGACTACAAAAACTTCGATTTAAATAAATTTGCACTTGATTCTTTAGAAATTCAGTGGCAATTCTTTGATAGTATCGCAGATATAAATTATCGCACACAGTGTTTAAACTAAGCAATCCTGTTTTTATTTGACCTGCATGCTCCTCTAACTGTCATTAAAACAAGGCGTAATTATCAGCCATATATCACTGATACGGTAAAGGTTATGATTCGGCTAAAGAAAACAGCATATAAAAAATACTCTAAAACTAAATCAGCCGTTGATAGGCAATATTACGTCGAAATAAGAAATTATGTAAAAGAATCCATTGCTAGAGCAAAAAAAGCATACATGCAGTATGTTGTTCAACAAAATAAAAATAATTCAAAAATGCTCTGGAAAAATCTTAAAAACTGGGGAATATGCACGGATAAGTAGAGGATGATTGCTTACCTAATCATTTAACAGAACCTGATACAATCAATAATCATTTCCTGAATGTTGCTGGACAGTCAGCTGTCGATCCAGATGTAGTGACTTAATTAAAAATAATAGGTTAAATAGTAATAATTTTGAATGAAAATTGTAACCAATGAAGACATATACCAAAGCTTACGTAGTGTTAAATCTCAAGCATATGGAATTGATGACATTAATATTAAAATGATCGGTATAGTTTTACCATACTGCATTGATGTGTTAAGAAACATTTTTAATTTCCCATTAGAACAGGCGTTATTCCTGACGTCTGGAAAATTGCAAATGTATTACCCCTCCCAAAAGTAACAAATGCGGATACGATTAATGATTTAAGACCTATATCAATATTACCGGCCTTTTCAAAGATACTGGAGGTGATTGTGGCAAAACAGGTGACAGAATATTTAGAAACAAATCAGCTCTTGCCCCCAATACAGTCGAGCTTTCGGCAAAAGCACAGTACCACGACCGCATTATTAAAGGTTGTTAATGATGTAGCAACTGCTTTCGAGCAATCATCTTCCACAGTCTTAATTTTATTGGATCAATCTAAGGCATTCGATTTAGTTAACTTTAGTTTACTTATAGCTAAGCTATCGTACATTGGTTTCAGCGATTCTGCCCTGGCTTGGTTTCATAATTACTTAAATCAACGTAAGCAAAGAGTTAAAATAAGCAATGAAGTATATTCGCAGTTAAAAATTACTACTAGCGGCGTACCCCAGGGCAGTATCCTCGGGCCAATACTATTTTCTATTTTTACATTTGACCTTCCAAAAGTAGTTAAACATTGTCGATTGCATTTATATGCAGATGACATGCAGTTGTACAAATATTCTTCTGCTAATGGCGCGAAAGACTCTATTGATTTATTAAACATAGATTTAGATAATGTATTCCGATGGTGTACTAGTAGTGGTTTAAAATAAACTCCAATAAAACTGTAGCGATATGTATAGGTTCGCAAAGACATAGAGATGTAATATGTAGTCAAATTGTTACGGTTAATGGTACTGCAATTGAATGGATTTCACTCGCAAAAAATTTGGTTTATATATGGATCATAAACTGTGCTTTAACGAACACGTTAACAATGTTTATAAAATTACACTTTATAAATTAAAATCATTGTATCACCTCAAGTTTCAACTTGATGAAGAATTAAAATTAAAACTTGTTAAATCACTTATATATCCACACATTGATTATTGTGCTATGGTGTATTGTTACTTCTTGCCAAAGTATAATCAACAAAAGCTACAAAAAAAATCAAAATGCTTGTATGCGCTTGTCTGTAACATTACCTATAGAAGTCATGTAACACCTTATCTCTGCAGAATGGGTGAACCAAGTGAACAGAATTGCCTGGAGGCTGGATCAGGATTGCGTTGCTTTGCGCTGGTGTTCTATCCCTTAAGCACATAAACGAGACTGCGTTTATGTTTTAAACCAATGTAGTCAATGGTAGGTACTTAAAAGGGACGACAGTAAACTACCCTGAGAGACACAGCCTCACGTCTCGATAATATTATGGCTTGGTATCAGGGTAGCGAAGTAGTGAATGAATCAGACATTAGATGCAGATTGTTTTATTACGAAAATAAACGTTCTATTTATACAAAACAAGAATGCTTAACTAAGTAACATATCAAAGTTTAGAATAGTGTAGTGTACTGGAATGCGTTTAAAGATACAAAAACAGCAATTCAGCACAGTAAGCTTTTATAGTTCCGTATGTGTTTGCAGGACAGAGCGGTGAACTTGGGTTTACTAGTGCTCGTATTGCGTGAAATGCCAAGTTGCAGTTTGCTGCGGTTTTTAAACTCAATGCTTGCGAAACAAGATTAGTTTGTTAATATTTCGTAAATAGGAACTGAAATTTGCTTGTTTTAATTCAAGATTAAAACAAATCCAAAATTAAATATAAACTGGCGAAATTATGAAGTAAAACTGGAGGTTAAAACTGCTTGTTTATGAAATCAGAGTTACATTTAGAACTTCTGACTGGATTTCGTAAATTTTCTTATTAAAATTTATGTATCAAAAAGAGTATCATATTTGTGCTTAAATTTCTTGTATAAACCATTGGCTTCGAAAAACCTGTATATTTGTATAATTTATTAATCCGAAGATCCTGCATAACGTAAATGTTAGAACTAATTATGAAGGATCTTTTTCGTATATAGCCCCTTCTTTTCTAAATACAGTAATAAATCAATTAGATTTTTCTTATAATCATTTTGTGAGTTATATAAAATAATTGCCTAACCTAAATAGCATGAAATAATTTTTTTATACAAATGTTTATATATTGTATGTTGTTTAAATCTTTGAATTGTTAGTATAGTTAATGCAATTATTTTATTATAGTGTGAACACTAAAATAAGTTTATAATGGTGAAATGGAAGAACGGTTCGCCGAATTATCACCGTTTGTGTATTTTTTTTATTGCACAATAAATATCTTTATTATTATTATTATTATAATGGAAACATACCCCTTACTGCGACAGTGCAGCATTAAAAGAGGCTTTTAGCGCAGCCATTTTTTAATGCTGCGATGCCGGAAAAGCCATCTTAATGCGTCATAGACAAATTGTCTTATAGAAATTAGCATCTTGTTGCAGCAACTTCCAGAAGTGAAAACAGCGCCACTTTTACATTAGCACGAGATGGCGGTGCAATGCGCTTCGGGAAGACGGCAAGTCTCAACTAAATATGACAGTGGCGCTGATTTCAGATCCAAAAATTAGGAGGCATTAAACATAACTCCGCGTGCAGGGCAGAGGGCAAGATGGTGCCATACGAGTATTCGACAGTCAGTTGTGGTTTGCTTCTAGAATGTAGAAGCGCGCTTTTAAAACTATGAATTCGTATTATGTGTATCGCCATTTTAACGCATAATTAATAAATCGTAGTACAGCGTGATTACTAAAAAGTGGGGAAAAAGCGGGAAATTTTGAATTAAATCCTAGTAATAATGGGTTAGAATATTGAATAATTTTATTTCATTTTTCTTACAGCATTTGTAATACGATGGGTTTTAGGAAAGAGCATGATGCCTTTAAGTTAATGGCTCATTATCGTTGCTGCTCATTTGCTGCAAATTGTTACTTATAAAGCTATACATTTTTGGAATTATTTAGCCACCAGTGGTACAATCAATTCTAGTGATAGATCTTACCAGTAATTTTTAAAACCTATTCGTACAATGTGTTGCCTACAATACAATCCCCAGGCAATTACGCTCACACTGTGCTACATACTTTCTAACAATCTATGAATTATCATGGCATCATTATTTATGAATCATGTCATGTGACGCCTTGACATTGTCAAGTAACCACATAACCCCAAACTGCGTAAAGTTTACTTGCTAGATAAGCATGTTTTAAGCACTCGCAGCGTCGCAGCTCCAGTGCATCTGATGAGATAATTGAACGGAGAATGTTTTTATCGTTGTCGTTTAAACAAACGGTAACAAATTTGCTATACGAAATCATAGATATGATTCGGTTACCTACAAAAAGGCGAGTGTGTAACTACGTAAAAATTATTTAATATTTAAAGCGAGTAATAGTAATTTATTATACAAGACGATAAAGTTAAATTTTATCCACGAGTGAATCGTTTAACGTCGAGACGAAGTCGAGACGTTAATGATTCAAGAGTGGATAGAAATAACTTTATGGTCGTGTATAATACAATATTTTTTTCTATAGCAAGAAATTTCACAATTTCAAAAGAAAATAAGGACAGTCAATCACATTTCAAAATGTCAGTAGCTAGATTGGGTTGCTACGATAATACGAAGCTGTCATATTTAATTTAAACAAAAGTTAGAAAATTAAATTACTTTATCTATCCTTGATGTTAAAGTAAAACTTGACCTTTTGTTTTGAGTTGATAAAAGCACACTTTAACATGTGCTATAGAAAAAAAAATGTATTTGCTTGTTTTAAAGTATGATATGCACAACCGCAATTTTTACAAATGTTTACGAAAAATGAAAATTGCTTTGATATGATGACACGTTGATTGTGCACATTTCTAGATATTTTGGGGTGATGGATCATAAATGCTGGGCTTAAAAACATTTGCAGGTAGGTTTTCGTCAGAGGCAGAGATTGATACCGCAGTTCACGATTGTATTGAAGGAGTTCGTAAAGAAGTTGATTGGCAACTTGTAAGCAGTAAGAGAAAGGAATAGTCGTGTGTACTATTGCTGAAGGGAATTACTTTGAGCACATTTAAAATAAAACCCAAAAAAATATGAAACCGTTTTCGATAGGTATTTTAAATAAATTTAGCTTGACCTTCGTATTAACTAAATTAATCATAAAAATGTAAACAAAAATCAGATGTCATAACATTAGCTAAATCTGTAAATTGTCCAGCAAATGAAAAATCTTTAAGGCAACATTTAACGAAGACGATTACGTTTTTAAATCAATAAAATGATAATAGTAATTAACGTATTAACGAAATGCGTTCATTAGTTTATTGTTCATTGAGGCAATAATTTTGAATCAATAATAATTACTAAAAACTGCTAAATAGAAATCGGACTACCATGAATATGTGTGATGTTGCCATAGTGCATGCATGTTAAATGAGTGGATGCATGTTAAATGTATCTTAACATTCGACGACGCGAGTGCGAGCATGTTAAATGAGTGGATGCATGTTAAATGTATCTTAACATTCGAGGAAGCGATCATGTTAAACACTGTTTAACATTTCAATGAACAATAAAATAAATAATGGTTTCTGTTATTTTTATATATTGATATGTATGAAGACATTATGGTCTGCAACAAATTGTGTGATTATTATAGATTATTAATCATAGCTGGAGTTTTATTTAGTGCGAAGTTAAGGTTATATATGTATGTATGTATGTATGTATGTATTTATTTAAAGCCTTTTGATTTACAGAGGATAAACATTGGCTACGTCAGACTAGGATATAAATAACATAAACAATAAATAATAAAAGCAACCAGTCAATGAAACTGTACAAAACATGCAAAGTCACAGTACACATATTGTACATGTATAAAACTCCACAGCTACTGCAGATCACCGAATTGGTCATTTGTATATTCTTGAATACTATAGTAGCATTTGGCTAATAAAAACGATTTTATGCACTTCTTAAATTTTATGAAGCTCATATCTCTTACGTGTGCAGGTAACTTATTGAATAATCGTTTCCCTGCATAGATAGGAGACTTTTCATATTTCATGGTTCTATGTTGCTCCAAAATTAGCTGACCTGCATGTCTAGTTGGATAACTGTGGAGGTTTACAGCATGTTTACTAATTGTCATCTTAATTAGCAATAAAAGTTTGTATATATAAATAGACGGAAAAGTCATAATTTTATGACGGTTAAAAGTAGAACGGCAAGAGTCTCTCCTGTTCATATTAAAAATGATTCTGATAGCCCTTTTTTGACAAACAAAAATTCGATGGCTGTCAGTCCCTCCTCCCCATAGCACAACATTGTATGTTAAGTAGGAATAAATTAAACTGTAGTAGACATTCATTAAACAGTTTACTGAAAGTACTTCTTTAAGTTGACGTAAAGCAAAACATGCCCTACTTACTACTTTTGAAACTGAATCGATCTGTTGCCCCCAACAGACTTTTCCGTCCAAATATGTGCCTAAAAATTTGGTGCAGTCAACTGATTTTATAAAACTACCAGCAAAGTTAAAAGAAAGACTATTTTCTGGAGCAGTAACTTTAAAAGAAATACACTCTGTCTTTTCAGCATTAAGAATTAAATTATTCTGTTTACACCATGACTGAAACTCACATGCTGCTGCAGCTGTTAGATCAACCAGGTCCTGATAAGTCTGGGCTGAAACCACTATTGTGGTATCGTCAGCGTAATTTATTACAACTCCTGATTTTATACTGCTAGAAATGTCACTTATATATAATATAAAAACCAGTGGTCCCAGCACAGACCCTTGGGGAATTCCAAGTTCGCAGTTAACAGTTTTTGACATACTATTTTGCACCTTAACGCACATTTTCCTCTTACATAAATAAGATCTGAACAGCTCCAAAGCATTACCTCTAAAACCTAACATAGACATCTTATCTAATATAAATTTTACATCAAGCGTATCAAATGCACGCGATAAGTCAAAAAATAAGGCAGCCACGTGTTTTCCTCCATCTAGCTCTTTATATACATACTCAATAAGTGCACAAGAGGCAGTTTCAGTAGATTTGCCTTCACAAAAACCGTGTTGATTAGCAGGTAAAAGATTATACTTAATGATAAAAGACATTGTTCTCTTATATATTGCTTTTTCAAAAACTTTACTTAGAGTGCTTACTACCGTTATAGGTCTATAATTATTAATGTCCAAAGAGTCACCTTTTTTGTATACTGGTGAAACTTTCCCGATTTTTAATTTAGTTGGAAACTGCCCTGAGGTAAAGCATAAATTTATAATATGGGCTAACGGCTTTGCTACAGCATTAGCGACTTCTTTTAGTATTGCAGTTGATATGTTGTCGATACCGACACTGTTTTTACGTTTGAGGTTATTAATGATATCAATCACTTCTTGTTCAGTAATAGGCTCGAGAAAAAAGGAGTTATTATTGGGTGTTGGCAACGTACAACTTTTGGAAATATTATTTCCAAAAGACTTCGTTAAATTGTATTTTGCAATATTAGAGAAGTGGAATGCAAAGCCGTTTGCTATCTGCATATGATCGTTTAATTCCTTACCATTATACTTGATAACAATGTCTTTTGAAATTGTATCCCTGCCAATACTGCTATTCACAAATTGCCATATTGCTTTAGGTTTATTATTAGCACTATTAATGATATTACTATAATATTCTTGCTTCCTTTTTTTAATTAAAATTTTGTATTCATGTTTTTTATTTTTATAGGTTTTGTACAACTCCGGATTATTTATATTTTGAACTAACCAATAGAAGTTCTTAAGTTCATTGCCTTTTTTAATTATTTCAGATGTGACCCAACTGTTATCTTGTTTTAATTTTCTCTTTGTCCTTTTAAGCACTGGGCAATGTACATCAACTGCCCAGGTAAGAATATCCAGAAATGCATTAAATGCTTGATTTACATTATTGCTTAAATTATATATCTTGATAAAACTAGTATTATTCAAGAATATTCTTAAATTATCTAAATTATATTTAGTAAAAACTCTGTGATAATAATAGTTACTACTATGATTATTAGACTTCGTGTTAGTGGAGCCAATCTCGAATTGATGAATCATAGCTAAATGATCACCAATGTTTGACTGCACTACAACGGTACTACCCGGGGTATTGTTTTCACTAATAGCTATGTAATCTATCTTTGTAGATGTGACCCTGTCATCTTTATTCTTAAAAACTCTAGTTGGTTCAGTCGATGAGCAACGCATATTAAAACTTAATAATAGGTCTCTTAACATACGTTTATCTAGATTATCTTTTAAGTAGTTTATATTTAAATCAGCACAAAAATAAACATTAGTAGCCCTTAGATGACAGTGAGCTAATAATTCACTTAATTTTTCAATAAGTACCTTCAAATCCCGAGAACGTGGTGGCGGAGGTGAAGGGCAATAGGCACTTATGACACAACATTTAAAGTGATCTAATTCTAGAAGCACTCCACAACACTCTAACAAAAACTCTTGTGCAAATGTGTCACAGTTGATAACTGTAACTTTAAATTTCCTTTGTTTGATGAAGATAAGGGATCCTCCATGAATAGATGATCTTCGGCAGTAGCTACTGGCTAGATCGTAACCATTTAAAGTCATTAACGCTATGTTGTATTGGTTGCACCAGTGTTCACCAACACATATAATATCAGGTTGATGTTTAATAGAAAAAACTTGCATTTCGTTCATTTTGTTTGTTAAACATTGCACATTTAAGTACACAATTTTTAACGATGTTTTGCATTTAAATTCAAAATTAGCAGTAGAAACTAAATCTTCATTGCAGGTGGTGACCTCCTTTGAAAAAACCTAGAAACATATATACCGGATGGCCAAACGGAAGGGTCCATAGCTTTGACAATATTTTTAATATCAACTGTCACTTTAAAAGAAGAATATTCTTCCGGATATTTAGATGTTAATTCATTACATTGAGCTTCTAAAAATTCAGGTTTTATAAGTTTAAGGATAGCTTCAGTTTTTGTGTTTGGGGCAAATCTCGAAACAAAGATATGTGCCTTTTTTGGTACCACCTTTAAATCTTCGTTATCTTTAATATCTTTGTCTCCGATAATTCCTTTGGGTTTATTATTACGATATTTCTTGCGATCCATCGTCTTCCATTCATTATTAATAAGTTCAGTAATTTTCTGCTCTTGACACGCTTCCAGAACAGCAGCGTTTACCTGTTTGGTAGTGATAATTGGAGGGTTACTGTTTGTTATCTGGCGGTTTTCCACCAGATCCTTTTTGCTGCTTAAATGTAAAGTCCTAGGTATAATTTCTTGCGGTGTCTTACAATCATTTTTCTTATCGTTGCTGGGCTGTATTGAAGATAGTGCAGGCTTGCTGTATGAGGTGATGCTTTTTGTTGGATACAAATTTTGAGTAAATTTGCTTGACCTGTCATCTAACGTTTTGTTTAACAGCAGAACTTGACTTTTCAAAGCCTCAACTGCTACTTGCTGATTTTCAATTATTTTATCTTTCCCAGATAATAACTCCTTCAAATATTTGATTTCAATTTGGTACATTTCCAACGAACTAACACTATTAACCGCGTGCGCGTCATCATTGTTCACCAAACAACAGTTTAATTGTTTATCGTCAATAATATTAATGTTTTTCATATGTTTTGCACAGCTTGGATGAAAAACTGCACTGCACACCACACATTTTAAACTAACTTGAGGGAGTTTATTACACCTTTTACAAGGTTTGTTAGGAGCTACACCATCGCCAGCCATACCGCTCGAGCTCTCTACTCAAAACTCAAAACGATAAGAATCAGTATAAGTAAATAGTGAAACTATAAACAAATTTATGTTATCATATAATATGCCCAGTAATAACAGTACTTACATAAAAGTATGAAGCAAAGGTAGGTAAATTACGATTCGATTTATTATATATGCACCGTTTACTACATATGTGATATTAAATACTAGTAACAATAGGTCCTGTAGGTAATGTTTCAGTTTATAATTATTTCACACTGATTTTAAACTTTTAAATAACATAGTTCTTTCCCCTTTCAATGTTAATTTGTATTTTGCGTAATTCAACAGATCATCCCAAGTGAAATTGTTATTTATAGACTGCAGTGCGAACATTTTAACTCACAAATTTTTCTTAGATATACAGAGTGATCCATTCGAAGAGAGATATTAATATGCACAAAAAACAGGAGTTTTACATTATCTAGTTGGCTTAGCCAAAGAATGGCCAAGATCGTGATATGAGAAATCCAAAATTTTACGGATGTTCAAATAATTTACTGATTTACCAACACGTGGGCGGTGACCTAGTACAGCGGCACGACGCCGTAAGAGGCCACCATACTTCGACATTGAACTATACTCTTATGCAAAAATTCCTCTTAATGCAGCAATTAAACCAGCACCAGCACCTTTTTGTGAGATCTGACAATCTGGCATGTATATAGTTTTGATTTGTCAAGGTTTATAACGGTGCCTAGGAATTCTATTTGCGATTATAGCAGCAGGCATTATTGAAATATAGGTTTCGCCAGAAGAAAAACTCTGCATATGCTTTTAAAAGAATCTATTTTGGCAAATACCAACATAAAAGACGATAAAACCTTTCACATGCTGCTCCGTTTCTCTATTGAACGCAAAAGTGGCTTTTCGGGCAGCGCAGCGCTGCAATAAAAAAATTGCTGCGTTATGAGGTGCTCCTAATGGAGGCTATTATAAACTTAAAATGTGATTATATAATTTGGTTTTAACTAGTTAAGTAGGTATTGCACTAAGGACAAATTCAGTTTATAATAGCCAGAACTACAATTTAAAATAATTACGGTGTCAACCAGTCAACATGAAACCTAACCTCATTACATAATAATAACCAGAAGTTCCTATCAATCTAGTGAGAATGCTTGCAGTCATTGGTTTCCCTAGATTGCATTACCATATGCAAAAAAATGAAGTGTGGTCACCACACGACTTTCTTTTACTGCCTGTAAAAATTTCAATTTGCGATTTATCATTAAGTACTTATACTAAAAAAAAACTTTTTTGACAAAAGTTATAGATCATTACGTAATACACTACAGATTTAAACATTTTTATTTCCCTACGTTTTGGAGAACCTTTTGTGTTTGAACTAAATATAATTACACAATATATCATCTTGTTCTATGAAATTTAATGTTTAGCAAACAACTATAACATTTTCTGGGAAAACAGAAAACCACAAGTGTAAAATATCACTTCCGGTTACAGGATTTTAAGCAAAAATGATTGGGATCTCCCAAAACTACAGGCTTACAAACTGCCAGACAGACAACACTTCGAAAACCACTTTTTCTCAGCTAGAAGACAGGAAAACTGATATTTCATATGACCATTGAATACGTGACTAAAAAGCATTCTAGCGTCATTGTAACTATTATAGCTATTTATTTATCAAGTACATAATGTAGGATTTTATTGGACGAGTATTAAAGATGAATTCCTTTTTATTATTTGTAAATTTTTCAGTTAATATAATCTTCTTTCCCGATTTGAATAAAATTATATTTATTTGGAAAATAACTATAGGACATTGACAGGCTGCCGTTTTACTTTACTCTACGGACTAAAGTGGCACTTTATGGACGCTAAATAATACTATAATAAAGTGTTTATAGAACAGTCGAACATAATACATAAAGCATAGTTATGTTAAAACACTCAAAAAAATGTTTTTCCACCCATAATTGCAGTAGTTCCTGCGCTGCTGCGTTTAGGTATCTATGCCCAATATAAATGAAAGAAAATACATTTACATTATATTTGATGAGATTACAAACATCTTGCCATTTAGTACTTAAACTTATACATTCATTTCCACTTTCACGCTCCTTGTAGTTATTCAATATCTCCACTACGTTATTTATGAAATAACATATAGAAACTCTAAAGATGATGGAATTTGGCTTTCAAATTTAAAAATCCAACAATAGTATGCCAAACACCTTCTCAATTTTACTTTGGTTTAAAAATTATAAGAAATTATTTCTGAACTTATTAATTCGATCGTATTCCTTTACTAATTGTTTTAGAAACACCAAGAATATTATTACAAAACAGTATATAAATCTCGCTTTCGGGAAAGTGTCAGCACCTTTATTTATTTTTAACAGTTTTTTTACCGACAAACATTATATGTAGGTACTTAAAAGTAATTTTACACACAGCCATACAATTTGTCGAAATTGTTTCTATATGTTTTAAAAATAACCAAGTGCACCTGCGTGCCTTATCAACTATGTTAATTTTTAGTTTTTCCCTGCGTTTGCGCTTAGCAGCTCAGTGCAGATAAATATAGAATCGGTGGACACGGTGAGACGGTGACGCAACGGTTTGGTGTGAATTTGCGGGATGTTATATATAACATTAATTAAGAACGATTTTCCATACATACTTTTAAGTATTACCATGTAACTATGTTATATTAAAATTAATTATATTGACTTTTATTTTTATTTGTCGTTGTTTTATTCCTGACGGCAGTCTCCAGAAATATCAGGAGATTGTAACAATAATGGAAAGAGAAGTACAAGAAATTAGAAGACTATGAAGGAATGGAGACGAAAACCAGAGGAACAGACCAATATTAATAGAAATAGCAACATTGAATAAGAAACAGGAGATAATGAAGGCAACAAGAAACCTAAAAGGAAGAAACATCTGGATCAATGAAGACTACCCAAAGCAAATCCCCGAAGAAAGGAAAAACCTAATAAAATACATGAGAGAGGCAAAAAGCAAGAGATACACTGCAAATCTCCGAAACAATAACTTAATAATCAACAATGAAGCGTACACACTGGAGCAATAAGAAAGAACGGGAGAAGTAGAGGAAGCAATTGTGGAAAAGGCAGTAAGAAGGCACGAGACAAGCAAGAAAGAGGATTATATGGACAAACATCAGAAAATAAGAAAGCTAAGTGAAAGATTACCTCTAAACATAGGAGATGAATAAATAAGAAAACACATGAGACCAATCACTTATACTGGAAGACGCACAAAAAACTAGTTAAAAAAGGAACATGACTGTCAATAAACTAGACGACCGCTAAGAAAATGGAAAGACTAAGAAAAATAAATCATCAGATACGCCTAAAACAGAAGGAGAATGGAAAATACAGAATGAAAAGGAAACACAATATCGAGAATAAAAACTATAGAAGTAAGAAAGCCAAAAGAGCTAGACATGTATTAAAATTAGGAACATGGAACGTAATGCCCATGCTAAAACCAGAAAAAATTAAATAAATCTCAAAAGAAAGAACTAGATATATTATAGATGGTTTGCGGAAAGTTCGTTCTTCACATTTCGTTCCCCACATTTCGTACCCCACATTTCGTTCCGGGAATATTTCGTCTCCCCACATCTCGTACCCGGAAACTTCATTCCCGAGCGAGCTCAATTTGTCTCCTAGATTACAGGGTGTTGAAAAACGAGTGCAGCAATCGGAATGCGGTTAGAAAAATAAAAAATATTTTAATTAATTTATTTATTGTAATAAGCTTATAAGAATAGTATGTCCCCGGATTGAGTTTACAAGAGAGAATTAAATTTTATTTTTAGTTTTACATAAAAATGTTATAGGAATTAAAATTCCTGCTTCGTTTGTAGAGAATTTTAAGAAAATTTTCAGTTTCTCAAAACTAAGTCGGCCGTTACAGTTAAGCAAAAAATTATTTTTTTTTTTCAAGTAAACTACCCTTATTGTTCATAATACGGCAAAATATTACTAAGAAAAGTTGTTCAGAATGAGAAATTATGGCCGTATACAAGATATAAGGAAGATATTTAGATTAAACCGTAATTTTTAATTAATAACATTTATCTTGTTCTTATAAGTTTATTATAATAAATAGAATAATTAAAATATTTTTCATTATCCAACTGTATTCCGATCGCTGCACTCGTTTTTCAACACCCTGTAATCTAGGAGACAAATTGAGCTCGGTCGGGAACGAAGTTTCCAGGTACGAAATATCCCCGGAACGAAATGTGGGGTACGAAATGTGGAGAACGAAATGTGGGGAACGAACTTTCCGTATCCCATCATAGATATAGCAGCACTGCAAGAAATACGATGGGAAGGACAGAGTGAAATAAGCCCAGGAAACTATACAATGTTTTACAGTAGAGAAGAAAAGAAAGGAAGAAACGGTACCGGCTTTCATGTAAATATTAAACTGAAAAATACCATCTCGTAACGTGTAAGTTTGGAGCACAACTGGTAACATGCAGTCTGTGAGACTAGCACACCTTTGAAGCGAAAAAAATTAAATTGTTTTAATTATTTTTTTAAATATATATACAGGGTGTCTCAAAAAGAATGGGACACCGATTAGTCAGAGATTCCTTAGGTTATAATAAGTCGATTAAACCTAATATACCTTAGTACAAAGTCCCTCCAGTAAAAAGTTACAGGGCCTTGAAGTTAAATTTTTTATTTTCTATTTTTTTGTTAATTTCCGCAAATGTAGAGATATCAATTTAAATTTTGGTATACATGGTTACTATTATGTAATGCACTAACGCAAAAATTTTCATCAGCTAGACTTGACTGTAAGAGGCACTTTACCTATCTTTGAAACCTTTTTTTAGCTTTAACTTCGTTATCTGTAACAGTTTTTGAAATTTTAGGTTATTATCTGAAAGAGAATTAAAATACACAAAAATAATATACTCTTAGTTCATAAGCGTAAAAGCAACCGTTTGCTTTAAAATGCTCATCAAACGTTTTTAGTTGTCATTAAGACGTGCAATTATCAAGTAGCCATGATCACAAAAACAATGGTCATCTATTAAAAAACAATGATAAATCAATTAATGACATTAGTGACATAAGAATTTGTTCTTTTATGTTTAAGAAAATGCCGTTACATAACGAATTCTCCAATGCTGCGAGGTTCGTTATGTTGCAGCATTTTTGTAAGCACAAAAGACAAAAAAATGATAACACCAACGTCATTAATTGCTTTCTTGATGTTGTTTACTAGATTACAATCATTATCCATTGTTTTTGTGATCATGGCTACTTGATAATTGCACGTCTTAATGACAACCAAAAACCTTTGATGGGCATTTTAAGGCAAACGATTGCTTTTAGGCTTAAGAACTACGTGTACATTATTTTTGTGCTTTTTTATTCTCTTTCAGATAATAACCTAAAATTTCAAAAAAAGTTACAGATAACGAAGTTTGAGCAAAAAAAAGTTTTGAAAGGTAGGTAAAGTGCCTCTTACAGTCACTAGACTTGACTGTAAGAGGCACTTTACCTACCTTTCAAAACTTTTTTTTGCTCAAACTTCGTTATGATGAAAATTTTTGTATTAGTGCATTACATAATAGTAAGCGTGTGTACCAAAATTTAAATTGATATCTCTACATTTACGGAAATTAACAAAAAATAAAGAATAAAAAATTGAACTTCAAGGCCCTGTAACTTTTTACTGGAGGGACTTTGTACTAAGGTATATTAAGTTTAATCGACTTATTATAACCTAAGGAATCTCTGACTAATCGGTGTCCCATTCTTTTTGAGACACCCTGTATAGAGGTTTCTTAGGCATATATTTTTTAGTAATAATAACCGAAAACTTAACGTAAAGAAAAAATTATAAGATAATTTTCAACTTGATCACAAATTGGCAATGTACTTTTTACCAGACCAAGATAAAAAATTAAAACTTTTGATCAAAAGTAATTTTATTTATTTTACGATTAATAATAAGTAAAACAATGCATTTGTAAAAAACAACTTAAAGAAATATTGTAATTCACAGAGACTGCCGTGCCTAGGGGTGGCAAAAAATTCTCACGTAAACCGTAACGTTCCGTCTCACAGACTGCACTGAACTAAAAATAAAACACATCTCCAGCGTCAGTTACCCAAATTTACCAATAATTGTGCGATAGATGGGGCACCAAGAGGAGAAAGATTAGGGGAGATCATTCGCCGAAAAGCGGTACTCCTTTGCTGAAACCTTGAGATTAAAATGATGCCATATTCACAATGAACCGACTACTTGAGAAGAGCCACGAATTCGGAATAGAACTACATATACTATTCATTGATTTTAAGTCAGCCTTCGATACTTCAAACAGAAACACACTGATAGAAATAATGAGGAACTTTAATATTCCTAGTAAACTAACAAAACTAGTAAAAATGACGATGAATAAATCCAAAGCTGTAGTCAGAGCAAGTTTTGGCACAACAGAAAAATTCGAAATAAATACAGGAGTAAGACCAGGCGATGCTCTGTCAGCCATGCAGTTTAACATCGTATTAGAAAGCATAATAAGGAAAACTAAAGACCACGAAAAATTATATATAAACATGACACAAGTAATAGCATATGCAGACGACATAGCTATAGTTAGCAGAACAAAAGAAGAACTTGAAAACATGTTTAAAAAAAAAAGTGGACGTGACTACCTCCCTGGACTTTCCCATACTGGAAACTGTTCATATCGTCTTTATTCAACAGTCTTTACAACATATCAAAATTTCAACTCGATGACTCACGTCTTCACCGTGATAAGCGTTTACACTTTCACGTAAATTGCGGGTAAATATAAAAGAATGTGTAGTTCAAAACGTGACCACCGAGCTTCTGTAGATGGCGCCAAGTGGACAAGCCGCCACTGTGCTAGTTTATGTATTATTTTCCTCAAAACGGCCTGGAAATTATATTTTCTAGGGCATACAAAATCGATTTTTTTATTTTCGCGGAAAAATATTCTTTGACGCAAAAATATAACTACCGTTAGAATAAAAAAAATATTTTTCAAAAATAGAGGGGGGAGGGGGCCGGTGCGCTTACATATATCCACGAGTAATAGTATATTACATACCGAGGTGGGAAGTGTTTCATTACTGTCGAGAGATTAGGTAGATTATCTCGAGACAGGGATGAAACTTTCCACCGTGGTATGTATACTATTTTATTTCCAATCATCTAATTTTAAAAATAACTACAATTGAATTCTGAATAATAGATATCTTGATGTAGCTAATATTTTTGTTACCATGAAAACAACCCACTCAATGTTTTGTTACAATGGAAACACCCCACTCTTCAGGTATGTAATATTTTTCGGGGTATGTAATAATTTCCTGGCTAGTTTCAAGTAATCATCTAGTTCCCAGCTGTTGTCATGTCATGAAATTGACACATTACAATGTGATTGCGAATAAAATATTTTTTGCATATTCATATGCTACATTATGCACTGAGCAATTCAGTGAAAACCCCAGCTACCTATCTTGCTTTGTTTATTAATTAAAGGGGTTTAAATTTTCAAACTTCAAAGCTTCGTAGAGGTCGCCACAGATAATTCATGAGATTCTTTAAAAAACAGATTGATAGCCCTATTCGGGGTCTATCAGTGTATGAAGTTTAAACAAATTCCTGTGGCAGTTTTTGAGAAATGATTTTTAGAAAATTTCCAAAATTTTGAAAATGTAATTTAGGCCCCTTAATATTTTTCAAAACACTTTTTATATCACCTCATGTTAGCCTTCATATACTATTCAGAAAAAAAATCAATTGAATCGATTCATCCGTTTTTGAGTAATAGGGCGTTAAACTCAAAATTTTCAAAAAATCATAGCGCCCTTCATTTTAAACCTATCGTTATCGGCGATAAAATTTTCAAAATTTTAATCACGAAAACAGTGATACCAAAAAAACATGCGTAACTTCCGCTTCCGGTTTCGGATTTTTTTGAAAAGCTTATTTTGTCGATGAATTTTCGATACACCCCCGCATTCCAAAGCGCATCAAAATCGGAGCAATACTTTCGGCTGTAGGAGCGTCACCCACCCACACACAGACAGACATTTTTTAAAAACCACTTTTTTGGGTTCCTAGAGGCCCAAAACGGATATTTCTGTGAAAATCTCGATTTCCAAAATTTTCATGATTCCAAGACTTCCCTATACCTATGGGTATGGGAAAGTAAAAAACTAGATAGGCAGCAAAGAAAGCAGGATTAAACATAAACCAAGAAAAAACAAAATACATGAAAAGTGAAAAAAAACAAAACAAAACAAGCTCCCAAAATACAGCAAAAATAAAAATTAACAACTACAGCATTGAAGAAGCATATAAATTCAGCTACTTAGGAACACAAATAAGCAGTACAGATAACAGTCAAATAAAAGCCAGAATCAAAGCTGGATGGAGGGCATACGCAGTAAATAAAAAATTATTGAGGCATAAGAGTATTAGCAAACACACTAAGCTAACAATCTACAATACGCTAATAAAACCTATCGTGATATACGCACTAGAAACAAGAAGTGTAAGAAGAAAGGATGAAGAGCAATTAAGAATTTTCGAGAGAAAAATATTAAGAATAATAATGGCTCAAAAGAAAGAAAATAAAACTGACTATTCCGCTCAGATAATATAAACCAATCCCATCATCAATTTTCAACATTTGAACCAATCAGAATCGAATACAGCGAATATTTTGCACTAATGCAATACCCGGATATTTGCACAACTGCAATATCGAGTATTTGCGGGAAGAAATGGAAACCAACTAGGTACACAAGAAATTTCAAAAGGAACACTGAAAACTCTTTTAAAATGAATAGTGTGGTATACAAAGGATGACATTTCTTAGAGGAATAGTCTTGCAATATTCCCCGCGTGCAATCTGTATAATTCGAATATACAGAATGCACTAGGGATATAACTACTGATGATGTAACAATAATAAGACCAGTACTTTTCAAGGGTAATACCACAAAAGGTGAAAATTTTTTGAGATTTTTTTTGTTCACATGCAAATTATTGCGTTTAAATTTCTCAAAACCAAAACTGCGTTAAAAATTCCGCGAGACCGCAGGTCGAGTGGAATTTGAGCTGTTTTCGTTGAGAGAAATTTGCAATAATTTGCATGTTGACGAAAAAAATTCTCTTAAAAAATTTTGCCTTGAGTGGTATTTGGAAAGATTATTCAACAATATGGGTAGATGACTTTTACCGTGTTCGACAGCACACATTTTTAACGTTTTCCACTATTAATTCAATACTGGAGATTAATGTAATTAATTGAGCGAGAATAATCAAGATGCCTAAAATGATATTATGCGAAAATTTAAATGCGTAGGTACGTCTTGACCATCGAATTTTGCTATGCAGTCGCACGCGATAAGCGTGACAATACGTGACAATACTCAATACAATACTCGTCGAGAGGCCCACTTATAAAAATGGGTAAATGCACTTCTGTTTCATACCTGGCCTTGACGGATTAATATGATATGAGACTGATATTTGTATTGAGATTTAAACGTTTTCATTGAAAAAAATCTTTTTCTTATAGAATATGCCTGAAAGTAAAATTAAGGCTGGGCATAAAGTTTTTAGCGATTTTTGTAGCAGCGGATATTACTTGAACTAAAGTCGATAGCTCCATGTTTCCGAGGTAAATACAAAAGGAAGAAACTACTAGCCCCTAGATGGCGCAACGCCCATTTGCTATTGAAAGCCTACTTTCACCCTTAGGCGATGTAAGAACAAAATGTTCTCTCTTCCGTTGATTTGCAAATAACTTTTCCTATTTTTTTACGAATTGTCTTTTAAAGCTTACATTGTTTTCCATAACAACCAGAGTTATTTGAATTTTAAAATTTTGAGTTTTCTTACCAAAATTCTCAATTAAAGCTTCAAGAATTAATAGATACGTGCCAAATTAGGAAAAATCTTGTGTGTAATTTATTGGGGAAATCAGATTTTTCCTATCTTATTTCACAAATAGCTATTTAAATTACTATTTCCAAGAAACAAGCTTCTTAAAATATTAATAGGCAATTAACAGACCGTACTAAAATATAAAACAATAGTCGAACCAAGAGGCAAACAATAACAATACTAAAAATTACAGTGGCCAGTGCCACCTTAGTAATACTAGGACATTCAGCGTACTTCTCATGTAGATATTATATACCCAAGCATAGAATTCCCCCAATATTACGACTGAATCAGAATGTCCGTCTTCACAGGTAAACCTAGTACAATAACCATGCACGGCAGAATGCCTTAATTTTTCTGCCTAATTTCAACCGGTCAGCGGTCTGTTCCTTTGTGACATTGAAAATCTGCCAAAAACAGAAGCTAGTTTTACTTCGCAATCTTTTCATTTTAAAATCTTAGTCTAGCTACTGATTGGGTTGCTAGGATAATATCAAGCTGTAATTTTCAATTTAAATAAAAGTTAGAAAATTAAATTGCTTTATCTACCCTTGATGTTAAAGTGCTACTATATCTACCCTTGCTGTTAAAGTAACACTTGACCTTTTGTTTTGAATTGATTAAAGCACACTAACATTTGCTTTAGACAAAAATAATATGCATATAAGTAGATATAAAGTCATATTAAAAAGTGAGTATGTATTTATTAAATTAAAAGCACCAACTTCTGTCTGTCCTGTTTAACAAACACAATAACAGAAATAAAAATCTAGTGTGACACACGCACAAAACTTCCTTTTACAGTGATATAATTAGTCAAAAATGTCATTTTTCGTTTTTAAGCATTTGTCAAAATTTTTCAAAAATTATAAATTCTACAAAAACGGTACAAAATAGAGCGTTAGTTCAAGAGACACATTTTTTCTAGAATTTCAAGCTGAATTCAAAAATGTAATAATATACCGGGTGTTCTATTTAAAATAGAAGTTAATAAAAAAAATAGAAAAGAAACAAAAGAAACCCATTTTAGAAGTATTCAACAGGAAAATTGCCTATTTCACATTAATACACATTAAAAATGTAATAAAAATGTCAAGTTTTTAAAAAATCGTCAGAACCGTTTTGAAAAAATCGAAAAAAAACTAACTCCCGGTTATGCGATTGTCTTCAAAAGCTTGCTGTCGCATCTACATAGTACACAAAACTTATATATGAAGTTTCAACGACATACCTCTTTTCGTTTTTGAGATCTTCTGTTCACAGACACACAGCCACGCACACAGACACACAGACACACAGACAGACCAATGAACAAAAACATGTTTTTTGGGTTCAGGGGACTCTAAAACGTCAAGATCTGTTGAAAACTCAATTTCGAATTTTTGGGATGAATCCAATACTTCCTTTATTGTAAAAGGAAGCAAAAATCTGGCGTGATACACTCACCCAATTTCCTTTTACAGTAATCTTATAATTAGCCAAAAATTTGATTTTTAATTTTTAAACATTTGTGAAAATTTTTCTTCTTCATCTTCTTCTTCCTCTTATTGTAGGCCAGAAACCGTACAGTAGAGCGTTAGTTGAAGAGACAAATGTTCTCTAAAATTTTAAGCTGAATTCAAAAATGTAATAATATACCGGGTCTCTTATTTAAAATAGAAGTTAATAACAAAAAGAAAAAAAACAAGAGAAACCTATTTTAGCGGTATTCAACTTGAAAGTCACCTATCTCACATCAATACACATTAAAAATGTAATAAAAATGTAGTTTGAAAAAAATCGTAAAGCCTAATGTGGTTTATTTGCCTTGGCCCTACGGACCACGGCAACTAAATCCACATTCGTGATAAAAAGGTAAACTTCAGTGCCTTGGTAATGTTTCTATTTTGAATATTAGTTTTTACTTCCTTTTACGATAAAGAAAGTATTGGATTCATCCCAAAAATTCGAAATTGAGTTTTTAACAGATCTTCACGTTTTAGAGTCCCCTGAACCCAAAAAACATGTTTTTGTTCATTGGTCTGTCTGTGTGTCTGTGTGCGTGGCTGTGTGTCTGTGAACAGAAGATCTCAAAAACGAAAAGAGGTATGGCGTTGAAACTTCATATATAAGTTTTGTGTACTATGTAGATGCGACAGCAAGCTTTTGAAGACAATCGCATAACCGGGAGTTAGTTTTTACTCTTGTCATTTTTTAGTTTTTTATCGATTTTTTCAAAACGGCTCTGACGATTTTTTAAAAACTTTACATTTTTATTACATTTTTAATGTGTATTAAAGTGAGATAGGTGATTTTCTAGTTGAATACTTCTAAAATGGGTTTCTTTTGTTTCTTTTCTACTTTTTTTATTAACTCCTATTTTAAACAGAACACCCGGTATATTATTACATTTTTGAATTCAGCTTAAAATTCTAGAGAAAATTTGTCTCTTCAACTAACGCTCTGTTTTGTACTGTTTTTGTAGATCTTGTAATTTTTGAAATTTTTTGACAAATGCTTAAAAATAAAAAATCAAATTTTTGGCTAATTATAAGATCACTGTAAAAGGAAGTTGTGTGAGTGTATCACACCAGATTTTTTTAAATTGTTTGGTTTTAAAGGACATTTACCGTTCTTTGACACCTTACTAAAGGACTCCTGAAAACAAGAATAAAAGTCTGTATGGACATTGGTCCGAAAATGCTTCCCAAGTAGGGTGACCACCTTTAAATTTATACAAACCCTGAGATCCTTCGTGAGTAGAAAAAGGTTTTCTTCAATAAGAAATACAGAATGTTTATAGAAAACAAATAACAAGCAAATAAAAACAATGTTTTTATTCCTTACTACTTGCCCACATCGTACGTCACAAATTGACCAACAAATTCATACTCGTATAAGCATAGTTTCAATTCTCAAAACTTTTCAGAGATACTAAAGGGGGGGGGGGGGTAAAAACGAGGTTTATATCATTTCACTGTAAATTGGGAAAGGATATTCAAATGAAAATTGGCAAATCTTTTCTACCAGTAGGATTATTTATAAAATGGTTTTTAATTCTTATGTACGGCTTCAGGAGAAATTTAAGCAACTCGTATAAATGTTTTTATTAAAAATCCTTAACGGACAAAATTTTGGTTAAAAAATGTATTGAAAAACCTTTTTTACTTGGAAATGTTTTAGGTAGTTTTAATTTTTTCTTAAAACCAATAGTTTTTAATAAAACAAATACGTTATGGGTTGCCAATTTCAACATCATAAAGCCATATACATTTTTTTAAATCTTAAGTAAGTCTTCTATTGGTAGAAAATATCTCCTTGACAAGTGCCTCATTAAATTTAGTACTATAATATGTATTATCGATATATTTTCTAATTTGATTTACCAAAAACTATACATACTCTTAATTTCCTGAATTGCTTTGTTTGAGGTATAGATTTAGAAATATATAAATACGAGTATTGTTAGTATTTTTGTGATTTCAATTACTAAAAATTTAATAGTATCCTTTCTATTCCTTTGGAATGTTTTTTAAAATACTCCCTCAATAATTAACGATTTTTTATTTTGTAGTAATAAAGCTCACAATGGTTGCTGCGCAAGCACAAAAGGTGCGCTCCAACTTTATTAAAAAAAGACTCAACGTTTCCTAGAAATTATGATTTTTGTGAATTGCTTTACGAGTGAGAAATGGCAATTCAAATACGTGAATACGAACACAATAAACGAGGTTTGAAAAGAAGAATTTAACCATTATTGATTCAAGAGATAAGAATATCGAAAGAACGAAAAATACATAAGTAAATTACCTCTAGTATCAATTGAAATTAGATTAAAAACAAAACCCATAGTCAAAAATTCTGTACCTTATTACCTATATGAAGTTTTTCCTGGTTGCTGAATACGCATGAACCTAGAAAAAATCTAAAGTAGCAGTTTTGCTTTTTAGCTATTAAAGGGTTGAATTCGAAATATAATTCTATTATTTCAGCAAAATTTATATGAAACGTATTTTATTTTCATTGATATAATTGACGGTTAAGTTATATTTAGACATTATTACAAAATTAGTGCAACCCGGAGAAATTATTACAAAACCCGGAGCCCGGAGACGCGGTGTAGAAAACCTGAGACTCCGGGTGAAACCCTGAGAGGTGGTCACCCTATTCCCAAGGGAGATACGTCCCTGATAAGGAGGGCCTGAAAAAGATCTATTTTAATAACATCAAATTAACCCATGAATATTTTATTTTTAAATTTTGATAGTACGTGGCTATAGCTTAGTAATAGCCATAATTTTTTGCACTTAAGTAATGGAAAATAATTCCAGCGGCGGAGAAGTAGGGAGTGCGCCCATTTTTTCCCAATTTTTGTTTTGATGAGTAAGTACTCTAGGCCCACGAATTTAAATCGCCGCGAGAGTCATATCTAAAAATGTCGAGGCTCGAAAACTGCAAGCAATCGAAACCGCCGGGTGTTATGGCAAGGTGAAACACGACACTCGCCCGTTAAATCGTCTGAAGGTCGATAAAATCGATAAAGCGCATAGAATCGAGTGAGGCACAGCGAAAGCGAGCGAGAGAGAGCCATGCGATAAGCTCGCTGCCACGCTATACCACTATAGTGACAATGAATCTCAAAATTTGAGCAAAATATACTTCAGATTTTTTCTGTCAAATTAATAATTCACATTTTTGACGTGAAAGAAATGACACTGAATACTGAACCATTTATTTTTATTTGAAAACATTTTTCATAAGTGTAGCCGGTTTTGAGTTATTTTCTAAAAACTGTTGTTCAGAACCTTGGACCCCATTATTAAAGTCGTTTACTTAAATTCAATCACTGTTGTCTTTAAACACACGTACATCATATTCTAAAATCGGAAGCTATATTAGAACTACTATTAAATTTAATATAGGTTTAAATTCTTTCAGTAGGCAAGTTAGTGTTTTCCGTTTTTTGAACTGTGACCTAAAGGCGGCTGCGACGCTGTATCATCTGCCAGACGATGGTCGAACTAAAATATAGTCGCGACAACAACCAAACAGTAATTTGGATAAAATTTCTAACAATTTCACCCGACTTTTATTACAACCTACAAATCAAAATGAACAAAGTATCGATATAATTTATGTGTGCTTACGAAACTGCTATGGTGTACCTACGAGTTGACACCTTTAAATATCGATAAAAATTGCTTGTTTCTAAAAAATTAATTGTTAAAGTTTGTCTTTATTTTGCGCCTGATTAGATCAGATTTGAAGCATACTTATGATTTTTTTTTACTCTATTCCAGTCGTCTTCATAAAAACAAAATACATCACAATAAAGTACCAATCGTGAAGATTAATTTGACGAATTTTATTTTTGATATAAAACAACCACAACTATTTGTAGCTCGTATAGCTTTAGCCTTGCAAAATTGATCATTTTTAGGCAACCAAACATACTTCTTGCCCAGTCTTAAAGGCACTCTCTAGTGTGTCAAACATTTTAAAAAGTATTGGAAAATTACTGCAACATGTAAACTACGGCTTGAATACTATGTCCCATGAAAACTTTTAAATAAATGAAAGAAGTAGTTTTAATAAATGTATTTTTGAACTGAAACTAATATACAGGGTGTCTCAAAAAGAATGGGACACCGATTAGTCATAAATTCCTTACGTTATAATAAATCGATTAAACCTAATACCTAATACCTAATACCTAATACCTTAGTACAAAGTCCCTTCAGTAAGAAGTTATGGGGCCTTGAAGTTCAAATTTTTATTTTTTATTTTTTTTTAATTCCCACAAATGCAGCGATGTCGATTGGAATTTTGGTATACATACTTACCATTGTGTAGTGCACCAATAGCAAAAATTTCATAAAGTAGACTTGACACAGTTTCCATTTCGGTTTTTCCTGTAGAACCAGCCTGTCTGCTATGCGACGCACACAATGTCTCCATCTCTTTCTATTTTAAAACCTGCCTGCTATGTGACGCACTCAGTGTTTCCATACCTTTTTTATTTTGAAATTTATAAAACCAGAGGCCCAGGATGCAGCCGCACCAGGTAACAGCGTACAATGGTTTAAAACGAGTTAGTGAGGCATCAGCTTGGGCCTCTGGTTTTATAAATTTTAAAATAAAAAGGGATGGAGACATTGCGTACGTCGCATAGCAGACAGGCTGGTTCTTGTAAAATTCAGCGATGACGCATCACTATAAATAATAATAAAACAACAGATGTAGGGGCAACTCCTTCGATAAATATATATCAAACCCGATTTAGAAATTTGTACATGACTTAATTTATATGAAATATTGTATGAAATTGCAAATAGAAGGCTTTTAAACTATATGTTTTCTTAATTATGCAGAAAGTGCTCGTTTATATAGGGAGGCAGGTTGGCCGAATGGTTAAGGCGTCAGATTCAAGCTCTGATCTCGAGAGAGAATGCGGGTTCGATTCCCGTACCTGCCCTATTTTTTTATATATATTTATTATGAAAGTCTTCATTTTAAGTTAGTTATTCATGACGGCTCTACCAGAACAAACGACTGAGCTCCTTTTCGACTAAAATGGACCAAGAACGGAAGATGTTGATTGTATCGCCGGAATTTGTCCAACGTCTGGCGAGAATACGGAGAAAAATATATTATCACAGCTTGATGACGAAATGCAAAAAGTTTTAAAGTCCAAATTAACTGATCACGATAAATGGGGGCAGTACAACCAAGTTTTACAAAGATTCCTTCATTTCACAAACCAGGCACGGCAGCCAATCAAAATACCTATTGAAACAAGCAGTAACAGCCTATCAAATGCCGTTATTTTATCTACACTTCCCAAAACTTTTAAGAAAAAAGCTGAAGTTTTCCTACGCATTTTGAGTACCTCAAACGATGTGAGCTGGGATCACAAGGGTACCGTTACTATAAAGGGTGAAATTTTACCGGCGTATAACATAGTCGATTTAGTTCACGACACTCTGAGGCCTCGAAAAACTATTAATCCACCCGGACGCCTACAGTTTGCTGATTACATCAAAGACCTTAACGTTGCTCATGTGCTGCTGCCTAAACCTAAGCAGCAAAAAGTGCCAGCCCAGACTGGTACTACAGGAAAAACCGAAATGGAAACTGATAACTGCGAATCCGATTTAGAATATAAATTAAAAACACCAGCTACTCATTTAAGTCCACATCAAAAAGGTTCAGTCAGAAAAACGCCGATAAGGAAACGCCTCCAAAAAAGGGCTGTTAGAAAAGCGCCTCTAAGGCAGAGGTCCTCAACATCAAAAACGAAGGAAATTCTAGATTGGGAGCATCTTAAACTTTAAAATGCCACACTGAAATTTGTTCTACGTTGTAAATTGATAGCGAAATTTTAGAAAATAAGACATTCAGTTGTACATTAATTTTTATATTATTAAGTATTATACGAAATAAGAACAATATATTTGTTTATTACAAAGTGTTTGTGTTATTTATTTCTACTCTGCTTTTGTTTTTTTACGAATCTGCAATAATTACAAAATCTAAAGCTAAAACATTAGTATTTGAAGTTATTTTACAGTTACAAAGTGTAAAATTTCAAAAAATCAATCTACGATTTCATAATGGTGTGATATAATTTAAAAAATTCTGATTTCTTTTAATTTTGAGCGATACATTTTATAAAAAAGTGTAAAACATTTTCAAAATTATGTTTAGAAATAACTCTAAAATCTGCTTTGACATCATTTTTGTTTTACAAAACGATTTATAAAACGAATTGTGATCATTTTTTAAGTGAAATAATGTGAGATGGTGTATTTTTTATCGCTTATTGGATAAAAATGTCGTTTTTTGTATAATTTCAAGTGACATGATGTCAGTTTTTGTAAAAAATTATGTGAGATGATGTGGAACAGAATATTTTTCAGCGAAAGTACGTGTTTTTATTTCAAATTTATGTTAATTTGTGGTCAACATGCATATATTTTCATCAAAAGTATAAGAATTTCTGTAATAAAATGCACAGCGAGTCTACGTTACGGCAATTTTGCTTCTAGAAATGCTTGTGGTAGAAGATTTCTCAATGAAAGTTGTATAAAAATATTGTTTTTGTCGTTTTTGGTTAGAACTTTTTCAGCGAAATTGTGTGTTTTTATTCAAATCTTACTAAAATTGCAACAAGTTAGAGTTACGTTTGAAAATTATTAAGATATCATATCGATGCCTATCCACGCCAAATACTGTTTTTGTAGAGAATTTGAAACTGAGCTAGCATGAGTTCTCAAAAATTTGAAAAAGTGCACGTTTGGATATACTGCTGGGCCATAATTATATATAACAGCAATGAGATAACATGAACAAGTAAATACAACGCTTGAGTAAGAAAGAGGTAACCATACAAAAATTATATTAGTAGGCATGTTTATACTTGACAAATGTCATAATTAAATTAAGAGTCAAGCCTTCTCGAATATTTGCTACCATGTTTATCTCTTTCTTACTCAAGCAATACGTATTATCTTCTTGTTCATGTTATCGTATTCCATGACGCACAATGCAAAATCCTCTCCAACGGTTTTAAACTGGCCTCTTTTTGAAATTTGATCGAGGAACAAAATGTATTTTCTCTAGTCTCTCTAGCCTTCTTGCACCCAGTATTGGGTATAGAACTCCCTTAACTGTCGCCATCTTTCTTTGTTTTGTGCGATTCTTAACCACGGTAGTCCTGCAATTTTCTTGATGTCGTCGTACCACCTTGTTTGTGGTCTTCCCCTATTTCTTCTCCCTGACCACGGTCTCCATTGTATTATTCTGGCGTTCCATCTGTTATCTTTGGTTCTGGCTATGTGTCCTGCATAGTTCCACTTTAGATGTGCCGCTCTCTCAATTACATCGGTTGTTCCGGTTCTTTGTCGTATCCATTCGTTCCGCCTTTTGTCTCTTAGTGTTATACCCAAAATGGACCTCCCCATAGCTCTTTGTGTAATCTGTAATTTTGATCTTATCTGTTTAGTGAGGGTCCATGTTTGTGCTCCGTATGTTATAACGGGGAGGACACATTGATCAAAAACCTTGGTCCGCAAGTGTAAGGGAATTTTCTTGTTTTTTAATGTATAAGATAGTTTTCTGAATGCTACCCATGCCAATCGTCTCCTGCGTTCTATTTCCATTTCTCTATTTTCTTTGTTTAATGTTATTTTTTGTCCAAGGTATATATATGTACTGACGTTCTCTATTGTTGTTTCCCTGATAGCTATTTCTGGATTATTAGGGCACATTGTTTTTGTTTTGCTTAGATTGATCTTCAGACCCACTGCTCTTGATTTTGTTTCTAATTCTGTTAACATGCCCTTTGGGTCTTCTTTATTGTTCGAAAATAGAACTACATCATCGGCAAATCTTAAGTGGTTTAAGCGTTCTCCACATATGTTAATTCCTCTATCTGACCAGTCTAGTTCTTTAAATATATCCTCCAGAGCCAATGTAAATAGTTTCGGCGATATTGTGTCTCCTTGTCTTATGCCTCTATTGACCGCAAACTTCCCTGTGCTTTCGTGTACTTTAACAGATGAAGTCGCTTGTTTGTATATATTTTTGATTGAGGTTGTATACCGATAGTCTATTCGTGCGTGGTTTAATCCTTCTATTATGGCCCAGTGTTCGATAGAGTCGAATGCCTTTTCGTAATCTACAAAGGCTATGTAGAGTTCGAGGTTATATTCGACTGCTTTTTCTATAAGTATTCTTACCGTTAGTAGATGATCGCATGTACTATAGTCTTTGCGGAATGCCGCTTGTTCAACTGGTTGGTATTGATCTAGTTTCTTTGTTAATCTGTTTGTAATAATTTTTGCAAATAGCTTGTACAAATGCGACATTAGACTAATTTGACGGTAGTTTTGTAGGAGTGATGGACTTCTTTTTTGAACAAAATGATAACTGATGCATTATTCCACATTTCCGGTATTTCTCCTTTTTCTAGGCATATGTTGAACAGAATCTTTAACTTCGGTATTATTATTTCTTCTGCCTCTTTTATCATCTCTGTTATTAGATCATCATCTACCGGCGCCTTGTTATTTTTCATATTCTGTAGGGCATATATGATTTCTTCGTTACTTATCTCGGGTATGTCTTCCGATCCTACATTGATTATTCTCCTATCTTCGTTATTTATGTGTGTTCTTTGTATTTGAGAACTGTATAGTGTTTTGTAGAATTCTTCTATAACTCGAAGTATTTCCTCTCTGTCTCTTATTTCTCTGTCATTTTCCTTGATCATTATAATTTCGCGTTTACCATTCTGCTTTCTGAGGCATTTCATATTTTTATTATTTTCAATTGCCTCTTCTATTAACCGTTCTATATTCTTCTGTGCCATATTTATCTTCTTTATATAGTGTTCTCTTCTCTTCTATTTTCTGTTTAGTTTGTTCGAATTTTGTTTTATACTTCCAGCGATTTTGAGCGATGTTTCTGTTATTGAGGTTGTTATATGTTGGCATAGCTTGTTTATATCTTTTTTAATATGCCCAATGTTCCCTATTTTTTCATTATATCTTTTGTATATATTTCTCTGTTTTCTACTGTTTGTCTACATCGATCAGGTTCCTTCGCTTTGGTTTGTGCTTCGATCTTTTCTTCTTTCCTGTTATGATAATTTTTGCCCTTACTAGGTGGTGATCGCTTCCGGTGTTAAAGGAATTTCGAGCTGTTACATCTTGTACTATTGATTTTGTGGAACTTAGAATATAGTCAATTTCATTTTTGGTTTTCCCGTCTGGGCTTATCCAAGTCCATTTTCGCTGTATTTTTTTGTTGAAAAAGGTGTTCATAGCATATAGTTTCTGGTTTTCTAAGAAATTTGTCAACATCGTCCCTCTATGATTTCTGGTACCTGATCAGTATCTTCCGATGTATCTTTCATCTTCATCTTGTTGTTGTCCCAGGATGGCGTTAAAGTCGCCTATTATTATATCGTGTTCGCATTTTACTTCTTTTCTCGCGTTTGCAATATCTTCGTGAGTTCGACTTCATCATCTTCGTACGTAGATGTCGGTGCGTATACTTGTATGATCTTTATCTTACATGAATCTGATATTCCTTTGAAACAGACTATATTCTGGATATGCTCTTTTTTAACTAGGAATCCTACGCCTCACTGGATTTCGGTGTTGTGTCCTTTGTATAGCAGTGCATTTCCTGACTGTTGAGTTATGAAACCTTCGCCTTTTCTTCTAACTTCTGCTAGGCCTAATATGTCCCAGTTTATTTTCTGTGTTTCGTTCTCTAAGTCATACAGTTGTGCATCGTGCAATAATGATCTGCAGTTGTATGTATCTACCGTGATTACTTTTCTTTTAAATTTTGGTTTTGTCAGTTTCTTGCCTCCCCCAGAATCCATGAGGCGGACTGATATTTCAGTGTGGGATTGTGAATTTTGAACTCTACCCACCTGGGGTACCGTATCTATTTTAGACTCTAACATTAAAGGGGTTTTTGACAATGAAACGCCACGCTTGTCAGGCGGGTTGGCGAGTGGTTAGGAATTATGGGGGACTAGTTTGGGGTGGATGGGATTAAGGTGAAGGTCATGATTCCTCACGGGCTATGGGATGTGTGGGAGATCATGAGCTCGCGTAAGGCAGGGTCGCTAAGTCCCTGAAGCAGGTCTATTCCTTATCAGGACCATAGGAAGTACCTACCCGCTACCTAGTAAAAATTGATATTATTATGACATTTGCGCATAAACTAGATAGCATACGTTCTGTTGGGGCAAATTATAAAAATAAAGTAATTATTTCTATTCATATAGCTTTCAAATTTCGATGGTCGAGCGGAAATTTCCAACTATATAGTAGGTAGGGACAATGAGAATCTCTTTTGGGACAATAGAAATATCGTTAATCCACTCATGCGCGTCACTCATATTATAAAGATAAAATAATTAATTATGGCAAACCCAGTTGCAAAAGCAGTTTTTTAAAATTACTACACCTCGTTTAATACCACAGGCTATGCAATCCCATTCTTATAATTTAAATTTTGAAAAAATAGTTTGTTTTAAATCTGGCAGTATGACGTCAGAGCAGAGAAAGTAGCTCGTGCCACCGCTGCAGGGTAAAACCGTTACGTTTCCCGTGACGAACAATGCAAAATCGTCTTCAAGGATGTTTAAACGAACACAACGCTGTTAGTCACAACCACCCGCATGTCTCAACCTGTTTTAAAAAGGGAACTTAGAAAAATCTTGCGAAAATTGAAAATGGCCGCGCGTAATTTAAGCAGAAGCTAATGCGTAATTTAATCAGTATCACGGTGATATTATAATAAACTTTGAATAAAGTAATGCAGTGGTTTCGCTATATAGTAGGATAGGACAATGGAAATCTCGTTAATCCATTCAACTCAATTATAAGGATAGAATAATTAATTCTAGCACATCCAATTACAAAATCAGTTTTTTAAAATTACTACCGTTCATTTAACACCGCAGGCTATACAATTCCAATCTTATAAATCATATTTCTCAAAAAATAGTTTGTTTAAAACAAGGGATCTCGACACGCAAGTGTTGAAGTTTTAATAGGACTCAGTTACGTTGTCTGGGTAGCTCAGGTGGTTAGCCCCTTAGACTCGTAATACTGCGGTCGCTGGTTCAAATCCCATTTGGGGGCCGACGCAAAAAGCTTTTTTAAATTAAATAAATGCGAGAAAACCAAGATGGCCGACACCCGGAAAGTTTAAATTCAAAAAATTGAACTTAGAAAAAATCTGAAAAATTTCAAATTCAACCTGATAACCGCGAGAAGTGCGCGCGCAGAAAAACAAAGATGGCCGACACCCCGGGAAGTTTAAATTCAAAAATGGAAACTTAGAAAAAAAATCTGAAAAATTTCCTATAGTAATTCGTCGCGTAATTCCGGAAGCAAATTAAAAATGGCCGCCGCGTAATTTAATCAGTAGCACATATGTAAATTACATATCGAACTTCATATGTGATTAATTAGATCAAAACGCGAAAATTAATTAGATCAAACAGCGGATTTAATTCGCGGTCAATTAATTTAATCGGCCATGAATCAATTAAAATCAGTGGGGGCGTGGCTTAATCGAATTAAAAGGAGTGAGGGGCAGCGGCCCTCCTTCTACTTATATACCGTGCACTCATCATTGACAATATCGTGGATTCAATATACCTAATCTAAATGATCTGACCAGTTTGTTATTTATTACTATACCTAAATATTTCATCCTGGCTACACATTCAATTTCATTACCATTGATATTTACACCGGGAACTTGTACATCTTTATTTATTTGTTTAAATTGCATACATTTAGTTTTGTATATAATAATTAGAAATCACATTCTCTACCTCCTCAACATTATCAAAACTATACAACAGTACAGTATCATCTGCAAATGTGTAATATCTAGCAACTAACCCTGCATTATTCAAGCTGAGAACATAGAGAGAGCAGAAGAGAGGCCCCAGGACAAAGCCATGGGGAACCCTACAAATTCACTTACATTATGGTCTAATTTAACATATTGCCTTCTGCTATATTTTGTAGAATATTTTTCCCAACGCTTGAGAAGTGCCTACTCAGCTGATTTACTGTACCTAACTGATCACTGACCTCTCCGTTACCTACTATAAGTGTCACTATATGTGTCCTTTTACCTTTTTTTTTCACTTAACTGATTATGAAACGCCACAGTTTTTTTATTCAGTTCTACACGCTGTCCATTTATTTCTATTGATTTTATTATTGTTGTTATTCTATTTTTCAACGTTTTTATTGTAACGTGGTACGTATCAATCAGATCATTATAGAACTACTAAGGCAATATTCGGCAATCCTAATTGTTTAAGGAAAACAAAGGGCGGATTTTTTTTCCTCGCATTGAAGTGTTTTGTGCCCAATAATAGCAGGGCAGATGAAATATGTTTAATATCGCAAATGAGTAGCAGGTAGGTTGTCTGAATGCCGCTTTATTACGCGAGGGGCGAGTCGCCACAAGAATCTTGTAGTTAATGTATCTCACATAAATTCAGTTCAAAGTAATTTGAACCAGTAGAAATGAGAGAAAAAGTAACATCAGTGAACTAAAATTATCTGGAAAACAATACTTCCACAATAAGATCCGAGACTCTGGGGGAATCGAGATTTTAACGTAGTACGTGTACGAAGACAGTATTTGGCAATCTTAATTGTTTAACCAAAACAAGGAGCGGAATTAGTATATTACGTACCATGAACTGTAAGTGATACTTTTGAGGTGAAGACTAGAAAAGTTACTTACAGTTTGCGATTAGTACATTATTTTTTGTAATACCTGTGAAAATCAAACACACGTAGTAAATAATGAGTTAAACTTGAATTATTCACAACGACCTGTCAAAATTTCGTTTTTATATTTTAAGAAATTAAGGAATTAGCTTAAAACTGAATCAACCAAGGCGTAATAGCTAAACAATTGAATCGGTGACTATTAAAATGAACTAACTCCATAATCTCGACATCTTGAGATTTATAAGTATTGGTATATTTTCAAACCTTGTGGATCGAATGGTGATAGAAGGAACTAACTGCGATTTGATGTTACCTTGTCTAGTAATTTAAATCGAGTTGGTGGAGAAAGGAACTAAGAACCTAAAATGGCCTACTACCAACCCTGAAGAAAATAACTAAAATGTATGATACCATGAGTTTTGTAATTTTCAAACAGTTTTAATTTGGTATTAAAGGGAACTAACTCCATCGCCTTTTTTTCAAATTTTGAACTTACTATGGCCCTAACTAAATCAAATCTAAGTTTTAGCTGATCCTTGACTTAACAACATTTTATCAGGCAAACTAGATTTTCATAACAATTTTCAACAGGGTTGTGAGACAAACTTTTGTAGTTTGCCAAAAACTAACTTTTCTGGAGTTAGTTCCTTTCAACAATCACCGATTAAATTCTGAAAAATTTGGTACTTAATAGTCACTTACAGTTGAAGGTGGACTGTAAGTAAATATTATGGCCAGTAACCGTGGAAATTAGTAAATGAATCGTAAGTTCGACTTACTCTAACAAAATGTTGTTAATAATGATCAACTGTCCGTGCAGGTATTCCAAAAGATTGTTTTAGCAATACCTGTACTGTAAACGTGTCTCTATATTTGTCCTTTAACCTTATCTTTTCACTAAAGTTCCACACTCTGATTTTTAAGCGACTTTATTTTATTTGATATTCCACTTTTCAAGGTTTTATATTCACTAAATTACAGTATTGTCCCTATTTTTTGAATGTTTTTATCAGCCTGTCCTTTTGCTTGATTAATTGTAATATTTCGCTATTGACCCACATATTATTCTCACGACATATTACAACTTTTATGTACTCTGCTTGGGATTTACAGATGTTAACGGTATCTGTCAGCTTTTGAACAGACTGTGTACTATTATTTACTCCGATTAAATAGTTCTCTAACCTTTAGATGATTTACATCTACACATTTCATTTCATTTGTAAATTTTTGTTTGTACAATCTAACCTTATCCATTATATTAAAAACAAGCCTGTTATGATCTAATTTTATTTCTGAACAATTTACACTTTTTGTGATCAACCGATACATAGTCTGTAACGCTAGCCTCCGCGTAAATTATAGTTACACAATAAAAATGTGTTTAATTTACGCATCGCCCAGTCTCGCGTTATCTCAAGTTATATTTCTACCGTAATGATAAGCGCGCAGGGACCGACGTCACGTCCAGAGATAAGGTAGTACCGAGTCGAGTCGCGCGCCGCTATCCCCACTCGCTATCCTCCACTTGAGAACTTTTCCAGGGCTCATAAAAGGAGCTGCACCGTTCAATCGCCACGAGATTCCAGCAGATTTTCCCAGAGACTCTCCAGACCCCAGTCCGACTCCCGTTCCCGATCATCCCTGATTCCCTTCCGGTAACCGTGAGTAGATAACCAGACCTGTAAAGAATTCGTTTAAAGTAGAAGACTTCTCTGAAAACCGACTCCACGAATTCTTTCCCGCTCCTATAATAAAATCCCTGCAATTCGTTTGAAGTGGAAGACTTCTCTGAAGACCCACTGCACGAATATCAGCCAGTCCTGTAATTAATGACCTGCAAAGAATTCGTTTGAAGTGGAAGACTTCTCTGAAGACCGACTGCACGAATTTTAGCCATTGCTGTAATTAAAACCTATAGGTTGTTGAGAGCGGCCACCTTCTCCTAAGGTGTACGCCACGAACATAAATTGTTCTCCTGTCGATTTTAATTCCTAATTAAAATAACCCGCACCCGACCACTCAAATTTGTATTCCTGTTAATTTCAATTTGACATTGAATTAATCGGCACCTGAACTTGAAACTAGCATTCATTATAATCTCCAGACGTAATCAAAACAGCCCGCACTCAAGCGTTAGACTTATAATTTTAATTCATAATTGAAACCGCCCGTACTCGAGCCTCAAATCTAGCATTGGTTGTAATTCGCAATTCGCCAGTCGAAAATAGTCCGAGCGCACGAAATTTCCCGGCCGGCTTTGGAAGAAAAGCGGCCACATCGAGCTCGCGGCCGGACTATAAAATTAAAGTCATATTTATTAACGCAATGCGGCGTTTTTAGCTTACGCGTCCCCAGACGTCCCTAAATGAATTTAGAGGCAGTACGCCGGGTTTAACCCCGCGTCCTATCAGTTAAATCTCCAGAATCGTGATATGATTTATTGTATAATTGGCGGACCGTTTAATTCTATTTTGATTCCAGCTACCTACTCCGCAGGGACAGAAACGGAGTCTTTTATCAACCGCACCTGCAATGCCTGGCCGACCGCCCAGATAAAAACGCCAGTTATCTGCTCCAGCCGTCCACACGAATTTATCGTTGTAATTTCTTGTGTATATGAATGTTGAAATATCTAAGTGTATCATAAGTAAATACATTAAAATTGTTTAGTTGTATTCCGATGGTGTTTTTGTATGTTAAACTATCATATATCTGAGGAACCAAAATTATCTCCGACTGTTTAATAGCTACCCGACGAGCGTAAAGTTTAACGACCCTTATGAGAAGGGCAAGTGTTACAAGTCTATAAGATTTTGGGATTCAGGGGTCACTCGAGTGACCTCTACGCTTATATTATTTTTTATAGCATAATTATTCAACATTATGAGATTCTTGAAATTTTGGACATTAACGATGCTTTAGATCTAATAATTTAAGGTTAAAGTCCCCTACTATCACATCACATTTTATTTACCATTGTATTTTCCGACTTTTGAAAGTCGTAACGATTTTTGTAAACAGTATTAAAAACGTAACATTTTATGTAATATACAAGCTGACCCGGCAAACATTGTTCTGCCCAAAAATAATTTGTTTTTGTACACACATCTGAATATACGTCAAATCGCACCATAAATACACATTTTCGTTAATATCTTGACTCCAGCACCACCTACCAGGTTCATTTTTTGTATAAACATTTATTTATACGTAACAAACATATATTCCGAATATGAGCTAAATCGGAACATAAATACAAATTATCGAAATATCTCGACCCCAGCGCCACCTGTTATAAAATGGTTGTTCATAAGCCTTCGGGGGTGTGCTCACAATAACTCACCCAAGTTTAGTCGCAATCGGATGAATGGTATTGGAATGCATGCGGGACAAAGAAACATTAATTTATATACAGGGTGTAACATAAATGTGGGCCGCTACTTCAGGAGCGTATTCGAGTCATCAAAATGATGAAAAAAGTTGAATAAACATATGTCCAAAAATGAGTCGTTTTCCTGTTACAGTCATTTTTGTGTTGAAACTTTAGATTATTTACGAAGAATTATTATTTTATTTTCAGCCATAATGAAATAAAAGAATTAATTATCCATGGAGACATGACACGGAGGTGATTAGGGTTTCCAAGTCCCGGTCCAAAAGTGTTTTCGGGACTTACGAGTTAAATTTCAAGTCCCGGAACTAGTCCCGGAGATTCCGAAAATGATCCCGAAAGGGAAATAGTGTTCAGGTGAAATTTCCGAATGCAACTTCCAAAGAAAAACAAGTGTTTTAAGTTAAATAAAGTATTTCTGTGCTGATAATTTGTGTTGGGGCTCGCCTACAACTTCATTGCTTTCTTCTGGTACTAAGAATGTCTGTCGCTCTACATCTTTTGCTTTTGTTTGAACTGCAAAGTGCTTGTGTAATCCTTTCGTCAAGCTGCCTCTGATTATGATAATTTTATAGGAACAAACTTTACATTTTGCCAATTGTTTATATCTTCAGTATATAAAATTGTTGCTATATTGACTTCAAATCGTTATTTTTTAATGTAGAATGAAGGTAGGTTCCAAATCGGAATTCATTCTAATTGTAACGCTTTAGCAGACAAATAACGATCACTTTTAAAACCCAAAAATATAAATTATTCAGCTTCTTCGCACATAATTTTGAAAGTCTACAAATGTAGTTACCTTACTGTTACTAAATAGACACACAAATATGCGTAAAATATATCTAAATCCAACAAAAGAAACAGACAAATACATAAATAGAAGAAGATATGCAAATGTGGCTGAAACAACACACATGTTTAATTCTAACCTACCGAAAACAATACCTCTCCTGCCTACGCAAATAATGCAGAATGTGCAAGAGGTATGAGTAATACGCCGGTGAATACCCGTCCTAATTCTCTGATATCGAGTATACGCACGCATGTTGAAATTTCCAACACGATTCAAATGGGATCACTCTAAATTTGACACTTTATATTAGAACACGCTTTGCCGTAAGTTTGAATGTCAACATAACCTTGAATATCTGTTACGATCGTAGAAAAAATAGCATCACTAGCGATGTTAAAAGCACTCTGCTTTGTGTCGTCCTCTTATACTCATCGCACGTGCTTTAAAGGCGTACTTATACACTAGTATCATAATATACCTTCTTTGCAAGTGATCCTTACACTGTCAAATTTAAGGGATATAGGAAACATCTACAAAAATATTTCCTAGAGAAATAAATTATTTACATCCCGCATTTATTACAACTGACAGAATGCCATGTCTGTTATTTGGTTAACTCGAAGAAAATCATTATCGCTCGTACTATTATGCATTTTTAATCAGAATTTATTCACAAAGCTCACAAAACAGCACTTGCAATCGTATTCACGCCGTGCGGTATTTTTGGAGCGGTGAGATTGCTAACTCTCTACGCTCCTCACCAAAAAAACCTCACTTTCATCTCTTGTTGTAAAATATACTAATTTTAACCTATGGATTTAAAAAAAATATGCCTTTTTTATTCCTTTGTTTCCTTAAATTAAAATAAAATCAAGTGTATTTTGTACATTTTTGATATTCTTAATAATTGTTGACCAAATGAATTCAAAATTGTCTTTGCAGTATCTGTCCATCATATCCATAAGCCAAACAATACGCACTTACTTTTCAATAATCTTCTCGATTTTTAGAGTTTCTGTTGTTGAAGTTGAATCACTTTGTATGTTGCGGGTGTTTTGTTGTTCAGAAGGAGATTTTTTTAAATGAAACTTCAGGTCTGTGTTGTAGTCCTTAATTAGTTGAAAGGGGTCTTAATCAGTTCAATAAACATTTCAAAGGGGCCTTAATGAGTTCAAAAACGTTATATTTAATTTGCAGATCCTGCATCAAATGCTATTGCCAAAAAAAAAAGGTGGGACTACTCAAAAAGAAGTGACTGCCAAGGATACCATGCGAAAAAGCCATAAGTGTTTATTTTGCAGCAAGTTAAGTGCAACTTTGTCTTGTCATATCATCCTGATGCATGGCAATGGACCACGCGTTACACTCTCACAAGAAAAACATCCATTGTTGTTGATACAGGTACACACCCCATAATTGAATACACCGGTGCAAAAAGGAGGTACCTCCATGTTTACAAAATTTTCAGGGGAGCAAAAAAACTGATGTGAAAGTAAATTCTGAATTTAGAAGATATTTTTCATTTTCTCATCAAAGTTGGTCTTATATCTTTCAATTTCTCGGAAATTACACTTTTTTTTGTCCCACACCAAAATAATATTTCAGAAAAAGAAATTGGAGCTACCTCTTTCTTGTTCCGGATAACCATATTTGGTAGTACAAACAATAACATCTAAAAACGTCTGTAAAAACTATTTTTATTTATTCATTAAATATACATAGTTGATTCCGGAGGCTTCCACAGCCATTGTCGTTAAGTAACAAAGTATACATAGTTATAACCACTATTACGTTAAACTTGCATCGGCATCCGGAATATTTAATATACTTAGCTTTTAGAACTATTCCGTTCTTGTCCCTCACACTTAAGCTTCTCGTAGAACCACATACAGTCTAGTGAAACATACTTTTTTGCAAGTTTTTGTACTCGAAGAGGTAAAAACCAGAACTATTCAGTGCAAAAAGGGGGTATCTCCGGAGCTGCCTCCTTTTTGCGCCAAATCAGTATTGGGTTTTAAGAATATTTTCTATCTTATCCTCGTATAAAACATGGAAGCTGCATCCTTTTTGTACCAATCGAACCGGCTTTTTTCACTTTACTAATGTCATTGAAAACCCTAAAACATATAAAATGTGGAGCTGCCTCCTTTTTGCCCCGTCTTCACACTGTCTTCAATTGTTCTACAATAATTGCTCAGCTCTATCTTCAGTGTGCAGTTTATTTTAAGCATTGTTATATTTTCTTCATAGTAATTCGTAACTGCTTTACATTGATTATACTTGCATGTAAATTTTGTACTTCTACTGTGCGTTTTTTTTAAATATATATATTAAAATGTTCCAGATTCGAATGTTGACAGTGGTTGTTCAATTTTGAAGACCCCTAAGAGTGAAAACTTCAGGACAGGTATTACGAGTGACTCTTCACCAAGTCCATCAGCCTCCGAAATTAGAATGCAAATGAAAAAGCGTCCTTGCAGTGTCACTGATGGCAGAAAAGATTGATGCCATTGGTCAAAACAAGAGGATGCTAAATTGTTGAAGCACTTTAAACACCTACTAATACAAGGACACAAACCTTCTAAAGCAGCACTACAAAATGTTCGTAAGGCAAATAAGAATGTCTTCGTTGGCAGAACATACCAAAAAACTTAGGCGCATTTAGTGTACCTTATTCGAAAAATAAGTACCTTAAAACTAAAAATCTAAATTCTCGTAAAGCTGATGCATACTCTCTTACATTTAAGATGCATATTTATTTATTTATCTAGAAACTGCAATTTTGCTCAAATTTTTGGTTTGGAGCATATCTGCCTTTTGCATTATTCACATCTGTGGTTGTAGTAGTAAGTACTTACCGTTAAGTAATTAGACGGAGGGGAAGGCCTGCTACAAATATAGTTGCGTCATTTTATCAAGAAAATATTCCTTGCAATTATTTTATCTTAATATTGCTGATAATTGATTTGGATCTTGGCCTGGTTTTCGATGGTGGAGAGGGCTGCAGCAGTGGTGAAAAGGGGTAGAGAAGAGATCAGCTAGGGTGGCCTGAATTTCGTGTTATATATTGGGCAGTACTGAACTGTATTATTGGTGGCAATGTCAGTGTATGTCCAATTTGAGGTTAGCAGGTTAGGTTGTGTTTGTTATTTAACACAGACTGACACAAAACCTAACCTCCTAATCTCGAATTTGACATACACCGACAGTGCCACCAACAATACACTTCAAAACAGCCAAACCAAAACTGCCAAACTTATGACACATGTCACAGGCGACGCTGATTATAAATTGATTTTATCTCTTGGTAAACTCTATTCACTATAGTCCCGGATTGTCAATGTCAAAAACCAATTATAAAAAAAATCCTTTATATCATGGTTAATACTTTTAAGTCAAGCTATGGGTAACTAGAAACAATTATTTAAGCTACTAATGTCAAAACTATAAATTATAGGTTATATTTCGAAGTGAATTAAGCAAAAATAAATAAAAGTTGCCAGGTAACAAAAACCTAAATTTTCAAAATTACGGTTTTGCGTTGTTCAACCTAGTAGTAACAAAAAAAAAACCAATCGAAATTCAACAGTGCTACCACAAAACGTCATTTTTGACAATCCGGGACCATAGTGAACAGAGTACATTTCAATATCTTATGGTCCTTGAGAAGGGTATACCCAGTAGGTCATATTTAGTTATGTGAAAATGACCTGACGACATGTCACGTTTACTTTTTAAATAAGGTTATACTTTTTTACATTTGACAAATACCGGTATAGCTAAAAATATTTGTCAAACGTCAAAAATTATAACCTAATTTACAAGTATATACCTGACATTTTGTCAGGTCGGTATCACATAACCAAACATGACTTACTGGGGATACTTTTTTCAAGAACCATAAGATATAGAAATATCTATACCCCTTTGCGCCCTTGTCGTAGCTCTCTCAACCACTGGAAACCAGACAGACTTCCGAATCAATTATCAGCAATGGAATATTTTCTTGATGAAATGACGTAACAAATTTTGTCGCTGGCTCTTAGACGAAATATGTAACATAATCTCATATCAACTGCTATTGATATGCACGCTTAATAGTTTACTAGAAAATGTAATTTATAGATTTTTATGTACTAGCTTAATTATACAGGGTTATCAGTTTGATTAGGGATAATTTAAAATGTATGTAGCTCCGCATTTGAGAGATATTCAGAGATAATGTCATCATCATATGCACAAAACAGGAGTTCTACATAATCTAGTTAGGTGAGCCAATTTTCTGCCCAAGATCATGAAACGAGTCTACAAACTGGTAGGTACATACAATCCAGCAGTATGTGCAGTGCATTTTGTGGTATGAACAATTTATTCTAAAGTGTTATGTGTGCGAGCTTTGATGTGAGTGTGGTGTCAGAAAAGCAGCTAAGTACGATGACATGCGATGGTATCAGTCGTTTGAGGAAGACGACAGTGTTTCTGATATTCGAATGCTGTCGTATGCCTTAAACGACTGTTACCATCGTACTTAGGTGCTTTTCTGATACCGAAGTCACGTCTAAACCGTCTTTAAACACTTGCAACACTTTGGAATTGTTCATACCACAAAACGCATTGCACACGCTACTCGATTGTTGGTACCTACCGCTTTGTTGATTTTTATTATGATTTTAGGAATACACTGGCTCAGGTACCTAGATCATGTAAAACTCCTATCTTACCTCTAAAATCATGTTCATGTGCACAACTAGGGTATGGGTTTATTTTCAAATTATGTGCATATTTTTTCCAATTCTAGTTTGTTTTATTATACAATCATTAGAATTATATTAGTTTCAAATTTCTAATTGAGGTTGCGTATAAGTTTAATTTACTATTCGAACTGATTCAATTGTTTACTGTCTTTCTGTTTCTTAATTAGTTACAAATGGTTAAATTTTATATTAATTTTTAACAGTGTATGTCTACATTTGTTATGTTAATATTTGTGATGTGTACTTACTTTTTACATTTAAAAATAAAACTATTCTAATACGTCTAAATTTGTTTATTTTTTGTCATCTGATGTTATCTTTGATAGTGTAGCGTATGTTACAACCTCAAACTGACAGTAGCTTGACGATCCTATTCTATTGGAGTAGTAACAATTTAATGAGAGTGAATTATATGTCGCTATTCACTTGTACCATATAGCTATTTTTAATTATCACCTTTTGCACCTTATTTCTTATTTTAGTAAGATTCAAATGCAAAATACAAAAAAAAATTGTAGTTTATGTAAAAGCAGGCAACCATTGTTCCACTTGCGATTTGCATGTGGTCATATGTGGATGTAGCATTTATGTGAAAAAACATTTTTAGGTTTTTGACGCGTGGTGGAGTTGAGTACTAAAATTCTGAGCGATGTAGCGCTATGCAGTGTAGCACTAAGTAGAGAAAACCATTATTATTATTATTATTAATATACAATCATATAATGTTGTCAGTGTTGGGTAAGTTACTCTAGAAAAGTAACTAAGTAAGTTAATCAGTTACTCGACAAAAAAGTAACTGAGTAAGTTACTAAGTTACAGAATTATAAAAGTAACTTGAATAAGTTACTAAGTTACCATAAAGTAACTCGTCATTTTTTAAGTTACTTTTTTTATGAGAGGCTACTAATCTACATGCAATTACTATCAACTTAATATCAACAGAAACACATATTTATAAACAATTGTTTATTAGTAAATTAGATTCCTATTTGGTACATTTCTGTCTTATGTATAAAATTTATTGGTTTTTAATAATAACTGCATTTCAAAATTTTTATCGCTTAATTTTGTTCGTTTGAAATGGAGAACGTCTTTTGCAGTGCTGAACAATCGTTCTACTGGAGCACTGGAAGGGAGGGCAGTATTATATCTAATAAATATTTCCCTAATTGTTGGAAATTTGTCTAAAGCTGTTAAATTGGATGAATCGCACTTCATATATATTTCAGTTTCGTCCATATTTTTGGACCGCTTTACTGTTTTGAAAGAAAAAAAATTGTGTTCTCCTTTGTCTCCATCATTATTTTGTGGACTGGGAAGTGGACAAACTGATGAAGTAGAAGCACGATTTTTTACTTCATTTTCCAATAATGTAACAGCGTTTTGTGTTTTTTCTGCATCACATATCCACTCAAATTTGAACCAAGGATGAGTAACCGCCGCCAGAGTGTAGTCAGAATTGTTGCGAATTTCTGTGAATCTAAAATAAAAATTGGCAACAACAGTCAATATTTTTGTTAATGCATTCCTATTAAATAAATACCTTTTATTTAAGCCATCGGTGATAGCTTTAATCAATGATCCGCAAAAAGTAAAATTCTTTGTTTTCAGTAATTGCATTTCCGGTATATTTCTTCTATGGTTGGTTGTAAGTAGGCCATGTACATATTGTTTTCGCCTTGCAGTATGTCTAGGGCATTAGCTATTGGTTCCATAATTTAAAATTAATTATTTATAAAAAACAATTGTAAATAAACAAGAAATATTTGACAAACCTCACAATATTCCGCTATAAACTTAATATCTTGCGCTGACAACCGTGAAATTTTGACAAGATCACAAGCATCGTTAAAACTATTAACGTTTTTTGAAATCAATTTTGCTATTAATTTAACAGCATCGAAAGTGGAATTCCATCTTGTGGCATTAGGCGTGGTTAAATGGATACCCAAGCACTTCTTTATTTCATCTGCAGCAGGTCCAGAGTATGACTGTTTATTCCACAATGCTTGACATTTTGCAAATGCTGCTCGAGAAGCTCTTTTATAAATAATGTCCTTTTCTGCTACTAGGGCATCTTTTGTCGCTAATAAATTCAATGTGTGGGCAGCACATCTATGATGAGGTGGCAATAAATAATGGTTATCAATTTCCATTTCTCCATTCTGAAGTAGTTCTGTTATTTCTACAGCTTCTGTCACGTCTTCATTATCTTCATCCTCTTCTTCTTCTTTGTCACCAAATAATCTTAAAAAATTAGAAATTGTAAGCAAACCCCAAAACGGAATATATTTTAATTGTCATAATCTGAACTACGACTACTGAATACTGAACTACATACCTGAAAGCTTTCACAAAATTCGACCCGTTGTCAGTGATAACCTTACAGATTTTATGTTGGATGTTATATTCTTGAAATATTTCCTCCATATTCTGTGCTAAAATGTTGTATCTAACGCAACCTCTTAAGCGACGACAGGCAATCACAGCAGATTTTCTGTGTAGGGTCGTATTTTCTATCCAATGCACAGTCATTCCCAGAAAACTTCTAAAAACAATCAGAATGTTGAAGTAACACGAAAGGTATTTTTGTTTAATACTTGCCTGTTATACATTTTCCACAGGTCTGCTGTTACAGCAACAAGATTTGGTTTTTCTAATGCAGCTATTAATTTTTCCTTTAGATTGTGGAAGGATTGCTGCACTTTAGCCATGAGAGTTTTCCTCGTCATAATGTGGTTTGTTGGAAATGCTGTGTTTGTAAAATTTCTCCAAGGCTGTCCTTCAATAAATGAAAATGGCAAAATAGCTTCAACAATTAAACGCTCCGTGATCTGATTTAATTTTAGCTGTGATATGCTGCCCTGGCGGTTAATACAACTTTCAAGCGTTTGCTGTTTGTTATCACCGACTTCAATTCGTTTTTTCTTGCAAGCAGAGATCGCTGCATCAATTTTCTTTAAATAAGAAGAATGATTGATCTACAACAAATGCAATTGTAAAACACTGGGAATGATATTTATTTATTTATTTTCGTTTCTTTGTGACAAAAACCGGCTAAGCCCAGTGAATTGCCCACTACAATTTTATACAATGATAACAAACTTAAAATTAATTCAATTTAACATGAATTACGGTAAAAAGCGAGGATTTATTAGTAGGAAAGAATGTAGATAACATTCCCAAAACTTTTTCGAAAAATGCAAATAAAGTCATACTAGGATAATAAAAGCCTTGCAAAAAGCCAAGGATAAAAAAACAGAAACGAATCCATTGAAAAAAGCCATGAAAAAACTCAGTGGAAAAGCCACCAAATAAAAATCCAAACAAAAAAATGTATGTAGTGGTTGTGTTTTCTTGTGTGTTTTTACCATAGCTTTTTTATACTGATTACCCAACTAAATTGTAATAATCTAGAAGAATCCGTGGAAAAAAAACACTGCATATTAAACAAAATGCATTGCCGCTTACTTTAACATGTTTACGTATATTTGACGATGATGTAACGGCACAGGACAAAAGTTTTGTTTGCGGTAGACACAATTTACACATTACCGTAATATTTTTTTTCAGAGGATCTTTATAAGCTTTAAATTCGAAAAATTCTTCATACCCAGGCCAAGGTATTTTATTGCTCGCTAACCGCACGTCTTCAAAATCATCAACCTCCATTAAAGTGCTATTCATTTTGTTAAACAAACACTTATTGAAACTTGTAACAAATTTACTACATGAAGTGCAAATAGCAACTACAACACAGAATTATTATAGTAATGTTTAAACACCAGAAGGTGGGGGAAGGAACAGGCTTAGAGCTTAGACGCGCTAGTTCAATGATGTTTTTGGGATCCAGTAATCCACATTCCTGCTCAGAGAGCTTCTAGTTGTTAAAGGATTAAAGATTACTGGAAATAGCTGTCACCACTCAAATAGGATCCGTCAAATATTATTTATTATCGACTAAGTACAAGACCTGTGGTCGGTATTAGCATTTTCATACTGAACCATTCGCAATTTCTACAAATTCTTCAGCTTCAGGTATAATTTCTTAAATACTACGCATTAAAAATCGAACATTTTAAAATATTTTACATTTGTAGCATGAAAATGTAACTTGTCATATTCAGTTACTTAAGTTACTAAATAATTGTAACGCGTTATAGTTACAATTACTGAAAACACAAAAGTAATTAAGTTACTATTAAGTTACTGAAAAGTAACTAGTTACCAGTAACGAGTTACTTTTACTTAGTTACTACCCAACACTGAATGTTGTATACTATTTACTTGATGAAATATAATGATTCCAATAATGCAATAAAGTTTGTTATGTCATCCACGTAATAGTACGAAACATGAAATAAAACTTGACAACTTTGGCCCGCTCTACAAGTCGTAATTTTAGTCGTAGGTATATCAATCTATAATAGGTCAAATTGACGCTATTTTGAACTTATACAGGTTTGATAATGACTACTTTTTCGGTAAATAGAAAGAGAAATGAGACACAAGCCCAGAAGCTCGAAAAAAAATCTTAACCATTTCACGCTCTCCTTTCGCATTCGATATCTCGACAAATATCGCTCGTGCGCGAAAAAGTAATACAACATAAATTGTAGAGCATTCAAAATTCTAAAATATATGTCTACATTATTTCCATATAATGTTAACGGGAACCGATTTATCGCAAAAAAATCAAACGCACTCATTTATCAAGATAGCGGAAATAGCACATAGGAAATCTTGGTTGACAACTTGAAGTTAAGCTTTGCTGGATCTCACCAATACCCCAAAAAAGAAATTTCAAATTTCGCTTTACTTTCAAGCAAAAATGACATAGTGACTGGACTACTATGCTATCACGTTAAAAAAGGAACATCCAAATACTAAAATGAATAAGTTATTAGCAAACAAGTAATTACTTCTATGGTCAATATACGAATCACCTTCGTGTTTTACATTTTTTAATTGGTTGCGTCTGCCAGAAACGCTAAACACCCGTATTCATAGTCGTTCGCCAGCGGCTCGCAGGCGAGTCGCCGGAGTTTCGTTATGAATAGTATGTTGGCGGCACTGTACGTCTATGTCAAATTCGAGGTTATCAGGTTAGGTTTTCCGTCAGTTTTGACAGAAATTGACACAAAATCCAACCTGCTAACCTCGAATTTGACATAGACGTACAGTGCCGCCAACATACTATTCATAACGAAACTCCGGCGACTCGCCGGCGAGCCGCTGGCGAACGACTATGAATATGGCTGTAAACGTGGTAGTACTAAATTTGGAATCCTACTCACAATATATCGAGAGATAAAAAAAATGATCCTCAGCGGACTGTGGAAATTCAAACGCATAAATAATATGTTGGTAGCAGTGTAAGTCTATGTCAAATTCGAGCTTGGCAGGTTAGATTTTCCGTCACTTTTGACACAGACTGACGCAAAACTAACCTGCTAACCTCGAATTTGACATAGACCTACAGTGCCACCAACATATTATTCATACGTTTGAATATTCATAGCCCGCAGATATAACTACAGGCTAACATACAAAAAAAAGTTTGATATGATTGGCCCACATACGTAGTAGATGTGACGCTTGAAACATTGGCTACTTTGAGCGGTTTTACCTTTACCCGCCCCTTAATAAAACTTTGATCTCTTGTAGTTAGGTAACTAAATGGAATACGACCTATGTTCATATAACATTTTTTACTCAAAATGACCTCCCCAACAAACTGTTGAAGTTTGGTCCGCCCGTTATAAATCACCCTGTATAATAATTGCAATTTTTCTAGAGTAAATTTTTTTAGATATCAATAATAAAAGTTTGCACTTTTTGCACACTTTTTGGGGAAATTGTACATGATTTAAATTTCTCAATCAGTTCGGAGTAATGGCGCGCGCAGCGTAGTCGTTGAAAATTTGCTCCGGCTTTAAACGCAAATTTGAGTGGTTTTACAGAACAGATAATTATTATTTAGATCATATTACTAAGGCATCAGTGCGCCTTAAAAATTATCAAAGTGTTTGCAATAATACCAACATGGGCAACGAAAAAAACGAAGCAAAAGTTACGACCAGGTCGCAGTCGCAGAGCAGCAGTACGGACAACGAGCTTGTGGATAAAATTACCAAGGCTGTCACAGCCAGCATACAAGACAAAATGGATAAGTTGAACGAGAAACTCGCGAAATTAGATCTGACAATCGATACACTAGAAAAAATTACAACAACAATTCAAGAATATGAGGCAAAGATCAACAAACTGGAGGGAAAAAACGATGCGCTTGAGCAATATACGCTCAGGAATAGTTTGAGGGTCCACGGAATTCCAGAAAGCGGAAATGAAAATACCGATGCTTTAATCATATCATTTTTGAAAACTAATTTACAGCTGGATTATGGTTTGGAAGATATTGACAGCAGCCATCGTGTTGGGGCCATCAGTCAAAAAGGTCGGCGTCCAATACTGGTTAAATTTATCTCATATCGTAACAAGCGTGAGGTGTATTTTAACAAAAAATTGCTGACGGATACAGGATTTGGCATCACCGAAGATTTGACGAAACTTCGTTATCAGCTCCTGAAAACAGCGAAGGAGAGATACGGCAGAAATGTATGGTCCAGCGACGGCAAAATTATCTGGTTGAATAAGGAAGGCCACCGAAGAAGTGCAGTTTGTGTGATTTACAGTAATTTTTCTGCTATTACATACTTTGTCTGCGGATAAGTGGTATTCGTATCAATAATACATTTGCTCGCATATCCACTTTACTTTGGAAAACTTGATTTTGTTGCTAACTTTAATTGTTTGGGTATGAAGATTTGATGACGTGTTAGATTACTGTTATAGTTTTTTAAGTTGATGTTATTAATATATAATATTTGTTTATATGAGTAGTGTTTTGCTAATTCGTTGATTTTATTGTTATTTTTAACACATCTTATTTAATTTTCGAGTTGTAGATATATTCCACGATGTATTGAACTGCTTCTTTTTTTTATAATGTTCAATTGATTTTGTTTGTAATACAATAGCGCATTAAATCTTAAATTTAACTGAATTTATTAAATTTAGTTTATTGTTGTATATATGTTGCCGGAGCGCGAGAATAGTAAAATCTCGGCTTTTCTGTTTAGTTAAATTTTAAAATTTGTTAACATTTTAATTTGTTTTTGTTTGACCTTCTCTTACATGAATCAAAGTTTATTAAATATTGCACACTTGAATGCACGCTCTTTAATCAAAAATTTTCCTTCCGTAAAGCGAAATTTGTTAGAAAATAGATATGAATTACTGGCAATCAGTGAAACCTGGCTTTCAGACCGCATACAGGATGAAGCGGTTCATATCGATGGGTATACACTCGTTCGCTGTGATAGAGGCACACGTGGCGGAGGTGTGGCATTTTATTTAAAATAGCTATTTATGCAACAAGTGCTAAAAGTCGACTTTTATGCGCGAGACATGAAAATTATGAAACGAAGCCGAAGGCTGAGTTTCATAACATGTCTCGCGCATAAACGACTTTTAGCACGCGTTGCATACAATATTTTATCTACGACCTTAATTTTACCGTTATTAATCCATAAATATCGATTTAAGAAAGGTTCGCATCTGCGACGCTGCGTCATAATGAATAGTAGGCTACGCCGCTGGCGATTGTTTGGCCACGCCCGTGCTGTCAAGGTGAGTTGTACGAAATGTAATTATTGATACTCCACATATGACTGTATTCATTACATAACGCTTTAATTATTTCAAAAACGCTTTACCTGTAACGCAAGAAGCAACTAGAATAGCTTTACGACTTCACTTGCAGTTCGAAATTGTAGTTTTGAACCTCGCGTCACTTTTAGCACATGTGCTAAAAGTAAACAGCTGATTTCTTTAAACACGGTAAACTATAAAACGTCACTTTTAGTGAAACAAGCGAGTGTTAAAAAGCCTACTTTTAGTAGTGGTCGTAGATAAACACATTTACGTTTTTCCGTTTTGGAAAGTAATGGTGATATAGAGCAATTATGGTTAAAGATCTTTTTTAAAGACCGAATACTTGCTTTTGGTGTTGTTTATAATCCACACAGGAGCTATTACGTTTCTTTTATTGCTTCGTTGGAATCCACTTTATCTAACATTTTAGCAATCACTAATGATATATTTTGCTTTGGTGATTTTAATGTAGATTTGTTTGATGTTACAAGTGCTGCTGCAGCGTATGTCTTTAATTGTTTTGATGGACTAGGCTTTACACAAATAATACATGAACCAACGTGGGTAACTGGTGAGTCGGCTTCTTTACTTGATTATATAATTACTTCCAATGCTGATATTATAAGTAATTTCTCGGTTGTTTATACACATGATACACTTGATCATAATATGGTCTGTTGTACAATAGCCATTCCATTTTCAAAACCTCTGCCAGTTATTAGAACTTACAGGAATTTTTAAAATTTTGATTTCAAACACTTTGACTGCCATCTCAGATCTTTGCCTTGGAATATTATTTATGAATTAAACAATATAGATGATATTGTAAAGTTTATAACTAGTAATTTAATTACATTGTTAAATATTCATGCTCCTATTTGTAGCTCTAGAATAACCAAACGTGCAGCACCGTGGCTGACCGGCAATATAAAACAAAAAATAATGCGTCTGAGAGACCGTGCTTTACAACAATATAAAACTTCTAAAAGATTAGAACATTTCGATTATTATAAACAGCTGCGAAATTACGTTAACAGCGCGGTCACAAGGGAAAAAAAGGCTTTTTATGCATATGCTTTTAAAGACAACTCAAAAGTGTTTTGGAACAACTTAAAATCTGATCTAAATATAAATGCGGTAAAGAAAAAAATCCCTCCTGACATTAACAACGTGAATGTGTTAAATAAAGGCTTTATCGATTCTATATCTAAATTACAAGCACATAATGAACATCTAAGGAACTTTTACCTCACACACCGCAAAAATTCTGTTAACAGTTTACTGAAATTCAAACCGGTAAACGAAACTGATATTTTAAAGATAATTCTTTCCATCAAAACAACAGCAAGCTGAGAAGACGGTATTACAATTTCTGTCATTAAATATTGTATCCCATTTTTGTTACCGTACATAACGTATGTTGTTAATTATTGTTTTAAGTATTCGGTATTTCCAAGTCAGTGGAAAAAAGCTATTATTACTCCCTTGCCCAAAACATCTTCAGTAAAAGAAATAAAAGATTTGCGACCAATAAGCATATTACCGGTTCTATCAAAAATTATTGAGAAAGTGATCGAGCAGCAACTTCGTTCACATTTAGAAAGTAATCAGATTATACCAATTAACCAGTCAGGCTACAAGAAGGGACATAGCTGTAGTACTGCACTGTGGCATATAACTGATGACATCATTTCAGCTACAGACCAAGGCAAAATAACACTTCTTATTCTGTTAGACTACTCCAAAGCTTTCGATACAATTGATCACAGTGTATTGTTGTCTCTTTTACACTATATAGGATTGGGTCCATATGCAATCATACTCATGACTAATTATCTTTCCGATAGATATCAAGCTGTTCGAGTAGGTGGTGGTCTGTCGGAATTTTTAAAGATTGTCTCAGGAGTACCACAAGGTTCTATTCTCGGGCCCATTCCGTTCAGCATTTATATTTCTAATTTTCCACTAGTGTTAAGTAACTGCCAATCACATTTTTATGCCGACGATTCTCAGTTATATTTTTCATTTCAGCCGCGTGATGTCATTAACGCCTGTCGAGCAATAAACCAAGATTTGTCAAACCTGTTGGATATATCTGAAAAGCACACACTTCAGCTTAATTAAAAAAAATCAGCAATATTAATCTTTGGAAAATCAAATCAAGTTAATCAAATCAAAAACCTTGTAGATATTCGAATAGGAGACGACGGGCTACCACTGGTTGATTCAGAAAAAGTCTTGGTTTGACTCTGGACTCATCATTACGATTCAATAAACATATATTGAATTGCTTAAGGAGTGCATACTGCAATTTAAGGCTACTTTTTCATAATAGATCAGTACTTAGCATTAAACTTAAAACCGTACTTTGTGATTCTTTAGTTTTATCAAAATTCGATTTTTGTGATACAGTTTATGGCCCCTGTCTGGATTATAGAGACAAATACCGAATACAAAAATTACAGAACTCATGTTTGCGCATAATTTTTGGAATTAGGAAGTTTGAAAGAGTGTCTTATAAACTTTTAGATGCGAAATGGTTAAACATGTTTAACAGACGTGTTCTGCACAGTACATGTCTTTTTCACAAGATTCTAATCAGTCCTTCACCACATTTTTATGACAAAATTACTTTTCGAACTGATGTACACCACCTCAATTTGCGTTTCAGGGGTATCATAAGTATTCCCAAACATTATTCCGAATTTGGTAAACGAAGTTTCTCTTATTGTATTGCAAATATTTATAATAAATTAAATCCCGAATTAAAAATGTTACCCCTGAATCGTTTTCCATCCTCTATTAAAAAAATCATTTTAAACAAACAAAATGAATAGCTTTAAACTTAAACGTATGCTAGATTTTCTGCAACTTCACTAAGAACTCCAGCATGTAAGAGATGCAAGGTCAGCAAATACAAAATATTATTTTTTTCAGTTACTCCTACCCGAGGGTTAAGTGGTAGAGCGGGCTATAGCCCGAACGTCGCCCTCTTATGCATTACAATTGTCCATATATCTTTTATTGTAATTATAATAAAGGCAATTATTATTATTATTATTATTAACTTTTTCACATAGTTGTATTTTAGTGGAGGTGCTAGGTATAAAAAAACTGCAAATTGTGATAAGAAGATCCCCTTTGGCAGAAATGTAGTTTATGACTATACAATTCATTTGAGAAGGGGAGGCATCTCGAAAAGTTGTTAGAATTCAAGATGGCGGCTGAAATTCAAAATGGCGTCATACAATGGAATTGTTTGTAGTTTTCTTACTAACCATCGCACAAGAGTGTGTTTGGTGTCAATTTATATGCTTTTTAGGCCAACAAGTTCATTTTTCTTGTTAAAAATAGGCTAAGTATCAGTCGGCATTCAGATGTCCTTCTTATGTACAAAAGGCAGTTTGTGATTTAAAAAATCGAACAAACTCTTCTCAGCTATCAGCATAGATCAAGCGCACGAGCAAAACAATTCTATAGTGAAAGGAGATGGAGGTGCAGTAGGATTAACACAGGATACATCGGCACTAACACTTTGGATGGTAGCTGGACCGGAAATTTACCACTTGATACTAGAGTTTGAGTGTAAGATTCAGACAAAGGTCGAAGAAAGTAATAGACGACATCATGAGCAATATCACTCATTTCAAGTTAAATTTGTCACTAGGGTTCAAGCACTTTATGATACTCTGAAAGAGTTCAGAAACCCATTTTTAGAAAATGGAAAAGATTTTCTTGTCATCGACAGCAGAGTTATTGTTGATAAGGATATCAATGCATCTGTTTATTTAGCTGAGTCAACTGGCATTACACAGTTCCACAGTTTCATTGAGGAACGCCTGGTAAAAAGTTCCTCAACACTATTTCAGCCTTTGAAAAAGAAGAAACTCTCCCTCTTCAGTACTCCAACAAAACGCATAAGCAAGAAAAATTAAACTTTGAAGATTTTAAAAACAGACGTCCAGCTGTTTTCCAGGTACACAGAATCGTCAGCTAGATAAGCAGGACTTTTTAAGATCGAAAATCAGCCATTTCCGCCTGCGTTTTCCAGTAATGGAGAATTTCGACCCAGCCATAAAAGTGATCTAGCACATATTTTAGAGGAAATTGTTGAAAAGAGTGACATTGTCTTTCCAGGAACCTGTCATGCTGTAAATTATGATGGTGCAGTTCTTGCCAACATTTTAAAGCCTCATCAGTCTTCAAAGACGTTTAATGATTACTATTACATTAACACATTTCATCTTCACATATGTAACGACATTGAGAGTTTTGGCTGCCGTAGAGTTGATTTAATTTGGGACAGATACATTACTCCGAGCATTAAAGGTGAAGCCAGAGAGAAAAGGGGTACAGGAACCAGGAGACAAGTGCTACCTCATGTCAAATTACCTACAAATTGGCAAGAGTTTTTAAGAGATTCAAATAACAAAGAACTATTTTCTCTACTTGGATCATTAGCAATGGATAACATAAACAAAACACAAGTTATTACTCCTGCAGGTGATAAAGTTGAAGGAAATGTCAGTGCTGTAAGTTTCTTAATTGGAGTGACTTGCCCTGTTCATGAAGTAGCACATTCAAGGATAATACTTCATCTCAAAGACATTGTAGAAAATGGATTGAAAAATATTGTTATCCGCTTTGTAGATACGGATGTATTAGTTTTAGCAATTGCATACTTCTTTGAACTGTCAGATAAAAGCCTGGAAACACTTTGAGTTACATTTGGAACAGGGAAGAAATATAGATTCATTCCCTGACCATATATTAAATAGGTATCTTAGAAAAATGTGTAGTATTATTGTACTGTTCAACAATTAACAGCAAAAGTGTCAATGATGTCAGACAAGAACTGTTTATGACAAAAAATCGCTCTCTTGAAAATTTACCACCAACAAAGGGTGCACTACAACAACATGTTCTACGGAGTGCCTTCCAAGCTGGGCACATTTGGGACATGCAGACCAGTGAGAAATAAAGACGCCCTCCAAATGAATAGGGTTAGTGGTTGGATGATGTATCATGGAAAATAAAATGGTCAGAGTTACCAGAAATTGCAGATACTTGTAAAGAATTAATAAAATGTACTTATGTGCAAAATCTGTAAAAATAAGTGCGGCTGTAGAAAAGTTGGACTATCTTGCACTTTGTTATGCTACTGCAAAAACGAGTGAAAACCTGAAGATTATAAAGTATGTAACTTTAAATGTAAGAGTAAATTTTTGTAAAATCTTGTATAAGTAGGTATTTATAGAAACATGGTATAGTATTCATTCTTCTTTAATTTTACTCTATAAATGTGACTTTACGACTTTACAACAAGTCTCCTATGTTAATTTTATCCATATTTCTGATATTATAAATGAAATTGTTGGCCTAAAAAACATATAAATTGACACCAAACACTATTTTGTGCGATGGGTAGTAAGGAAATTGCAAATAATTCCATAGTATGACGCCAATTTGAATTACCGCCGACATCTTCAATTCTAGCGACTTTTCGAGATGCCTCCCCTTCTTTAATGAATTGTATAGTCATAAACTACATTTCTACCAAAGGAAATCTTCTTATCACAATTTGCAGCTTTTTTATTAAATGAGCCATGTAGCACCTCCACTATTTGAATAAATTTAAAAAAACACGATAAAATATTAAAAAAGGGAACTATTAAGAAAGTTAACTTACTTTAGTCGGAGCTATTGCATAATCAGTTATAATATCACAAGAGCATCGAAAACAATCGATTATTTTCCGAGTAACGAGACGTAATCTGCGAAAAACCACGAGAGCGCAGCTCGAGTGGTATTTTAAGGATTACGTCGAGTTACGAGTGAAAAATAATCATTATTTTCGATTGCTCGAGTGGTATTCGTTATGATTATATAATGAATAGACCGATAATAATAAATTATTTTATTTCTTAGGTTGGCATTGTTTGTGTTAGTGGCACTGTTTATGTTGGTAGCACTGTAAGTCTATGTCAAATTCGAGGTTATCAGGTTAGGTTTTGCGTCAGTTTGTGTCAAAACTGACGCAAAACCGAACCTGCTAACCTCGAATTTGCAATAGACAGTTACTACATCATGGCTCTAGATTATTATTATCCATTATTTTTGCTTTGTTTGACCCACCGAAACACCGAAATGATTATACCACGTCGTCAAGGGTATATCCGTTTATCTATACCTTGTAACTAAGTAAAATTCTCAATTACTATTGGCCAAATTTATACTGAGTTGTATAATCAGAAGTAATACTCTAAGTACTTCGATATTATCGGGTTATATGTCGATAACTTGTTGCACAACAATAAAAGAGTGTCAGTTTGACAGGTTAAATAGTCCGACCGCGTTAGCGGGAGGAGTATTCTGTCAAACTGACACGATTTGTTATTGTGCAGGAAGTTTGAGACGTATAACATGTTCGAAGTACGCATTGTATTCGATTTGATTATTTTTTGAGTAAATTTTAATATTAGGATCAAATAAATATTTTAGTGGCAGCTCGATTTGTTTGTATTAACCTAGCTGAACGTCATCTCCATGAAAACAACATCAAATTGACAAAAGTTATGTATTGCGTCTCCTAGTGAAGTTACTGTAGTATAATCGATTTTGTATAATCGAAATTATACAAGATAACTTAACTAAATCCAGCCTTCTGATTGGTTGAGATCGCTACGAAAAAAATAATCAGTTTTATACTTTTTCTAGATTTAGACAGGCATAGTTTGGCTTTGGCCATGGTAAATTGATATGAATGAAAATTTGCACAACACAAGTCAACAGACTACACTGCACTAAAAATACAAAGAAAATTATTGTGTCTTTACTTAATATAGTAGATATTTAGTGTGAACCTAATTAGTTATTGGCAATGTAATTAGTACTTTCGGACATATGGAATTTAGAACTTTTTATTCCAGTGCATCATTGGTTGCCCATTTCAAAGAAAATATTTAGGGTTGGCGAACCAGAGAAGCTAAGGTAAACGTCATTAAATCTAATTACATTACCTCAAATTACAATAATTACTCATCCAGATAAAATTGTAGATATACATTTGTTTTGGGTAATAAACGTAACGACAGATTGGGCCAACTCGGTTATAATAGACACTTCGTCTCAGGTAATAGATTAACAGATAAGGTACTCACCGAAATAATCTGCTTTCGACATTCTATAAATAACAAAGTGATGTATCTACAGTTGCCTAAATATTTTTATTTCAAGACGCAAATGAAAAATTTACTACGCTCGTTATAGAAGTGCATGAGCACTCCTTAGCCGCCTTAACGACGTGGACGAAGCAGAAACCAAACCGGAAACTCACCCCAGTCACAGTTAACCTGAAGAGGAATGGAATATTGATACTTCCGAAGCAGACATTGTAGAAATAGGTAAATTTGCAGATGATTTTGAAGAGGTTTCAATCCATACACCGCTTAAAAGAAGAACAATATTATATTATATGATTTCAATATATTGCAATACGTTTTAATATGTTTAGTAAGTGTTAATCGGTTTGAAAATCTTTAAATATATTTTTGATGTTTAATACTTATGTAGATAGGTACTTCTTATTTGCCGATTTTCAAATATTGACGGAGTATCTAAATATCCGAAGTGACTCTACTATGTTCAATTTATTTGTAACTGACTAGAAAAACAAGATACCTGATACTTCGTAACTTGGATCTTCTTTCGATAATAAACTCAATTGTATTCTAAAATTCCCATTTTAGTTTGGTTACTTACTGCGGGTACCACGTAAAAAATGTGCCATTTATTCTAACTAAAGATGATGAGAAAATTAATACAAAAGTGTGAAAGCTTGACCTATAATCTACAGAAATACAATAAAGTAGCGATTAATGATTCTGATTGCTGAAACAGTATTTTAAAAGTTGTGGCTTTAATACTTTTGTATCATCAGACTTACTGTAAGTGAGATATAACGAATAATTCGATTACAGAATCCATTTTTTCAAAATGGCGGCCACAGAGGATGGAGAAGGAAGACTCCTAATTTTTTAGGTAATAAGAATTTTCTCTCTATAAACAGGCATTTACATTTTATTTCGGATTGTATACCACAAACACAAAAATATTAAGCTTATAGGTACAGTCGTGTTCAAATAAATCTGGGACAGTGTTTTTTTCACATACAGGTTGAGTTAAGAATTGAACAATATCTCCATGGATTTCCTCTTATCAGAAAGAGTTACAGATTTCATTACCTGTTATTAAAGTTCAATGTAACTCTTTCTGATAGCAGGAAATCCATGGAGATATTCTTCAATTCTTATCTGAACCTACATATGAAAAAACATTGTCCCAGATGTATTTGAACACGACTGTACATAATACTACTGCGTAAGTTGACGAGGTCAGTAATTAACGCCAAACCCCTTTAACCCTTATACTACGGCGTGGGGTCCTCAAGAGACCCCAGACTTTGTTTTTCTTGAACATCTTTCTAGGTATTTCTTTTATAAATTTTCCCTCCCGTGTATTTGTCACTTTTACAATTATACATAGCATGATGTATTTGTTTTTTTCTTTTTAATAGCTGCATACTTTTGTTGAACAAAAAAGGTGCGTGGGGTCTCCAAGGGACCCCCACGCCGTTGTTAATGTGTACCATTTTTTTCTACAAATCAATAAGTTGATGTCAGTTTTTTTATGTGTTTTACGACGATAATGAGGACATTATTTTTGCAACAAGTAATTCTAATGTTGTAACTTGTTTATACCCTTATCTGAACCCGTGTATATTATCTCAAAGTACACTCTTGAATTAAGTAGTAAGTGAAAATAAGGATAAGGGATGGATGTTTTTTTTTTATATTTTGTACACGAACATCCGATAAAAAAGTAAATATAAGATGTTCTCACAATGTCAGTTCTTTGTTTGTAAAAAGCATCGAAAAGAAAAGATTGTCTCAACAGCGAGTTGCATCGATCACATCGAAAATTGACAATATATTATACTTTTTCTTTAATTTATAAGAATTCTGTTGTTACCTTTTTTTATATTTGTAATATGTGTTAATTTTTAATATACCGATGTGGCCACAATTATATATAACAGCAATAAGATAAAATGAACAAGAAAATAACTCGTATTGCTTGAGTAAGAAAGAGATAAACATAGTAGCAAATATTCGAGAGCCGCTTAACGCTTAATTTAATTATGACATTTGTCAACTAAACATGGCTACTAAATTAATTTTTTCGTATGGCCATCTCTTTCACTCGAGCATTCTATTTTGTTATTCATGTTATCTCATTGTTGTTATATATAATTATGGCCCCATCCGTATAAACAGCAATGAGATAACATGAACAAGAAAATAACACGTATTGCTTGAGTAAGAAAGAGATAAACATGGTAGCAAATATTCGAGAAGGCTTGACGATTAATTTAATTATGACATTTGTCAACTAAACATGCCTAGTTGCCTACTAAATAAAATAATATTTTCGTATGGCCATCTCTTTCTTACTCAAGCATTCTATTTGGTTATTCATGTTATCTCATTGCTGTTATATACCGATGGGGCCACAATTATATATAACAACAATGAGATAACATGAATAACAAAATAGAATGCTTGAGTAAGAAAGAGATGGCCATACGAAAAAAATATTTTAGTAGGCATGTGTGGTTGACATCTGTCATAATTAAATGTGCGCCAGGCCTACTCGAATATTTGCTACTATATTTATCTCTTTCTTACTCAAGCAATACGAGTTATTTTCTTGTTCATGGTATCTCATTGCTGTTATATATAATTGTGGCCCGATGGCCCCATCGGTATTTTACCATTATAAACACTTCCTCAAATGTTGCCATATGTTTTAATATTTTTTTAGCTGGGGTCCTTGAGAACCCCACGCCGTAATTACCGTTGGTCTAAGGAACGCAGTAGTTTAGAGTTCCAGGAGCATTATCCTGATTGCTTTTTTATTGCAAATTGTGTTGACAGCAATTCACGGCCCGTATTATATGTATAACCGATAACGTCATTGTATCTGTTGTTTCTGCATTATTGCACCGACTATTCATGCCGCAGCTTATATGCAAAAATTGTCCTAGTCTTAACGGCGACAAATAACTGACAGCGCCATCTCACTTGTGATTGCCGCACTAAAGTCGAACGCAGACCTTCTGATAGTTCGCTGCAGCTTGGCGTATTGTGCTTGGTGTGCGCTTACTGCGGTAGCTGGCACTGGTAGTGGCTTGGTTCAAGGCCGACTATATTAAATGTAAAACATAAAGGCCTTCCCAGATTGTATAAGGTCACTATATCAATAAGGTACCGCAATTCCATTCCTTGCGTGAGAATGTGAGAAAATTGTGTGATAAGGATAACAAATACAAATTTCCCAAGTGCAATAGAGAAGACACTAGTTTTTGGGGATTTTCTTTTTGGTGTAATGGCACCATAGGAAATATAATCGAATGGCACTTGTAAAGTCAGGAATCTGTTAGGTTATGTCACTTATTATCAACAAAAAAATTGCAATTGAAAATATGTTTTATTGGTTCCAGAAACGTAAATTGGGCAAATTTGCCTAGTATAGAGAACGCTGTTCTTTTTAATAATATCGACCTGATTCGGGATCATTTCTGTCAATTCTGCTGAATAAACCAGTGCAGCAAGGGTTTTGTGAATTGTTTTAAGCTGAAATGAGTTACAAGGTGGTTTTGATAGACATTTTAAACTATCTTGAAGATAGTAAACGACCTCTAAAAGAAGGCGGAGAGGTGTTAGTGGCCGAAATGGTTATTAAATGTGGTAAAATGAGAGCCGAGAATAGTATCGTAGGACTGTCTTCAAATTTCGAAAATACGCGATTATCCACATGAAATCAAGCTAATTTTTAATGAAGGTAAATATTTATTTCGTATTCTAGTAATAATCCTAGTTTTTATGAACTATTTTCTGTTGTGAGTTAGAGTACAGGTTGTGGAATTGCGTGTGTACGTGCAAGTCGGGAAGAGGTGAAAAATGCAAGCACATACTTGCTGCTCTTTTACTTGTAGATAGGTAAAGATATGTAACACAAAAAAGTCATATTATTAAAAGAAAACTGATTTTAGAGCTGATGAGTTACCCGATATCACCTGAGGTAGACTATCCATTTATCCGCAATTGTATTAGAGAAAATATTTTTTAGCATTGATTTTAAAGCTGTCTTTACTCAAATGCATTGCATATGTACTAGGGTGGTCTTTATTTATATCGATTATTTGACAAACGCCACGCTGAATTGTGTGACAAATGCCAGTGACGTTTGTCAAACGTTTCAGCAGGCCGTGATCTTTCGATTGTGTTTTTATCCCCAGTTGGAGAAAATTGTGCGACAAGGATAGATATAAAAAATCACTAATGGCGGTACCTTATTGATATAGTGACCTTAAGATTGTATACAGTGGCTATATAAGGACAGTGTGGTCAATTTTGGTCATGTTTCTGATTGGTTGTTTTAAAATCCGCCATTAAGAGTCGTTTTACGAAATTACACATAGTCACACAAAATTGCTTCAAAGTCCTTTATTATTGAAAATAGCCCCAACATGAAGTGGAATGAATTAATCACCATAAAATTCTACAGTGTTCCGTCTAAGCGAATGCCATATTTTCGTTTGCATAAGTAAATGTCAACGAGTTAAACTAAAATACTTTTTGCGAAAACTGTGCATTAGCCCAAATCAAAAGCTATAATATACTATATAAATGTCTTAATGATACAGATCATTGCATCAAATTAAAGACGTAACACTGAATATTATATTCTTCTAAATTAACTGGTGGTATAAATAGAACGGTTTGATTATGAACATCCAAAAAAACAGTTTTTGTTGAGCTTTTGCACGTAGTCTCTGTGTCGACCAATGCAAAATGTTGTAAATTCTCGTTTTTATGAACAAAAACACAATAAAAAAGATAACAAAGGACACATTGACTTATATTCCGATATTAGGTTGCTCTTTAACGAGGATTTTTAATCGCTGGCAGCGATTCTTTACGTTTCACGTCGTCTCTTGCCGTTTCATTCTGTTTAAGTAATATTATTGACATTATTGTAAAATTAATGTTACACTGCACATTTGACCACCTCACATTGCGCACATTTTCTCGATCGTGGGTATACACCGATCTGTAAAGCATCGCGGAACTTCACATATGTCCAGTCCGTATAAAATGACGTTTATGTCATAATTTAGCAGGGTGACGTTTGTCTTACAATTTAGCAGGGCGTGCACAGAACAGTACCTAAGGGCGTGGCTGGTTGTTGTGGAGACGACTCTTAATGGCTGCCTTATTTAAAATTGACCACACTGTCCTTATATAGCCACTGTAAGATTGTATACAGTGCCTTTATATAGACAGTGGCGACAATGGGGTGTCCTACTTTTGATTGGCTCCCTAGATCACGTGATTTTAGCCGCCATGTTTCGGCTAAATCACCTGCGATTCGTGTTATACCTTTGGCAGTACTGAAGTGTATTGTCAGTCTATGTCAAATTCGAGGTTAGTAGGTTAGGTTTTGCGTCAGTTTTGACACAAACTGACGCAAATCCTAACCTGCAAATCTCGAATGTTTTCAGTACTGCCAAACATAAAACACGTATCACAGTCGACTCTGATCACAGATTTAAATGAACACCGGTTAGAAATTTGCATAAATATGGCGGCGGGGGTGTGGCTTAGTTGTATTGTCGCCACTGTCTATATAAAGGTAGTGTACCTGTATAATACTTTAGTAAGAGTAGAGCAAACAGCGAAAAATATTGGATCATTTTTTCATGGCTACCAAGATTTAATGATATATTGAAAAACAAGGTTGGTAAAACTGACACACGAGTTGTCAGTTTCATCAAATTCGAGGTTAGCAGGTTAGGTTTTGCGTCAGTTTTGACACAGACTGACACAAAACCTAACCTGCTAACCTTAAATTTGGTGGAACTGACAACTCGTGTGTCAGTTTTACCAACCTTGTTTTTCAATATATCATTAAATTTTGGTAGCCATGAAAAACTGATCCAAAATGTTTTGCTGTTTGCTCTACTCTTACTAAAGTATTATACAGGTACACTATATAAAGGCACTGTAAGATTGTAGCGTGTACCTGTATAATACTTTAGTAAGAGTAGAGCAAACAGCGAAAAATTTTGGATCATTTTTTCATGGCTACCAAGATTTAATGATATATTGAAAAACAAGGTTGGTAAAACTGACACACGAGTTGTCAGTTTCATCAAATTAAAGGTTAGCAGGTTAGGTTTTGTGTCAGTCTGTGTCAAAACTGACGCAGAACCTAACCTGCTAACCTCGAATTTGATGAAACTGACAACTCGTGTGTCAGTTTTACCAACCTTGTTCTTCAATATATCATTAAATCTTGGTAGCCATGAAAAAATGATCCAAAATTTTTCGCTGTTTGCTCTACTCTTACCAAAGTATTATACAGGTACACTAAGATTGTATAGAGTCCCTGTATATAGTTATATAAGAGTCGGGCAAACACAAATGTCAGCGGCCATTAGTGTTCCAAAAATAAATGATAGCGTTCAAGGCCGGAGTTGTTTTCCTTAGTATGTGTCACTTTTATGAATTTAATTACTTGTCAGTTTGACATTGTCAATAAATGGTAAATGTAAAGCATTTACGAAAACTGCACTGGTAGGTATCTACCGTTGATCGATTGCTGGTCAGCTGATTTTGCGGTATATGGATCGGATTGAATAATTTACGAGCGCTTTTTTGGTGGTGTAGTAACCATATAACCTCTAAAAACTTGTCTTTTCGTTGTCGAATAGAACAATAATTTCAATAATATTAATAATTCAGACGCTAAAGCGTACAAAGCACCAGCCTCTACTCCGCTCGATAAAGAGAGGTTGCGAATAATACAAATATAATAATTACTATATTACAAGAGAAGAGGACAAGTTCTATAATTTTAATTTCCATATTAAATAAACAATGATACAGCTGTATGAAAAGTAAAACATTCATATAGTTACAGTTTTTTATATAACGCTCTAACTTTCTTCAGTGCCTCGATTAATTCCTGTAATAGCTCATCTTTCACTATGAAACTGCTCGTCCTTTATGGCAATTCTTTTACCCATTCTGATTCTTACATCTTCTTTTGGGGAATATTTCCAATACATAAGTACGCGTGTTATATTCGGAGCTTTAGCAAAAATATCCTCAAAGAGCAAAAAACTAGCCAATTACTTTTGTCTACGAATTTTCACGGTATGCCGAAATGTGTCACTTCAGTGGATATTGGATCAGTTTGAATGCCGATTCTTGTATCGCAGTTTTTGACCACATCAATTTTTGACGAATAACCTAGAATGAGATTGGAATATTGAATTAGAACAGGCCCCGTGGTCTAATACGTGAAGTGACGATGATTATTTAAACTTCCATTACAAACGTTGAAACTTACATTGTGAATAAATAAAGTAATGGAGCCTTTCCCATTGAATTTTATCAAAATGTACCTACTTCGCATATTCTGGAACCGTCGATCGGTGGTGTTTCAGTTTGCGTTGCAGTTTTTGGGAGAGATTTTAAGATAAACTCTTGCTCTCAGCGATTTTTACACCCAAATACGCAACAACCTGTCATCTTGCTTAATAGTTTGACAATCAAGTTTTTAACAGTACGTCATTTAATTGTCATTGTCATAGCCATCGTTCAAATTTTTATTTTAGATTGCTACTGCGCATGCTCAGTGGATCGTAGCCAATCAAAAATTGAACCGCGTTTGCCCGACTCTTATCTTACTATATACAGGGACTCTAAGATTGTACACTCGCTTGCGCCGTCTTTAGGAGAAATTTTTAAACGTTTGGTTGGTTTCCTAGCTTTATGTCAAAGTCAAAGTCAAACATTTCACATCATAAGCTAATTTGTTTACACAATTACAATTTTGTTATTAAAAGAAAATGTAAGGTAAATATATCTTTAATCAATGTTAAAGATAAATATATTAATGAAAAACTGATTAATATACAGTCTTACAATTTTAGAACTTTTCTACTAAGCGGTTTGTTACAAATGATTTTTCTTTTTACAGAATCAGTGCGTTCTAAGCATATGTTGTCAAGAACAGGCTTTGCTACTGTTTGGATTATAGTAGTACATAGTTCCTTCTTATGCAGTGAACAAGAAAGTAAAGGATTGTGTTTTAAAGATGGTTCGATCAGCTCAGTGAGTTGATTACAGGTTCTATTACATTTTATAAAAGGCAAAAGTTCCTGTATTAGATCTGAAATCCTTTTCACAATTTCTACAAAAACTCCATTAGGATATATCAAACCTCCACGATCTTGTAAACTAATTAATCGAAGCAGATGCCCTGGAACTGTCTTGGTAAGTAACGGCGAAATGCAATCATCGCATACAAACTTCTGTTCCACTTTCCTAATTATGTAGCCCGCTACAAATGCTACAGAAGCAGAATAAATAGTGGCATCAGGTACACTATTTTTTTGTAAATTTTGAATATGAACTCTTACTTCCATTGGTAGTAACAGCTCTTCCATGTTATTAGGTGTTGCCAAGAGACTCGATTCAAGTGGTGCACAGCTTACAAAGCTTACATTTTCAGCTGTATTGGATGAAGACGAAGCCTTAACCACCCCGCAACGCAAGATTTGTCTTAATGAATATTCTGCCGATCTTGCATCCGCAGTATCATTGGAACCACATTTGAGACGTACATGTGGAAAGGTTGCTTCCACGGCATCGGAACTAAATGACCGGCTTAATACATAATAAAATCCTGCCCGTTGAAGCAGAAACTTTATACATAAATATGTACTTTGTGCTGTAAATTTTAAAGCATGCGCTGTCTCGTCTGTTGATCCTTGCATGCCTCTACTGGCCGAACTGTTTTGTATTTCATCTATGTAACTCGGAAATGTAATATTTAGCCAGTGTAGCCTTTCATCGGAAACATGAACGTAAGGTGCAATATCGCTATTTAAAGTGCGAATGCATTGGTACCTATTTGAAACATTGTGCACTTGGAAGAAGTGGTACATGTTTTCCATGTACAACACTGTAGCATCAATGCCAATAAAACGTTCATCTTCGGCTTCTTTTAAAAATTTTAATGAAGCAGTTACAGCAGGAGTAAATACTTGTATGGCTCTTAAAACATTCATTTTCTCAAAACTTGTAGGATGTGTTTTCTTGTCAAATAACGGACAGGCTTAATTGGTAGATCGTTTTGCAGGTTATATAATTTTTTTAAATATGAAGACCCACATAGCAAAGCAAGTGTGATATAAATTTGAATCAAGGTTGCCATAACCAGCATATAGGCTTGAAACAACCTTGTTGCGGCAAGTCTGCAAGCTTACGGCAAGCTTGAAACAAGCAAACTAGTTTACACATGACAAGCTTACTGAAAGCTTGTTTTGCAAGCTTAAAGAGAGCTTGAATTAAGCTCATTCATTAAGCATGTTTCAAGTTTGATATGATTGGCCCACATACGTAGTAGATGTGACGCTTGAAACATTGGCTACTTTGAGCGGTTTTACCTTTAGCCGCCCCATAATAAAACTTTGATCTCTTGTAGTTAGGTAACTAAATGGAATACGACCTATGTTCATATAACATTTTTTACTCAAAATGACCTCCCCAACATACTGTTGAAGCTTGGTCCGCCCGTTATAAATCACCCTGTATAGGGTGTTAATTAAGTAAATAGACAACATTTAAGGGGTGATTTCTTAATCAATTCTAAGATCAAAAGTTTATACAAACATGGGACCTAAACGGCTTCGTTTTCAAGATACAGGATGTTGAAGTTTAAACAAAATTTTTTTTTCAGAAATCTGGAATACGCCTAAAAGTATTCTAATGAAACTTGGTGTAGGTTAGTATTTCATAAAGTGGCAGTGTTTGGTTAAAATAAATTTAATTTATTTCCACTGGTGGTGTGCATCGGGGCCACCTCAGTTGCATTATTTTAGAAAAATCTGGTACGCCACTGTTTTTTTGCCAATACGACAAGTGTTTTAGCTTCATCCATTGAAACTACACAAAAGATGTAACTCTTATTTTTTTTGATAGAATAAACCTTTTTCGAGAAAAACGACAAAATCTCTAACAGCAATTTTGTTCATTGGACGTTAATGGGACCTTAACGGCTTCGCTTTTGAAATTACAGTTTAAAGAAGTTTTTAAAAAATATTTAATAACAAACAATTTTACAATAGTTACAAAACCTTTGGCTAAAAAACAGTGGCGTACCAGATTTTTCTAAAATAGGGTAACTGAAGTGGCCCCGATGCACGCCACTGGTAGAAATAAATTAAATTTATTTTGACCGAACAATGCCACTGTTAAATACTAACCTCCACCAAGTTTCATTAGAATACCTCAAGGCGTTTCCAGATTTAAACAAAAATGTTTGTTTAAATTTCAACATCCTGTATCTTGAAAACGAAGCCGTTTAGGTTCTATGTTTGTTTAAACTTTTTATCTTAGAATTGATCAAGTACCTCCTTAAAGTTTATCTACGTACTTATTAACACCATGTATATAAAAATATCAACCAAGTTTAGTTTTCATTATCTATCTAAACTTAACATAACCGAACAAGTAAATTAATAAATCACATAAGTTTACTTTTAATGCACAATTTACAAAGTCTCACTCATAAAATGCAAAATCTAGAAAGCTTGAAAACGAACAAAGGGAAACAAAAACGCACATTACTGTGTATTTCTTCATAAAAAATCAATAAATCAAATTTCATGCTAATTTACCGATATTTCATGCTTTTGCTAAATTTATTTGATACCTAGAATAATCGATTGACGCACTACATTTTATAAAAAAAAATCATTTGAGCATTCTTATGAATAATTTAATTTCCTATCGATTTACTTACAAATACCGGGTGGTTGGTTATACCTCTGAACATAGGCAATTTACATGGCTTATCGCGGTTATGCATATTCCTGCTTAACATTTTTATGGAAAAGAATGATAGTGGTACTAAATTAAACAAAATAATTTTCCGCGTCGTTTAGTATTAAAAACTTGGATAATGTTAATTGTGCATAGAGATATTACTTTTAAAATTTAGACATTCCGAAATATAAGTGCATGTTTGTCAAAATATTGCATACTTTATCGAAACAACTCTAAAGCCTGCAACTTCATCTAAATTAAATCTAATTACACGACCTACTTAATTTGAAGAGACGAAGTATGATACCACACTTCCTCTTTTCAAATCGAGTTTGTCATCAAGTATGATATAAGCAATGTCAAATTTGACAAACAATTTATTTCACGTCAACATATTTTTATTTACAAGGAGGACGTAATACAATTTTATCTACTAGCAACATGATACTGTACATTTTCATCATAGAAACAAAATATGAAAAGCTACTCATAACTCTCAAGGGACTTGTCAAATTATTTATCCCTCAAACTCATGGTAACAATGCAACTACAATTAACGTCTTAGCAACCATACAATGAGGCAATCCTTGATGTTACTTACATATTCTAATTTTAAATGTCATTATGACATTTTGAAATTTCATACTATTTTTACGAATATGCTAGTAAATAAAATATTGTATGCACCACGGGAGATATTCATGTTCTTTACCTTCGGTTGACACATGTCAACCTCAGGGAAAAAACATATTCATATCTCCCTTAATGCATAGATAAATATCTATATTAATTACTAAGAAATGTCAATTTTGTTCGTTGAATAGTCCTTCAAATACCGCTTGTACCCGACGAATTGCATACATTTTTGTCAAAGTATTTATTTGCGTTTATTGCTTCAAAATTTGTCTCGTGCTGTGGCACTCGACCAATTTATATAGAAGCATTCAACACTCATATACTTTGACAAGAATTTTCGACAATTCGTTGACCACTCGCGGTATTGTATATGAAAATTTCCAGGAAGTTATGAGCAGTTTTTTATATTTTGTATATATGACGAAAATAAACAATATCATGCTGCTAGTACGAGTAAATAAATAATTGTCTATTACCGGCCTACAAATTTATAAATTTTGTACCCTGTACAATACATTGATCTCAAAATACTGTAATAAGAAATTACTATTTTTAACAGGAAGTGAGAGAAAGTCATAGATTCTGAAACTACAAGTCAAAATACGGTAGACGTTTCTAATAATGTATCGGTCGGAATTTCAGATTCTGTAACCATTATGTCTTTTTCTTCTACTGGGTGTGATGACAACAATACTGCATGTGTCTTTGAAACAAAAGACACTGATGTTAGCGAATGTAATCTGGCACGGCATAGTGAAATCAGTGTTTCTGGAAAAGAATATTTTAATCAATCAATGGATTCTACCAGTTTTCACAATAGTGTACAAAATACAGATGGAAGTAAGTTTAAAAATTATGAAAGGGCCGTATAGACAAGATGACGAATGTAACGAATGAGATATCCAAATTTTGAAAATGAACAGGGTTCCGGGCCCGACTCCCCTGCTTATGAAACCGACGATGTAGAAGTATCGAGAGATACAAAAAAACTGATCCTCAGCGGGCTATGAATATTCAAACGTATGAATAATATGTTGGTGGCACTGTAAGTCTATGTCAAATTCGAGGTTAGCAGGTTAGGTTTTGCGTGAGTCTGTGTCAAAAGTGACGGAAAATCTAACCTGCCAAGCTCGAATTTGACATAGACTTACAGTGCTACCAACATATTATTTATGCGTTTGAATTTCCACAGTCCGCTGAGGATCATTTTTTTTTTATCTCTCGATATATTGTGAGTAGGATTCCAAATTTAGTACTACCACATTTAGTGTTTCTGGCAGACGCAACCAATTAAAAAATTTAAAACACGAAGGTGATTCTTATATTGACCATAGAAGTAATTACTTGTTTGCTAATAACTTATTCATTTTAGTATTTGGATGTTCCTTTTTAACGTGATAGCGTAGTAGTCCAGTCACTATGTCATTTTTGCTTGAAAGTGAAACGAAATTTGAAATTTATCTTTTGGGGCATTGGTGAGGTCCAGCAAAGCTTAACTTCAAGTTGTCAACCAAGATTTCCTATGTGCTATTTCCGCTATCTTGATAAACGAGTGCGTTTGATTTTTTTGCGATAAATCGGTTCCCGTTAACATTATATGGAAATAATGTAGACATATATTTTAAAATTTTGAATGCTCTACAATTTATGTTGTATTACTTTTTCGCGTACGAGCGATATTTGTCGAGATATCGAATGCGAAAGGAGAGCGTGAAAGGGTTAAGATTTTTTTTCGAGCTTCTGGGCTTGTGTCTCATTTATCTTTCTATTTAGCGAAAAAGTAGCCATTATCAAACCTGTAGAAGTTGAAAATAGCTTCAATTTCACCTATTATAGATTGATATACGACTAAAATTACGACTTGTAGAGCGGGCCAAAGTTGTCAAGTTTTATTTCATGTTTCGTACTATTACGTAGATGACATAACAAACTTTATTGCATTATTGGAATCATTATATTTCATCAAGTAGATAGTGTACAACTTTATATGATTGTATATTAATAATAATAATAATGGTTTTCTCTGCTTAGTGCTACACTGCATAGCGCTACATCGCTCAGAATTTTAGTACTCAACTCTACCACGCGTCGACGGACAAATGGCGCTCTGATAAAAATGGGTGTTATCTTGGCTTATGTGGAATTTACACAGGACATCAGTAAAATGATTTCATTAAATATATAAACATGGAATAATAATAATATTTAATAATAATAATATTTATTTATTTTGTATTTACAAAATTTGATCAACAAATAAGTACAATAACTAAATAAACAAATGAACAATTTCCCTCACTTAAGTTCCATAAAGAAACTTGTGCGTGAGATTTAAAAACTATATATACACAACACTCCCGAGCACCCAAAATATGTACATGCACCTATATATATATATATACAGGGTGTTTCATTAATAATTGGAAATATTTTAACTGTAGAATCCTGGGCTCAAAATATTAATATTTAACCCAAATCACTTAGATAAAATGTGGCTCGTTACTGAGATATAGGGTGTTCCATTTAAAAATTTAAAAATGATTTTTCCCCATTACTTTAAAACTATTTGACGTATCCGTATCATATTTGACAGGAAGTTTAGACACTGTAAACCATGCTAAATTGTGTTAAATAAACGTTTCTGACTACTACCAGAGGCGTACCACCGGGGGAAAGGGAGTGGTTGACCCTTCCCAAATTCTACGCCACTGGCGGAATTGCCATTTTAGCACAATTTTTCGACTCTCCAATACTTTCTATGTAAATAACATACTCTTTCTTCGTCACGATAACGTCATTATTTTTCGAGATATTTAAATTTAAACAAAGCGGAACAGTTATTTTGATTTTAATGTGTATTAATTATGTTGGTGTTTTATGTCATAAGATTGCATTTATTACGCAAATGAAACTTTAATCGGTATTAACAAAAAAATATGTTATTTATTGAAATTTATTGAAACGAATACATGGATACATTTTTTTTATGTTGAATGCATCTATGTATTAGTTTCAAGAAATTTCAATAAATAACATTATGTTTTTTTGTTAATACGGATTAAAGTTTCATTTGCGTAATAAATGCAATCTTATGACAAAAAACACCGACATAATTAATACACATTAAAATCAAAATAACTGTTCAGCTTTATGTTTAACTTTAAATATCTCGAAAAATAATGACGTTATCGTGACGAAGGAAGAGTATGTTATTTACATAGAAAGTATTGGAGAATCGAAAAATTGTGTTAAAATGGCAATTCCGCCAGTGGCGTAGAATTTGGGAAGGGTCAACCACCCACTTGCCCCTGTGGTACGCCTCTGGTAGTAGCCAGAATCGTTTATTTAACATAATTTAGCATGGTTTACAGTGTCTAAACTTCCTGCCAAATATGATACGGATACGTCAAATAGTTTTAAAGTAATGGGGAAAAATCATTTTTAAATTTTTAAATAAAACACCCTATATCTCAGTAACAAGCCACATTTTATCTAAGTAATTTGGGTTAAATATTAATATTTTAAGCCCAGAATTCTACAGTTAAAATATTTCCAATTATTAATGAAACACCCTGTATATACAGTGTGTTTCACTTTACATGGAAGCACCCCTGTATTTTCTTTGTTTTTGTATAAATCGATTTGAATTTTTTACCAGTTATACAACTCACCAAGAGGCATCTATTCATGTTCTTGAGCGCAAATGACGTTTTTAGCCTTGCCTACTACGATCAAGAACGTGGGTCGTATTGTTAATATTTTGCATCGCGTTAGAGTTACAGCAAAAAGTTATTAAGAAAAGTTGTTTAGAATCAAAAGAATACCCCAAATACCGATTTTTGTTTAATAATTCAAATTTTGAATTTTTATCCATAAATTTGTCAAAGTCCCAATTTTCAACTTTTAATTTGGTATTAAATGGTGCCATGGAGAAACAACATTTTTATTACTTCCTTTTACTACTATAAAGGAAGTATTGGATTCACCCCAAAAATTCGAAATTGAGTTTTCAACAGATCTTCACGTTTTAGAGTCCCCTGATCCCAAAAAACATATTTTTTTTCATTGGTCTGTCTGTCTGTCTGTCTGTCTGTAAACAGAATATCTCAAAAACGAAAAGAGGTATGGCATTGAAACTTCATATATAAGTTTTGTGTACTATGTAGATGAGACAGCAAGCTTTTGAAGAAAATCGCATAACCGGAAGTAGGTGTTTACTCTTGTGATTTTTCAGTTTTTTTCGATTTTTTCAAAAACGGCTCTAACGATTTTTTTTAAATTTTACATTTTTCTTACATTTTTAATGTGTATTGATGTGAGATAGGTGATTTTCCAGTTGAATACTTCTAAAGTGGGTTTCTTTTGTTTTTTTTTCTTTTTTTTTTATTAACTCCTATTTTAAATAAAACACCCGGTATATTATTATATTTTTGAATTCACCTTAAAATTCTAGAGAAAATTTGTCTCTTCAACTAACACTCGATTTTGTACCGTTTTTGTAAAATTTGTAATTTTTGAAAATTTTTAACAAATGGTTAAAAATTAAAAATGAAATTTTTGACTAATTATAAGATCACTGTAAAAGGAAGTTGTGTGAGTGTATCACACCAGATTTTTATTGTTGCAAACGTCATTACGTCTTAATAATGGCTGAATTACGTTTAACTGTAGCTGAGAAAGTAGAAATAATTGGAATTAATGGTGAAAATGCAAGATCCAATAGAGAAGTAGCTAGAATATTTAATGGAAGGCATCCAGGGCGTGCACCTATTTTTCCTGGCACTTAGTTTCTGAAGATGCAAGCAGCGGAAAATTTTCGATAATGCAATAGTTACATTTAATGCCATATCTCAGGAGGATTAGCGTCATAAACCGCCAAAATCATTTCCTCCGAGGGATGCTCTCGAACTATTCTTCTTGGTCTGGGCTTAACAACATTTCCAGTTAAATTAAAAAGTTGATGAATTTTTTAAACAGTTCCTGGATAAATTGGTGCACGCCCTGGATGCCTTCCATTAAATATTCTAGCTACTTCTCTATTGGATCTTGCATTTTCACCATTAATTCCAATTATTTCTACTTTCTCAGCTACAGTTAAACGTAATTCAGCCATTATTAAGACCTAATGACGTTTGCAACAATAATAAAAATGTTTCTCCATGGCACCATTTAATACCAAATTAAAAGTTGAAAATTGGGACTTTGACAAATTTATGGATAAAAATTAAAAATTCGAATTATTAAACGAAAATCGGTATTTGGGGTATTCTTTTGATTCTAAACAACTTTTCTTAATAACTTTTTGCTGTAACTCTAACGCGATGCAAAATATTGACAATACGACCCATGTTCTTGATCGTAGTAGGCAAGGCTAAAAACGTCATTTCCGCTCAAAGACATGAGTAGATGCCTCTTGGTGAGTTGTACAACTGGTAAAAAATTCAAATCGATTCATACAAAAACAAAGAAAATACAGGGGTGCTTCCATGTAAAGTGAAACACACTGTATATGCTAAGGCCGATGGCCTAAACCGGAAAGCAAAACAGAGTGCGACTTTAATCAAATATTTTATGTAATTGTTGTCTTGGATAGTTTAATAGCCATAGTTTAATTTTATTTATATACTTTTTATATGTTGTTTCATTTTTTATATGTAAAGGTAATGTATTAAAAAATTTTATGTATAAAAATGTATAACTTCTCTTACCATGTTCTTTCTTGACAGATGGAATATTGAGAATTTTATTGGTTTTATTTCTGGTAACATATATGGTTTCCTCAATTTGACTATTAGCCAAGTTTGGTTTGAAAAATAATTTTTGTAAAACTATTTTAGAAAATAACTGTCTAATATCCATGACTTCTGCTTGCGTGAAGAGTTCATCTGAATTAACTCTCCATTCTTTTGGCTGTATTATTTTTAAAATAAGTTTTTGTGCAACTTCTAAATTATAAAGTGTGGACTTATATACACCCCCCCAACCTCTAACACCATACCTTAGATGCGTTTCAATTAAAGCTTTATAAATTCTTTTATCTACGACCCCTACTAAAAGTAGGCTTTTTAACACTCGCTTGTTTCACTAAAAGTGACGTTTTATAGTTTACCGTGTTTAAAGAAATCAGCTGTTTACTTTTAGCACATGTGCTAAAAGTGACGCGAGGTTCAAAACTACAATTTCGAACTGCAACTGAAGTTTTAAAGCTATTCTAGTTGCTTCTTGCGTTACAGGTAAAGCGTTTTTGAAATAATTAAAGCGTTATGTAATGAATACAGTCATATGTGGAGTATAAATAATTAAATTTCGTACCTGTCCTTGACAGCACGGGCGTGGCCAAAACAATCGCCAGCCGCGTAGGCTACTATTCATTATTATGCAGCGTCGCAGATGCGAACCTTTCTTAAATCGATATTTATGGATTAATAACGGTAAAATTAAGGTCGTAGATAAAATATTGTATGCAACGCGTGCTAAAAGTCGTTTATGCGCGAGACATGAAAATTATGAAACGAAGCCGAAGGCTGAGTTTCATAACATGTCGACTTTTAGCACTTGTTGCATAAATAGCTATTAAGTATAACAACTGGTAGAAATTCTCTTAACTGTTTAAAAACATAACAAAAACCACGTATTTTTTTAACTAGTAATGATATATGTGCATCCCACTTTAAATTAGAATCAATAGTGATTCCTAAATATTTAATTTCTTCTGATCTTGCTATATAAACTGAGCAGTTACATTGTTTAGGTTATGTATAACTATTTTATTGTATTTTGGAAGCGAGTTTCTGTATGATGCAAAAGCAATAAATTTGCTTTCTTTGATATTTATTGTTAATAAATTACTATCCGACCATAACTTCATGTATTTTAAGTCTTCGGTTACTTTATTTTCCAGGCTAGCCCAGTCTTCAGCATCATAAACAATCACCGTATCGTCTGCATATGATATAATTTGCCCTCTTCTATTGGCCATAAGTAGATTATTTATATATATTAAAAATAAAATTGGCCCGAGTATGGTGCCTTGTGGCACACCATTTTTAATGTTTAATGGATCACTTAGTGTGTTGCCAATTTGGACGTGTTGATTTCTATTGGTTAAAAAATCCTCTAAAAGTTTATTTGCATTCCCTCTGATCCCCACCGAATCTAAATTTTCCAACAATTTTGAATGACTTACTGTGTCGAACGCTTTAGCTAAATCCCAAAAAACCGCTATGGTTGGTTTACTGTCATCAATATTGGTATAAATTAGGTGAGTTAATTTAGCTATGGCATCTTGTGTACTTAGTTTGGGTCTAAAACCGAACTGATTATCTGACAGTAAATGATTTTGTACAATAAAATTTTCTAATCTAGATTTTAGGACATTTTCAAATATTTTTGCTAAATTTGATATCAAAGATATCGGACGGTAATTTTCCAAAAGCTGCTGATCGCCTCCTTTATGAAGAGGTTTAACTACTGCAGTCTTCAAGTGATCTGGACATACAGATGATTCAAAAGAGATATTTATGATTTTCATAATAGGTAATGAGATATATTCAGAAATTTCTTTTAATATAGTTGCAGTGATACCGTCTAGACCCGGAGATTTATTACTTTTCAGTTGATAAATATATTTTATCTACAACTGCTTGGATAAGTACTTATTACGTCACTCATTTGACACTATTTCAGTTACGTAATGAAGCTCATTACACAACTCAGTTGCGTAATGGTTTCATTACGCAACTGACTGTGTAATGACTTCATTACACCACTCGTGATGTAATTAAAGAAATCCACATATAAACATTAATCAAATCAATGTTTATTAAAAATTACACACCACATTTTAAATGCAAAAGACAGACAAAGCAGGTCAATCAATGAAAATTAAGAAAAAATATAATTACATATTATATTAAACAAAACAAAGATAACAACTTAAGCCTAACTTAGTTGTTATATATTTTAATAATAACATTTTTACATTTAGATAGATGAATGCCAGACGAAGTCAACTGATTTGCAGTTTTGTTAACTATGCTTAAATTTTGATTGCAAGCACTTGTTGTAGCTTCAGTGTCAGCAATCTCTTCTCCAAGAATTTTTGAAGCTATTCTTTTCTTATTTTCAATTGAAGTTTCAATATACCCTTCACAAACTGTGTTGGACCTCCAACCACTATGTCGTTTCACAGTTAGAAGATCTGCTCCCGAGTCTAAAGCAATGTCCCGTATATTCTTGAGGATTTGGTAATTTGAGAAAGGAGGCAATCTTCTTTGGTATGCTACCAAATGTATTTATTCCAACTGGAAGCTTTATGCAGTTACCGCTTCTGTATCCGACAAAAAACCTTCCGTGGTCTGCATAATTAGGACGCAAGGCCAGTTATTTCCGAATTATTTGAACCATATTTACTCTCTCAATTCCCCCAGAAGTAACAAAGAATTCTCGGGAAACGTTGGTTTTTGTGTTTGGTATGAAGATATGGAAAACCTGTCCTTCATCCTTTACGTTTTTCAACTGCAGCTTAGTTAGCTCTTCCTTCCTGCAAGCACCTCCTAGTCCAATGATCAACGCAACCTTAAAGATTTTTTTTTTTTTTTTTCACGCTTTTATTTCATAGAATATTTACAATCTGTTAAACATTAACATTCAGTAAATTGGTTGTTTGGTAATACATAGCATGAGGAAGTAGTAATGTTCTTTAACATTACTTCTTTTTGTTGTCCTAAATTGTGTCATGAATAGGCATTGATTTAAACCTTAAAATCTAAACTACAGCTAACTCTTAGTTAATTAAACCTGTTAACCAAATCTAACGGATCATGTCTTTTGAGTCTTTTGTTATATTGTCTATCAAGTAGCGACACAGCTAGATTATTTGTATGAGCACTAAGTTTCACTAAGTACTTTTCACTAACACTTTGAATTTCCTGCTTGATTGTGGGCATGGGGATGTCTTGCTGGAGTAGCCAGTTAGGGATATACCAAGGGGCGTCTGTAATTATCCTAATTATTTTATTTTGGAATCTTTGCAGTATTTCTAGGTTTGAGTTGCTAGCAGATCCCCATATTTGTAACCCATAAGTCCATATTGGTTTTATAATAGCTTTGTAGAGCACTTTTTTGTTTTCCAGTGATAATTGGGACTTTCTTCCTATCAGCCAATACATTTTGCGAAGTTTTAATCCAAGCTGCATTCTCTTTTTTATTATATGGGTTCGCCAGGTTAGTCGTCTATCTAAATGTATACCTAGGTACTTTGCACTGTCTTGTTGTGGGATCGGTGTGTTATTTAATATTACTGGTGGACAGGTTTCCTTCCGTAGAGTAAAAGTTACTTGAACCGATTTCATTTCGTTCACATGTATGCGCCATATTTTAAGCCATTGCTCAATTTTATTGAGATTTCGTTGTAGTATTAGCGATGCTGTTCGTGGATCGCTATGTGACGCCAGAACTGCAGTGTCGTCTGCATAAGTAGCTACTAATGTTTGTGCTGTTGTTGGTAAATCAGCCGTATAAAGAAGATATAAGACAGGTCCTAAAATGCTGCCCTGTGGTACGCCTGCTTGGATTGGTTGAATAGCTGATAGTGCTTCTTTAAATTTAACTTGAAAACTTCTTTCCGTTAAATACGTCTTCAATAGTTCGTAATATTCCTTTGGTAGAGCCTTTTTGATTTTATACAGCAGCCCGATGTGCCAGACCTTGTCAAAGGCCTGGCTAATATCCAAGAATACAGAAGAGCAATACCTTTTTAGATTCAAATCGTGATTTATTTTTGTGACTAGTCTATGTACTTGCTCTATTGTGCCATGGCCTTCCGAAAACCAAATTGGTGTTTTGGTATGGTGCTTCGTTCTTCAAGAATTGGCTTTAGTTTTTGGAGCAGTATCTTTTCGAAGACTTTGGATATGACAGGCAGCAAGCTGATTGGTCGATATGAAGTGATATCTTCCGCATTTTTTCCGGGTTTTGGTACCATAACTATTTGCGCCACTTTCCATTGATCCGGGAATATTCGCAATCGAAGGACAGCGTTGATTATATACGTTATCAGCCTTATTGCTTTTTCTGGTAGCTCTTTAAGAATTTTGGCTGTTATTAGGTCGTAACCTGGGGCTTTCTTTGAGTTAAGATTTTTTATAACTGCTTTTACTTGGCTAACCTTTACAGGTCTTATAGGTTGAGCAGCTTCATTAGATTCGTCGAGGGTTTGATGTATGAATAATTCTTCATCAGCAGTACAGGTTCTATCGTGAGGTTGAAATACTGAAATTAAATGTTCTGCGAAAGCTTCTGCTTTTTCTTGATTATTCCTTGCCCATGTTCTATCAGTTTTCCTAATAGGCGGAACTGGTGTATTTGATCCTTTTAGTTTTCTCGTAGCTTTCCATAATGAAAATTCAGTTGCCTCAGTAGGGGTTAGGTTGGATAGGTATTTTTGCACACCTTGATTTCTAAAATTGTTTAGAAGACTTTTTAATTCTCGAACGGCTTGGTTGAGTTTAGTTTTGTTTCTGGGGTTTCTTGTTGTTTGCCAGATTCTCCTTAACCTTCGTTTTTCTGCTATTTTTCGTTTGATGATTGTAGGACAATATTCTATAACCTGCTGGGTTTCGTAGTCTGGCGTAGAATCCCATGCCGATTGCTGTATGGTTTGATTGAGGTGCTCGATGGCATTAAATAGTTCATTTTCCGTTTTTAATGAGATAGTTAATTGTATTCTTTCTGTAATCAATTCTCTAAAGTAGTTCCAGCTGGTGCCTCTTGAGGAAAGCGTTGCTGTTTTTTGTATTTGTAATACTTGGGTGCTGTATGTGATGAGTATTGGTGAGTGGTCGGAGGACAGATCCAAGCAGGATTCAGCTTTTAGATAATTTGATGAGACGCCTTTGGTAATACAGAAATCTATCAGATCTGGGATTTTGTTAAGATCTGAGGGCCAATACGTTGGCTCAAATGTGGATATGTAGTGCAAGTTATGTTCTTCTATTGTTTTAAATAGCTCTCTACCGCGTGTTAGTGTAACTCTCGAGCCCCATATTTGATTTTTGGCGTTATAGTCTCCACCAGCTATAAAACAGGGACCAAGGGTGTTGATGAAAGTTCCAAATTGTTGTTTTTTAATGATATGCCGTGGTGGACAGTAGACAGCAGAGAATATAATTTCTCGGTTTCTTTCTGCAACTGCAATAGTAGTTGCTTGAAGATAATCTGCCTGAAATTTTTGAAGTTCATAGTGTTTGATTGTGCTTTTTACGATAAGCGCTGTTCCTGCATGAGCAGTACCGTCAGGATGGGGAGTAGCATATATTGAGTACCTTGGTATCTTTAGGTAAGTATTGGTTGTGAGGTGAGCTTCAGATATTAACATTATATCTATGTTGTGCGTATGTAGGAATGTTTTAACCTCCTGGCTATGTTGAGCTAGGCCGTTGGCGTTCCATTGGGCAATTTTTAAGATGTTAGGCATTATGATTCATTTTATTAATCATGACTGTGAGTAGGTTAAGCATTGTGTCCATTCTTTCCATTAGTTTTGTCATTAATGAATCTAGTTTATTGTCCGCTTGCTGATGTGATACGCTTTGTGCCGTTTGGTGAGAATTGGTTGCTGCGTTCTGGTCTGATCTTCCATCATTTGCTCTTTGAGCATATGATACTCCTGGGTGGACGAAATGATTGTTGATGTCAGTTTGCCTTGGACGTAAGGGTGGGTACTTTCTTCTCTGTATTTCCTTGGCCACCATACAACCTCTATAATTAGCTGGATGGTTACCTTGACAGTTGGTGCATTTCACATCCTTACTTTTGGTTTTCCTTTCGCAATTTTTCGTTAAATGCTCACCTGCGCATTTAACACATCTTGGCATTCTGTGGCAATAGTTTTTTGAGTGACCAAACCGTTGACAATGTTGACATTGAATTATTTCTCGTTTCACATGTGGAAGTTCAAATCTTATCTTGGATTTCATTAAGAATTCAATGTTAAATATTTCTTTGTTGTTTTCTGATTGTTGTAGTTCCACAAAGAACATCGGAAGCGGGGTTTTGCTGACTCTGTGCCTGATATTGTGAATGTTCAGAACCTTGTGCCCATGCCCGGTTATTTCAGTAGTTAATTCTTTTAGATCGGTTGTTGGATGCATATCTCGTAGTACAACTCTATATCTTTTATTGCTTTTTTGTTGGAAAGTGTGAAATTCCGTGTTTTTGTCTTTCAGTATTTTGATAATTGTACTGTAGTGTATTGCTTTATTTAGTTGTATCTTTACTTGAGCAGTTCCAATTAGCTTGACAATGTAGTTATCTTTAGCTTGTTTCTCTAGCATATCTGTAAGAGGTTTCAAGTTGTTTACACCATAAACAAAGATTGGTGGAGGTTTTATTTCTTGTTCGGTCTCTTCTACAGAACCAGAATCTTCGAGAGCTTGATATCTGTTGGCTGTACTTGGGGCACTAAGCCAATAATCTGACATTTTTGTTTGTTTAAGATTGCGTTGTAATTCGGAACCGCTACGTTTTGTTTTTCTCGAGTTTTGTGTTTGCCATTGTTCTTCAAGGTTTGAAACCTGTGAAGCCGGAATTACTTGTTGGCTTGATTGCTGTGTTGGATATGGAGGATAGGTATGCTGAAATTGCTGTGGTTGGGCTTGCAAGGGTAATTGTTGTATTTGCTGCTGCTGATGCGGTTGAGTTAGGGTTTGTTGAAATGCATAAGTATTATATTGCTGATCAATCATCATTGGTGTGCTGGGAGGGTATTGATACCCGAGATTCGGCGCGCCAAGCATGGCGGCCTTTTATAGTTAAATAGGTAATTGATAAAATAAATTGTTTATTACGTACTTATTTGAGCTGGTATATGCACTAGAGGGTCAGCGACGCTGACCTTTCAATAACTTATCACTTGCACGCCAAGCAGGCACACGTGTGGTGCACGGATAACACAACCATACGGTGCGAACGTCTGTGACTAACCTTAAAGATGAATTTATGAATTTCATTGTACCTTACATCTTAAAAAGCTTCCTACCTTTGTTAGCAAACATTTTTTACCGTTCGCTTCTTGTAAGAATTTTATAACATCCTGTTTTGTCAATATTCTGGATTTTTTGGGTTTGTACCCCGCCGACTGCTTTTTTAAAAAAGCAACTAAATTATTAAATTTACTGATATCAACATTTTGCTTGATAGAAATTGTTGCTCGCAACATAGAATAGAATGCCCAGAGGCTGGAGGACTTGTAATTTGTCGCTAATTCTTCGAAAATGCCAATGATACCTTCTCTCTTGCTTCATTTTTGATTTTCTTTGATGTACACCATTCACTGAACCGTTTATAAAATTGCTCGTACTTCTTTTTTGATTTATCCGGTAAAAGTAACGAAACCGCATTTGCATCAGCTTCTTCAGTGTCCGAAGGCAGACTTTCTGATTCACTCATTATTTTCCACTATATTCACAAAATTTGTTTGAAAAATAATTTAGCACTGCAGCGTTGTTTATATCAAATCTGACTAGTTGCCATAGTATCGAATAATCTTTGGGGCCTTGATTTTGAATAAGAACATATAAAATTTACTTCTGACATTTGCCTACTAAAATATTTTTGAAAATGACAGATCTGACATTTTTCTTATAGCACTTTTCTCAATTTTGGGCAGTTGTAGATAAAATTTTGTACAATACACGTGTGATAATGCATCATTAATATACTTGTGTGCCTACATAACTCGTGCTACGCACTCGTTTGTAACTTACACACACGTATATTAATGATGCTGTTATCCCACTTGTATAGTAAATAACTATTTTAATTTCCATAACATCAACAGGGCCAAGAAAAATAGTTTTATTGCATTTTATAAGTGCCTGATTATCCACTTCCACATTGGGTATGATTTTTTTGGCCATATTATCTGCAACGTTAATATAATATTTATTAAATTCATTAGCTAGTTGTTTGGCATCGTTAATTACTTTTTGATCAATCTTAATACTTTTTATGTGAGTAGTCTTGCGTTCTTGATTAAGAGAATTTTTAACAGTTTGCCACATTGATTTAGTATTCCCTGGGTTTTTATTAAATTGATTTTTATAATAACTACTTTTTGCCTTAGATATTAGACCGTTAATTCTATTTCTGTAAAATTTATATTGCCGTAGCGCTTCTTCATCTTGAAATTTTTTATATTTCTGAAAGAACTTCAATTTTTCTCTGCTTGACTTCCGCAGTACTTAATTTTATGTAATTTGTAAGTTTGTTTACAAAATCATTTGTTATTTTATTTAAATCCCCGTGCTTGAATGTTTCACTCCAACTCTCATTAATTAAATATTCTTTAAGTTTTGTAAAATTTACTATCTTCTTAGATTTGTTTTTAGAAGTATGGCATAAAACTTTTAAAGAATTAATACACAATAATATCGGAAAATGATCAGTAATTTTAGATTCCAGAATGATTGAGATTAATGCATTGAAATCAGACTTAGTTTTTATAAATATGTGGTCAATACAAGATTTTGCTGTATTTTCAATTCTGGTGTAATCGTTTATGCATGATACAAATCCACATTCATACAAAGAATTCAGATAAGAGTTTGCCATTAGTGTATCGCGTAATAGGTCTATATTAATATCTCCGACTATAATTTCCTCTTGATTAACACACATTTCATGCAGGTACGATTTAAAATTTTCTAAAAAACTATCTATATTCGTAGACGGTGGTCTGTACACAACTGTTAGACAAATGTTTCGATTTTCGAATTTCAAGTGTAAACGCAAACATTTTATTACTTCAATACAAACTACTGAATGATGAAAATTTATTGAGTTTTTTATAAATACAATTACACCATTATTCTGATTAATTTCACCGTTATTATAAACAACAGTGTATCCACGAAGTATGAAATGTTTACAGTTGTATACCCTCCACGTCTCTGATAGTGCAATAATATCTAATGAAAAAGAAAATTGGTTTAACCACACTTGCAATTGATCGAAATTTTTATTAAGGGTACGAATATTTGTGTGACAAATTTTTAAACCTGAATTATTATCTAACTTGATATTACAACTGTTAACATTTTCCAAGCGTATCGAACTGATTTCTGGACACTTATATCTTGCAAGTTCTTAGCCATATCAATAGACAAAGGTTTGAACTATATATTACTTACAAACTTTTTTTTACACCGTGATGTCTGACATACCTGTTACTCGTATCACAGACGATGTATTATCTTTGCGCACAAACAACTTGCCATTTTTAAACCACACGAATTTGAACAGTTTAATATCACCCACCTTTTTATTTCTTGCTTCGTAAAATAAATTTCTGTAATACGTAGTCATGTGTTCGTTAACATAGATTGGCTGGGGTACGATGTCATTATATAACACAGATGTATTTGGTTTCCTGCTCTTAGCCTTACTCAAAAAGTTGTCACGAGTTATTCTATTGGAGAACTGTGCTACTATTGGTTTTTTGGAGGGATTAGAGGATTTTACCCGGTGTGCAGCTTGCAGATCATGTTTTTGAATTTCCGAGCCGATGCTTTCTCCCAATGTAACTAGTATCTCCTGTATGTTTCCACCTGCAACTTCTGGGATCCCATCTATTTGCACATTGTGATTTCTTGCATATTGCCTATCCTCTTCTAATTTTACAGTAATTTCCATCATTTCTTTTTTCAATTTATTGCATTTTACTTCTAAGTTCTCATATTTTCTCCCCAGTTCTTTATTTTCCGCTTGTATATCTTTCAAATTCTTTGTAAACTCATCTAACTTTGCCGAGTAGAAATCAATTGCATTTTGGAAATCATTGATTTTGTTTATTAGTTCGTGATTTCCCGCTTAACAACATTTTTAACAATTTCTGCGATTGCAGCGAGCAGCTTCGGGTTGATATCTTTTTCTTCGTCCTTTTCTTCGATGTCAGTTTGTTGGCTTTTTCCTTCCCCATCTGGTCGCTTACAGATACCGCATTTTCAAGCATTTTTTCCTTCTTCAGAAAGTTTACGCCAAGAGGTTTCTCTAATATTGGCACACAGGTAGTGCATTATCCTCTTGCAACTCTTGCATGTTACAAAATCGTTTTCTGGCGGCAAATCTTTTTTACAGCTACTACACTTTTTCATTTTTATATCACTATAAAACATATATAAATAATCGTATGCGTTAGCAATCACTCTCCGCACTCGTACCACGCGTCTTACTCGTTCGAGCGCTCGGCTTACAATTATCTCACATACTCACATACAATTAATTCAGTAATCTAACTAACTAGTACACTACTTTAAAACAAAATTCTTGTACGAAAAGGTAAGCAAGTGATTAAACCTAAAAATGTTTTTTCACATAAATGCTACATCCACATATGACCACATGCAAATCGCAAGTGGAACAATGGTTGCCTGCTTTTACATAAACTACAATTTTTTTTTGTATTTTTCATTTGAATCTTACTAAAATAAGAAATAAGGTGCAAAAGGTGATAATTAAAAATAGCTATATGGTACAAGTGAATAGCGACATATAATTCACTCTCATTAAATTGTTACTACTCCAATAGAATAGGATCGTCAAGCTACTGTCAGTTTGAGGTTGTAACATACGCTACACTATCAAAGATAACATCAGATGACAAAAAATAAACAAATTTAGACGTATTAGAATAGTTTTATTTTTAAATGTAAAAAGTAATTACACATCACAAATATTAACATAACAAATGTAGACATACACTGTTAAAAATTAATATAAAATTTAACCATTTGTAACTAATTAAGAAACAGAAAGACAGTAAACAATTGAATTAGTTCGAATAGTAAATTAAACTTATACGCAACCTTAATTAGAAATTTGAAACTAATATAATTCTAATGATTGTATAATAAAACAAACTAGAATTGGAAAAAATATGCACATAATTTGAAAATAAACCCATACCCTAGTTGTGCACATGAACATGATTTTAGAGGTAAGATAGGAGTTTTACATGATCTAGGTACCTGAGCCAGTGTATTCCTAAAATCATGATAAAAATCAACAAAGCGGTAGGTACCAACAATCGAGTAGCGTGTGCAATGCGTTTTGTGGTATGAACAATTCCAAAGTGTTGCACGTGTTTAAAGACGGTTTAGACGTGACTTCGGTATCAGAAAAGCACCTAAGTACGATGGTAACAGTCGTTTACAGCATACGACAGCATTCGAATATCAGAAACACTGTCGTCTTCCTCAAACGACTGATACCATCGCATGTCATCGTACTTAGCTGCTTTTCCGACACCACACTCACATCAAAACTCGCACACATAACACTTTAGAATAAATTGTTCATACCACAAAATGCACTGCACATACTGCTGGATTGTATGTACCTACCATTTTGTAGACTCGTTTCATGATCTTGGGCAGAAAATTGGCTCAACTAACTAGATCATGTAGAACTCCTGTTTTGTGCATATGATGATGACATTATCTCTGAATATCTCTCAAATCCGAAGCTACATACATTTTAAATTATCCCTAATCAAACTGACAACCCTGTACAAGCTAGTACATAAAAATCTATAAATTACATTTTCTAGTAAACTATTAAGCGTGTATATCAATAGCAGTTGATATGAGATTATGTTACATATTTCGTCTAAGAGCCAGCGACAAAATTTGTTACTTCATTTCATCAAGAAAATATTCCATTGCTGATAATTGATTCGGAAGTCTGTCTGGTTTACAGTGGTTGAGAGAGCTACGAAAGGGGCGCAAAGGGGTATAGATATTTCTATATCTTATGGTTCTTGAGAAAAGTATCCCCAGTAAGTCATGTTTGGTTATGTGATACCGACCTGACAAAATGTCAGGTATATACTTGTAAATTAGGTTATAATTTTTGACGTTTGACAAATATTTTTAGTTATACCGGTATTTGTCAAATGTAAAAAAGTATAACCTTATTTAAAAAGTAAACGTGACATGTCGTCAGGTCATTTTCACATAACTAAATATGACCTGCTGGGGATACCCTTCTCAAGGACCATAAGAAATTGAAATGTACTCTGTTCACTATGGTCCCGGATTGTCAAAAATGACGTTTTGTGGTAGCACTGTTGAATTTCGATTGGTTTTTTTTGTTACTACTAGGTTGGACATCGCAAAACCGTAATTTTGAAAATTTGGGTTTTTGTTACCTGGCAACTTTTATTTATTTTTGCTTAATTCACTTCGAAATATAACCTATAATTTATAGTTTTGACATTAGTAGCTTAAATAATTGTTTCTAGTTACCCATAGCTTGACTTAAAAGTATTAACCATTATATAAAGGATTTTTTTTAATAATTGGATTTTGACATTGACAATCCGAGACTATAGTGAATAGAGTTTACCAAGAGATAAAATCAATTTATAATCAGCGTCGCCTGTGACATGTGTCATAAGTTTGGCAGTTTTGAAGTGTATTGTTGGTGGCACTGTCGGTGTATGTCAAATTCGAGATTAGGAGGTTAGGTTTTGTATCAGTCTGTGTTAAATAACAAACACAACCTAACCTGCTAACCTCAAATTGGACATACACTGACATTGCCACCAATGATACACTTCAGTACTGCCCAATATATAACACGAATTTCAGGCCACCCTAGCTGATCTCTTCTCTACACCTTTTCACCACTGCTGCAGCCCTCTCCACCATCGAAAACCAGGCCAAGATCCAAATCAATTATCAACAATATTAAGATAAAATAATTGCAGGAAATATTTTCTTGTTAAAATGACGCAACTATATTTGTAGCAGGCCCTCCCCTCCGTCTAATTACTTAACGGTAAGTACTTACTACTACAACCACAGATGTAAATAATGCAAAAGGCAGATATGCTCCAAACCAAAAATTTGAGCGAAATTGCAGTTTCTAAATAAATAAATAAATATGCATCTTAAATGTAAGCATCAGCTTTACGAGAATTTAGATTTTTAGTTTTAAGGTAAGTACTTATTTTTCGAATAAGGTACACTAAATGCGCCTAAGTTTTTTGATATGTTCTGCCAACGAAGACATTCTTATTTGCCTTACGAACATTTTGTAGTGCTGCTTTAGAAGGTTTGTGTCCTTGTATTAGTAGGTGTTTAAAGTGCTTCAACAATTTAGCATCCTCTTGTTTTGACCAATGGCATCAATCTTTTCTGCCATCAGTGACACTGCAAGGACGCTTTTTCATTTGCATTCTAATTACGGAGGCTGATGGACTTGGTGATGAGTCACTCGTAATACCTGTCCTGAAGTTTTCACTCTTAGGGGTCTTCAAAATTGAACAACCACTGTCAACATTCGAATCTGGAACATTTTAATATACGTATTTAAAAAAAACGCACAGTAGAAGTACAAAATTTACATGCAAGTGTAATCAATGTAAAGCAGTTACGAATTACTATTAAGAAAATATAACAATGCTTAAAATAAACTGCACACTGAAGATAGAGCTGAGCAATTATTGTAGAACAATTGAAGACAGTGTGAAGACGGTGCAAAAAGGAGGCAGCTCCACATTTTATATGTTTTAGGATTTTTAATGACATTAGTAAAGTAAAAAAAGCTGGTTCGATTGGTACAAAAAGGATGCAGCTCCCATGTTTTATACGAGGATAAGATAGAAAATATTCTTAAAACCCAATACTGATTTGGCGCAAAAATTCTGTATTGAATACCACAATTTTTATCTAATTGACGACCATGTTGGCCAAAAAGCTAATAAAATTATTATAAATCAAATTTTAAATGTGCTAGTGAACTTTTAATTTGTCACCTGCTAGATGCAGGACTAAGTGTAGTTATGTCATGTGCAGCCCAGCTCTGTAACTTTGGTGGCCTACTGCCCTTTTTTATGAATTTGTTCAAATTTGAATATCGTCACATGTCCTTAAAAAACATGTGTTTTGGTTCCACAAGTTGTTAGCCTTTGAGAAAGTATAAAAAAAAATATACGAAACGTCAGGCGATACATACAAGTGGTTTTATTTCAATCTAACCATTAAAGCTTGGTACCTGTGCGTAGTACTGAGATTGGAGTTATTCCAACCCCTATCCCAGTCAAGGAAAAACATTTTACTATATATATATATATATATATATATTGATGCCTGTTAAGTTGTCACTTCCATTATATAAACAGGGCGACCTAGCTTCCACATGAAGGAGGAGTGCTAGAAGCAATTTTAAACTATACAGAAGCTGTGTGACTTAATTATTATAGTGACCGTATAATAGTTATGTCTACAATAAATTGCAAAATGTGAGGGTTTTTCACGAATCGTAAATGTGTAAAGCGCAGCGTGAAAAAATCTCCTTTTTTCATTGTTTCTAATAAGGAAGCAAGGGCAAAGAACGTCATCTTGACAGTAATAAGGACAATTAAGCAGTCGATATTTTAATACAAAATTGCAAACACTAGTTTTTTGTTAATAATTTATTATTAATTAATTAATTATTAATTTTCTATTTCCAAAACCGTTTATCCTATATGATTTTACGTCTCCTAAGTTCAGAATCGAGAGATGGTGCTGTAATCCAACCAAGTCAGTGATTTTTGCTAATTTTTGATCCCAGCTTTTCAAAGACTCCAGTCTTTCTCAGAAATTTAAAAGTACGTATTTACTGACTTTTTTACAAGTAATGTCTGGTTACATTTACTGTTTTTGAAATATTGGTACAAGACCTGATTAAACTCCGTGCGAACCCTTTTACTGAAAATTTTTAGTAGTTATTTTTTTTTTAGAATTGTGATTGCAATGTTGGTGTGGTATAGTGAACTATTTTATTATCTGAAGTCAAAAATAAATAAACATTTATCTCCGACCGTAAAAACCTAATGCAGCTGTGTTTCTAATTATTTTTATTATATGTCAGTTAACTATTACAAGTTAAATATTGATAACGAGTGCTGTCAATAAAAGAGTAATACAATATTTTCTAAGCTAATGCAGGTGAAAAAAAGCAGTTACAAAAGTAAACATTTCTTGTATAAAGAAAACATGTCTTATAAAACTGAAACATCAAATTCATAAAAAATAACATATAAATATTTTTTATTTATTCATAATTTTAATCAAGTGTTGAATTTTAGATTTTATTACCGCAACAGTTCTTTGACTTCCGGTTTTTGCAAGAAATCCTTTAATTTCATCTCCTGGTGGGTAACAGCCTTTCTTTATATACGAACTGAATTTTGTTTTTAATAAATGCAATTCTTTGTTGGACCAATCTGAAAAGTAGCATTTTTTATATCGCGGGAAATAAATGTATTTCTTGTTAACTCACATTTCTTTTGTCCTCGTTTAATGATATCCTTTGAATGGATACTCATTTGCCTATCTTCTGTTTCATTTACCCATTTTCTATTTGAGGTAACTGTAAGATAAAAATTAATTATGAAATAATGCTTGTAGTGGGTCTAGAAAATATTATTTTTAATTCACTTAATCTTTGCTTACATTGCTTGGTCATATCGGCATCATCAGCTTCATGCTTGTTCATATCGGCATCATCAGCTTCATGCTTGTTCATATCGCCATCATCAGCTTCATGGAAATCTGAAAGTGATTCATTTAATTTTCATTTTAAAATGATAACTTTACGATGGTACCGTTCTTTTGTGCATTGAAAGAAGAGCCTAAAAATATAAGATTAATTTGCTGGTTTTAAAGAAACATGTAATTTTTTACTTACAGAGACTTTGTTCAGTATTTAAATTCTCAATAATGGTGAATTCTAAAATTTATAGGATAAATTCAGTAGGATCTAAAATTAGACACAATTAAGCTATTTACCATTTTGTTCTGTGTTTACGGTGACAATTGGTTCTTGTGCGTAAAACCCAGGAGCTTCATTTCCCGCAACAGTATTTTCATTATCTGAAATAAGTTAAAATGTCAAAAATTACCATTATTATTTCCAAATTGTTTCTTGCGTTTCAATTTACTCTCAAATCTATCTTCTTCGGCATACACTAAATTGGGATCAAAATTTATTTCTTCTAGCGACTTTCCCTTGTACTCTATTGGTACCGTTCCTTTCTCCATCATTAGGAGAAGTTTAGACATTTTGGCAGTTTGATAAATATCAACAGGTAACCTAAAAATAAGAAGTATTATATGGGCATAACTGTATCAACACTATTGAAGCTAGAAAGGGATATATTTTAAGTAAATATTTTTTGTTAATTAAATTGTTTTCCTTACTGCGCCACTTACTCGTAAAACTCTTCATGAGTTTTTTGGGTGTGACCCATGAAGGTCGCAAATTGTTTAGCTTCATTTGGTTTAAGATTTAGTATTTGAGTTATTGTAGCTATTTGTTTCCTCAAATTGTTGCTGGAAATTGCTTCTGAATTTTCGAGTTTAACTTTTGTCGATAATTCGCGAATTGCCACATCGCCTTTTCCCCATTTGATGGTACTGTCGGGCATAGCAAATACGTATTCATTTGTTTTATCTACAATGTACTTGTCCCGGTGTTCTAGCAATACATTAATCATTTTTTCCAGCTCTTCAGGTATTAAAATGACCACAGCCCTAGATCCTTTGCCACTATTTACTATCCTTTTATATGTTTTCGTAAGAGCTTTCTCTGCTTCCGTCAAAGCATTTTCAAAGTCCGTGTAATTACTTCTTTTGTCTGCCTTATAATCGTTAATTTTTAAGTACTGGACATCACCTATTCGACGTCGATTAAACAAGATCAACAATGACAACGTACATTTATTTAGTAATTTATAAGCTTTCTTATCTTCACTGTTCATAGATAATTTGCTTATAGCTTCTTCTGCCATCATAGTAACTTCATCTCTGAATTTCTTTATATCACTTACTAAGGGCAAAAGCAAGGGTTTGTTCCATCGTTTTTCTTGTAGCTCTTTATTAGCCAGAGATGTAATTTCTATATTCCACCGCGATTCAACCAATTTTTTGAAATTTTTAACATTTCTTAACCAAGTCCTTGCATCTTCTGCCGATGTACATCTAAAACCCTTACTTTGTTTCAATATTAAGTGCGCGAGCTCATCACATGCTAACTTTAAAGAAGTGCCTAAATGCATGGCCAGGCTTGGGGCTGTAAATGTTTTTTTTTCATAATCATAGCCCACTATTCTTCTTGTCGCAAACAATACGTTGTCAAAGTTTTTAGGATGAAGGATATCCGTAAAAACTATTTTTTCATCATTGTTTACTTGACGGAAGCTTATTAGTAATCTCGAGAGTTCACGCATTCGGTTACTACATGCGTATACCATCCTCTCTCTCTTATGTTTCTTCATGTATGATTCGCCGAAATTTGCAATCAATAGATCTTTCTTTGCCTCAAAAGCAATTTCGTCAGCCTTCATTAAATCGAATACCTGAAAAAATTAAATAACTTTACACGATCATAAACAATGTTTGTAGCTATTTACTTGTTTCTTAACATTTAATTTTGATATAACGTGCGTTGGGTCCATTGCGCATGCCACCGTGGTTTGAGAACGAGTAAGCTCATTAATTTTTGGTGCATTCTGATCCGTATCTCTTAAAGCACATGATTTAGCATGCCGCTTTAAATACTGCTTTGTAAATATTCCTTTGCAATAGGCACAAGGATAATATACCGCATGTTCATCTTTTGTTCTTATACGGTGTCGGTTCGGTCTTACAACTCCATTTATGTATAAATCAAAATTAGTATCATTTCTTAACATGGCAAAAGCGTGTCTTCTTTCTTTACTACCCATCGGATAATTAAATATGTGCACTACTTCGCTTTGATCATTATGTCTTCTTTTTAAATGTCGCATAAAATTTTTTTTTGCTATGTCTTCGTTACAAAATTTGCAATGAATTACTTTTTTATCAAATTGCTTTTTTCTCTGTAAAAATAATAATTTGTAAAAACACAAAATATTCAGATACACGTACCTGTAGGCTATTTGACAAGGGTTCAGTGGGTTTAGTGATAGAATTGTTTGTATTTGTTTGTACATCTTTTGGATTCTTTTTTGGTAACTGAAAAAAAAGTATAAATAAAGAATATATATACTTTCTATAAGTCATACTATTTTAATATTCGATAAAATTTGAATTGTTTTCGGATTCTGCTCGTTTGTCTTCTCGTTTTCCTGTAGAAAATAATTATGTTCCTTTTCTACAGTCTTTGATAAAACTTGTTTCCGCGATAATTTGGTTTTTCTTTTCAATATCAAGTTCTCACTGGAGCTAGAAGATAAAATTTCGTTTGATAATGAGTCTCGTTCTGTCACAATTTTAGGCACAACAGGAATATCAAGCGAACTCAGATCGTCATCATTTGGAATATAATTCTTATCTCTATCGGAGTCATCTACCTCCGAGGCTGATATGTAACTACAGCTGCTACCGTCTATTTCGCTGGATGGTCTTTGATCTGTGTTATTTTCATGTGTTTTAAAAACATCAGTTTGAACACTGATATCATAATTTTCTTGTAAATCTGTTTCAGGGTAATTCACGGGCACTTCATCAAAATTGTTTTTAATAATCCAATTCTACAAAAAAATTTTATTAACTATTTGCATTAACATGGATCTCGTAACTTACAGAAGTTTTTTTAATGTCATCATCGTCAAACTCGTAGATATCTAATTTTTTTCCTATAAGTAGAAAATATAATCACAGACGTTTTTAGCAAAATTGATTTTTATCTGTATCAGTTACAAGTGTCTCAGATCCTTAGTTATTAAGTAATAGTAGATTATACATCAAAGTTGGGAAGACTATCATTATAGTATTCTCTACCGCGGTGTATATACTATATTGTGCACTACCTAAACGGCTTAATAACTAAAATTCCCAAAAATTTTCGAAAATGTTGTTAACTGTCAACCTTCCAATAGCGCTTTTTAAAACGTCAAAATTAAAATGGTAATATCTGATGGTGAAAAAACATATTTGGTAACTGAAAATTGTTTTTCGCATTTTAAATAATGTGCTATTTTACTAAATTCAAAATCATTTAATAAAGTGGCACTTTGGTGCATAGCAATGTCACTTTATTATATGGTAATGTCACTGTCAAATTTGAGGTTACCAGGTTAGGTTTTGTGGCATTCTGTGTCAAAACTGACGCAAAACCTAACCTGATAACCTCGAATTCGACATAGACTTACAGTGCCACCAACATATTATTCATACGTTTGAATTTCCACAGCCGCCTTTTTTAATAGACATGTGGTATAATGTAGTTTTATGAGTACGGAGCTGATCTGCAAATGGTGTACATTGACTTCAAACAAGCATTTGATAGCCTAAACAGAACACAGGTAATAAAATCCATGAAGAGCATGATGATACCGGGAAAGTTAATAAGACTGACAGAAATGACCATGAAAAATTCACAAGCAACAGTCAGGACAGAAGAAGGAGAAACCGAAGAATTTGAAATTAATCTTGGGGTGAGACAGGGAGACGGGCTATCAACAACACTGTTTATACTAACACTAGACGCAGTAATTAAAGAGTGCAAGTTCAAGGGAACAATCATCAACAAAGCGACACAAGTAGTAGCGTACGCAGACGACCTCACTGTGCTAGCTAGAGACAGAAGAAGCTTGGAAGAAGCAATCAAAAATATTGAACAAGAGGCAAAGAAAAAAGGTCTCACAATAAACCAAGAAAAAAGCAAATACATGGAAATAAGCAGAGGAAATAGAAGAACCACAACCAAAGCAGTAAAAATAGGAAATTTTGAATTTGAAGTAGTAGAAAACTTTAAATACTTGGGAATAATAATTAACAGCAAAAACGACAGAAATATTGAGATTGACCACAGAGTACAGGCGGGGCACAAAGCTTATTATAAATACAAAAGCATAATGAAAAGCAAAAATATAAGCATAAACACAAAAATTAAGGTATATAAGGCAGCTATTAAACCGGTAGTTACCTATGGTGCGGAGACAGCGAATTTAACAAGCCTGGAAGAAGAAAAGTTACGAATATTCGAAAGGAAGATAGTAAGAAGAATATACGGATTAAAGAAAATCACTGATGGGGAATACAGAAGATTAATGAATTTTGAAATAAAAGACATTCTAAAAGGAGAAGATATAGTGAAGACCATAAAAGTGCAAAGACTCCGATGGTACGGCCATATAAGGAGAATGGGAGACAATAAGGAAGTAAAGAAAATTACAACATGGAGACCAGATATCACGAGAGGAAGGGGGAGACCGAGAAGCAGGTGGGAAGATCAGGTACTGGAGGATATAAGGAGATTGGAGATACAAACATGGTGGGACAAGGTACAGGACCGAGACAGGTGGAGGAAATTAACGGAAGAAGCAAAGACCAACAACAGACTAGAATAAATCAAGAACGGAAGAACGTGGATTAACTCACCACAATAAATGAGTTTCCAGAGCTCACATGAATGAGCGGCTACAATTCCTAAAGGAATGTAGAGCCATGTATATATATGTGGTATAATGCTTATGTATAAATGTTTGTTTATAAATACTAATACAAAATGCGCAAAAATTGTATACACACTTCGTAAGAAATAGTAATTTATGTATTTAGTGTGTAAAGAGAGCCATTTTGGTATGAGGATGCAAGTTTCGTGCCGAGCGGTAGCGTATTTTTTAACCAAAAATGGTATTGAAAGTACCACTTTTTTTAACGCAAAATCGTGAAAAAAGTACACGTTTTTTAACTATTTTATAGACATGTTAATTTGACAGTTGTAAATTCCGAAGTCCGTTTCGACTTAATTTCGAGTTACAGGAGATCACTATGCAAAAAAAGTACTTGTACAACACGTTTTGAAAGTCCATTTTTTCATTCATTTGCTTGATTAACTCGGTCTTTGCCCTCGTTAATCAAACTGCAAATTCATGAAAAAAGTATGACTTTCAAAACTAGTTGTACAAATTACTATTTTTCTATAGCACATGTTAAAGTGTGCTTTTATCAACTCAAAACAAAAGGTCAAGTTTTACTTTAACAGCAAGGGTAGATAAAGTAGCACTTTAACATCAAGGATAGATAAAGTAATTTAATTTTCTAACTTTTGTTTAAACTAAATATGACAGCTTCGTATTATCGTAGCAACCCAATCTAGCTGCTGACATTTTGAAATGCGATTGACTACCATTATTTTCTTTTAAAATTGTTAAAAGTTCTTGCTATAGAAAAAAATATTGTATTATACACTACGATAAAGTTATTTCTATCCACTCTTGAATCATTAACGTCTCGACTTCGTCTCGACGTTAAACGATTCACTGGTGGATAAAATTTAACTTTATCGTCTTGTATAATAAATTACTATTGTCTCCCAAGGTGGAGAAAAACAACTTCACGACCCAAAAATAGGTCAATAATGGTGTGTTCTGAGATTAGCAGTGCAAAAGCATTTATTCTCTACTAAGTTTCCTTAGTTGCTTTCTTTTTTCCACCAATCTCAGATATTCGCAGTTCATATTCATTTGCCTCAGTTAGACAGTTAAGTGAAGTGAATATTCCATCTCACTTATCAAACTGATATTTAAATCTCAAATGCAAAAGCATACCGACTCTTGTCAAAATAAAAGCATTAGGTAGTAAGATTTTACAAAAATCTATTTTTTTACAATTCAGTTTCATTTTAATTGCGAAAAGTGTTTGTTTTTATAACTAGTGATAAAATGTGACAGTATTCTATCACTGGTAATAAAAAGTGACATTTATAATTCATTAGTAGCATATCAATTTTAAAAAATCAAACTTATTTATTACCGACGCTAATCGTACAGTTAATCCTACCCTTTTTACCTTCTTTAGCTCGCACCAATTTTGGAAGTTTTTATAATTTATTTCATGTAATTCCTTGGATTTACTCGTTAACAAATTTGAAATTACTACTTTTGTAGCATCTTCGATATCGGAGGGTACAGAATCCTGTGTTGTTATATATATTCACAGTCGAGTCGTCTGGGAATGTTGCTTTTTGTCCTAGATATACATACTATTGTTCCGCCGATCGATACGAGTAATTAAAAAAAATTAGGAAATAGTACTCGAATATTCCCTGTCTAAGCCGGGAATATTATTCCTGTACAGTTTTATTGTAAATTACCTAGCAACGGCTGATGTAATGGAATGTTTGACTTTGCTCAACAAAAGTTTGTCAATAATGTGTCAGTTCTAGTACGATTGGTGGAAATAGTATATTATGATACGAGTTTTATAAGAAGCATTTTGTAGCACGCACGGATTTAGGGCACAACGAGCAAAGCGAGGAGTGCCCTAAAGGAGTAAGTGCTACAAAATGCCTTATAAACGAGGTATCATACAGTATTTTATCTACTTTGCCACTTTTTTAAGCAAAAAAATGAAAATTTTTAGTATTTTTATTATAACGCAAACGCGTATCGTAATAGCCTCAGTACGAACGCAAAGTAGATAAATAACACTAAACGTTCATTAAATGAAAGCCAACTAGTTATTATTTACAAACTTGTAAATAGCAACGTGTAATTCTCCATAACAACGCTTGCATTTTTAGAGCAACATATTAGTAAGGTACCTCCTACGATTATTTTAAATTATACCCATACGGACCAGAGGAAACGCAATTCTTCGTTATTTACATTTTTACATCTGAATTGCAAAAAATATTGTATGAAACACATGGTAAAACGTGTCTTTATCATACGACGTGTGAATTCCCAATAAACAATATTCATAAATACCACAGTCTATAAACAAAGCAGTCGTTTCACTCGCCCTAAAATGTGTCACCTAATTTTACTACGTAGGTAGAACTCCCAGCCACATGGACACAAAGCATTCGCGCAGATTTGAATACACACCTGTTGTGCTATAAACTGAATTACCTAATTATTTGCGATTATTGTTCCGTTCTTCAATGTCGCGCCCGTAATTTTCAAATAATAAATAAAGCGCGCCGTACGCAGATCGACTCTCGGCAATACACGCAATAGATTTTTAGGGCACACGATCATGAAAGGTACCGACAGTAAGTGAGACGACTGGTTTGTTTATAGACTGTGCATATACATAGTGATACAAAGTCCTAGTTTTTGCCACTATTGATTTGTCAAACATAATATCACTAGTGCTTCCAATTTTGTCGTTTTGTCAATTTTATAATTATAACACAGACAAAAGGGACGTTTGGTTATGGGCACATGAGCGAAATAATCATCAATAAGTAAAAATTGTCGTTTATGCATTACGAGACGCAAGTCTATTTTTTCATGTACTATATAAAAACCATTTAAGATTCATGGCAAGAATGTCACATTACGTTTAAGCTAATATTTTTTTCAAAATTAAACAATTTAATTTGAATTGATTTCTGACGTTTGGCTGAATCTTTGAACAGTTCCCACATATCTAAAAATCTAAGAATGGTTTTAAAATCTTCAACATTGTCTTCTGGGGATACTTTTAAAACGTGTTCTGTAATTTCTTTTTGAACAAAGAGTATGTGTGCTTTTGTAATTGTTCTAATTTTTTTTTGGAATTAAGTACCATTACGTAATATGTTAATTCACTTGCATTAATCCAGTAGTTCCCAGAAATAAACACACCTAACCTCAACATTCCAAAAGGTAAATTAATTAAAATTAGTGGGTAGCTAGGTGGCTACCGCTCAAAGGTAAAATAAATTAACACACATTCCAAGCTCACCTGGGTTTAGTGCCATTTGCACCAACATTCTTCCTCTAGTCGCCATCAGCACGTTAATTTCACACTAGTGCAAGGGCATAAAGTACTAGCATCTACACCGCAACGCAAAATGAGGTTATCGATAATACGTACATTTGCTAGCAACGTTGCCAAATTTCGGACGTTGCAACGTATTGCACATGTAGCGGAAGTCACTAAGACTTTGTGGTGAAATCGATGGTGGCGCCAGCGGCATATACCTGAACTAAGTGACAAACTGAAAAGAGATATTTATAGCGTAGTCACTTCCCCACTTTTTTTCGGATTTGAGGCCTGTGCGACCTCTATGGCCTAAATATGCTAAAAACATGGGCAAACGCAGTGACTTCCAAAATCGGAAGTGACACCGTAATTTTGGAAGTGAGAACGAATATTGTGTACCTATTTCGGAAGTCACTTGATACACTTCATAAATATATATATATATATATATATATATATATATATATATATATATATATATATATACGTATTTTTAGTACGTATACACCTCCGGACGGTATACTTAGCATACGTGTTCGACTCCAAAATCGGAGGCAAGCACGTCAAATCGGAGTCGAACTCGTTAGACACGTTATTTGTGGTCTAGATGGCGTCACGATGTTACTGGCGAAGTTTTAGCTGGAGGCAAATTGTACCTCTATACGTATGCTTACATACATTTTAGTTTCAATGATCATATACAGATGGCGCTGCAGCATATACACTTATACAATTTGTATATTCTAGGGTTGACACTGCCTCTGTAAATTTAGCGAACGCTATTGCCTCCAAAATCGCGGCAACAATGTTGAGTCGTACTGGTATGCTTCATATGACACGTCATATTTAAAGTGGCTGGAAACGATAACGCACCTTCCGTATTTCGAAAATACAGGGTCCGCCGAAAAGGATTAAACAGTTTATTTGTTAAATAACATTAACAATGTATTGACAAATATTACAAACTAACTACTACAGTTAGCAACTCGCGTGTTAATCCAATCTAAATGATGAAATTTTATAATTATAATACTTAAATGTTCAATTTAAGTATTTTTCTACCCGATTCACTTTCAATAGATATCTGTGGTATAGAATAAAGAACTAAATCATATAACGTATGTTTAATTAAACGTATTTTTATGAAATTTTTGTGTTACAGTAAACTAAATATATTTTACATACAGAACATTATATCTATGTTAGTTTTTAAATATTCAAAGCAGATTACATAGTCATAATTCTATTATTTATATATTAAACGTAAATACAAGTCGTTTAAAACAAATAGTAAATAATTATATCTGTTTGGGAAATAATAAGTGAATGATAATACATAATTATTGAAAAAAATATAAAATCTACATGGAATATGGAAACTAATAAAAAATAATGATAGGTACTCTTAAATAATGAGATTATATGGTCTAACAAATTAATCATTTTGCCTATACGCGTTGTAAACAAATGTTTTTATCCTCACCCAGTCTAAATTATGCAATATGTCTTCATTTTTGTTTATTAATCCTAAGCATTCTTCTTTTTTGGGTGGTATCTTTTTTTGAATGTGCTTGTGGAAGTACTTTTTAACTAAATTCTTTTGTACTGCTGTCCAGCGAATTCTGCCGAGCAATTGTTCTTTACTAGTGCTGGACACTGCTTCCTCTGGACACGATATTACAGGAATTTGTTCGTCGTCCGATATTGCAGGAACTTGTGTATCGTCATCATTATCATCTATGTCGCGTGAAATATCAACATCAATTTCGCTTAATGGTTTTCCTTTATATGCCAATCCTTGTCCTTTATCAAAAAGAGTCAATAATTTAGACACTTTTGCAGTTTGGTAGGCGTTTTGGGTTATTCTATAAAAATAATTAGTATAAAAACAAAGCAAATATAATTATTTGAATACAAAAGAATTACTTTTGTATAAGGCTTGAACACTTATATTCTGTCCAAAAGTAAAACGATTTTAAGGAATGAAAGAAGTAGATATGACAAATTTATTTATATAGGTTAGAACTAGTATAAACTTAAATTTGCAATTTAAACAAACAATTTATCAGTTTTTATTTTAACGAAATTTCTCATATTTTCCCTAACACCCGTCATTAAACATTTTATCTCGTTTTTCCCATCTTTTTGTTTAGTCTATTCCGATGAATTTTAAGCTCTGCTAAGTTTTTAATAGCTTTACCTGTCTTCTTTAACTTTGCCTGCATAATATCCCAATAACGTTCTATCGGTCGCAGTTCTGGGACATTGGATGAATTGAGTTCCTTCGCGTAGTTAACGTGATTCCTTAGATACCATTCTACTGTTTCTTTGGCATAGTGGCTGGTGCACATCTGGCCAAAATAATGTATTTTTGTTATGCTACTTAAGAAAATTAAGTAACCCTTTTTGTAGACACTCAGATATTAGGTTTCAGTATTTATTGAGCTAATTGTAAAAAAATTAGAGCTGTGTTTACCATATTCGCAAATAGCTTGCCAAAGAAAGGCATTTTTTCCAAATTTTTCAAAACACACTTTAAAGTTACCTATGCAGGTTTCTTCCACCCTGGCAAACATTGTGAAAGTGATGACCCGGCAAGGTATTTTCTAAAGGATTGTTGTGGTGAGTTTTGCATTTTATATTTCTTTATTGGGCGTCAAGTTTTCATTCGAATTCATCACACCAAATTTATGTCTACACTTCAATATTTGGCAGTTTAAGCAAACGGCAAAGCAAGTGCTTTCATACTCTAATACTTACTGATAGCAGGCTCCTCTGATCCTAAAGAAACTTATATGCAATAGTCTGTCGACAGAATTTAAGTGTTCAAGCCTTATTTAATGGAAAACAGTCATATTACTATGTATTTAACAATAAAGAAGCGTTGCCGTTTTACAATTAGCCGTAGATACTTTTCCTTGTTAGCAACGATATGCAACCTATACGTATACATTAAATATTTAATTGTAATGATTTGCATTAGATGATATCACAACTTTTAACATTCATGACAAATTTAAATTTGAACGAAAAATGTAAGTATTTTACTTTTCAGTTATTTTTCCATTAAAAAACAGCATGTTTATCACGTAAGAGTGAAATTTATAGTTTGTAGAAATTTAATTCACTCGTTCGGCTCGTAAAATCTCTCCTCTCTAAAAAGCTATCATTTTTCTGTAGTTGTTGAATAATTTACTATTAAGTATTAGTAAGTATTCATAATAGTATTTTATTTGACGAGCACATAATGTAAGCTATAGTACACGAGGATGACGTTTATACACGACCTGCCCAGGCGAGTGTGTAATTCATCCGAGTGTAACGTAGCCATTATGTGCGAGCCAAATACAATATTTTATCTACAACTACGAATACATATTTATTTGCAAAATCACGAATAATTTTTATTAATTTGAGGTTAATGTCACTTGATGACATATTCAGCCTACTGAGCCGTACTTACTTATTGCCGTACAATATGAAAACAAATGGTGCCAGCGTTACTGCTAAATTCTAATTGGTTCCAAAAATACTACTCGCTTATGATTGGCCTTTGCCCGTGAGTTATGAACTATAAAGTCACGGGTTGATGTGGCCGTGTAATATGAGCAACATTTTATATCTGCAGTTAGTTGCATAAAACACCTAATTTTGACAGTTGTAGATAAAAATCTTTTTTTCACTACCAGCATTAGAAGATATCATTATTGACCTTGTTTGTGAGCCAAGAAGATAAAATTCTCTCCTAGAGCTCAATAATTTTTCATTGCGGCTTTTATTTAAAGAAAGCAAGACTACCTGATTTTTGTGGATATTTAAAAATAAACATAAGCATCTGTCATCTGTTATTCTATTTTTTTTTATTGATGTAATAGTAGTTTATGGCATTTTGACTCGTAAACGGTTGTTTACAAAGCTCTGTTGTCATGGATAAAACATGTGTTTACGGGATTGCTAGCAATTTATGCTAGCGAGACCAATAAGAACTTGTAATAAAAAAACTTGCTTAGGCTAGACCAATAAGAACGTGTAAAAGAAAGTGCTAGACCGGTAAAAAGTTTTACAGGTCTAGCACTTTTTTTTACCGGGCTCTAACAAATGTTGTCATAGAAACAACATTCGTGTACTTTTGCTTTTCAACGGGTAATTCGTATGACTGGACTAGTGAATCTTAAGTTTTTTTATTCAAAATACCATAAAACGTTGTACATTACTCGCCCGTTACTAGACCTTTACTGGCTCGCACAGATTAACGAGCTCGCGCACTCGCTAGTCAAACTTCGCGTGCTGGCCCGTAAAGTTCCATGTAACGGGCTTGTAATGTAAAAGTGATTAAACGGTTCCAAAGTGCTAGTATAGAATATTGGTCTATGGTATATTATTGCATGCTTTAAATAGTAGGTAAATGTACTGGATTACTTACTCATAATATTCTTGATGCGTTTTCTCTGTATGACCCATGAATTTTGCAAACTGCGAATATTCTTCTTTACTTAAATTCATTATTTGTATTAAAGTTCCTATTTGTTTCCTCAACCTGTTTGATGAAATTACTTCTGGATTATTAACACCACTCGCACAGGCAAATTTTCGTATTACTACATCGGCTTTTATCCATGCATCTTCTATTCCAGGATAGGCAAATAAGTAATGGTTTCCTTTAGGAACGATATCGGTTTTTTCTCTAATTTTCAATAATAAGTTTATATATTTCTGAAGATTTTTCGGAAATAATATTACAATCGCTCGACTTCCTTTTCCACCTGCTACAACTCTTTTACAGTCGCTAGTTAAAACTTTTTCCGATTCTGTTAATGAGGAGACAAATTCCTTTTGATCTAAAATCTCAAATTTTTTTAAATAAGACTCAGTCTCAACATATTGAACGTCCCCTATTCGTCTTCTATTAAATAAAATAGTCAATGTCAATGCAGTTTCTGTTAATGTTCTATATGCGTCTTTATTGTTTATATCTTTTTCTAAAATTTCATAGTTATCATTTGCAAGTTTAAGAATAAAATTTTTAAATTTAAGAACATCTTCCGTTAGAGGCAATTTAACAGGTTTGTTCCATTTCTTTTCAGCTAAATCTTTTATTGCTAAAGAAGATATTTCACAGGTCCATTGACTCTCTATCATTAGCTTCAGTCGTTTTATATCTTTGAGTTTTTCTTCAAATTGTCGTATGTAAATACACCTTTCAATATCAGGTTGCTGCATAAATCACAAATTTGTTTCACTGTCGTGCCGATATGCATAGCTAAACTTGGAGCTCTAAACTTCTTGTGTTCTTCATCATATCCGCTAATAGTTTTCGAACTTGCCACAAGTAAGTCGAAATATTTAGTATTCAACATATCAGAAAACGTCAATTTACTGTTATCTGTTCGGCGACGCATTTCCATCAATAATTTTGCACATTCTCTTAATTTGTTAGAACACACAACGTGAATTTGTTTGCGCTTGTGCTTTTTTAAGTAGTTTTCACCAAAATATCGAATAAGAGCATCTTTTTTTGCTACTAATGAAATCTCGTCTGCTCTCATTTTTTGAAAAACCTCTTTTTTAAGTCTTGTCGCAGCATCTGTATTAGCTGAATTAGTAGCACAAGCTAATAAAGTTTGCGATAAAGCACGATGTTGAATTCTACGATTGCTGCTATTTATTGGTTTTATCATACATACTCTGTAATGACGTCTTAAATAGGACGGTTTAATTAAACGTTTGCAGTGGACACAAGGCAGTTTATCAGCATCGTTTCTATCACTTTCTATAAATTGTTCAAATTGCATTTCGTACCGTAGTAAGGCTAAAATCTTTCTGCGCATAGTTCTACCTTCTTTTGATGATTTTGGAAGATTTAATAATTCTGTAACTTCTTTTTCTTCTCCATGGTGTCGTTCTAAATGCCTTTCAAAATTTGTCACATTACTTTTGCAGTATTTACAGATAGTCATTTTCTTATTTTTCTTATTTATAACTTCTTCCATATAATTATACATTTGTGGCAAACTTGAATCAGGACCTAAAGACATGTTTTCAATTAAACTTGATTTTTTGCAGAAGTAGTTTTATCTGTATTAATATTCGACTGCTTATAATGCTCTACCGTACCACATTCTTCTAAACTCGTATCACAACGTTTTTCTGACAATGGTTTATCTTTTTCGAATGTAAAGTAAATGGGTTTTTCTTTTTTTAATATTATATCCACACTGGCATTGCTGCTTCCACTGGAAGACGTAGTAGAAGGAACGTAAGAAGCTGAAGAATTTTGAGAAATTGTTGATTCTGAATCGGTTTCGTTTATGCAAATACCAGAAGTTTTGCGACTTGTAATAGTTTCATTGTTTTCTTGAACTAAATGTCCGAGATTAATATCTATATTTGCTTCTTCTATGTTATTGGCATTCAAAGCTGCAGTTGCTGATTTGTGAGAATTTTCGGTATAATTAATGTTACCTACAGATTGAACTTCTTCACAGGTAGTTTGTTTTTCTATCGTTTCTAAATTAATCGAATCGTTACTATTTGGATTTAATTTACTAGGTGGTGTACAATAATCATTTTTTTCTGCCCTGTCTGCGTTACCTACGTTGTCTCTATCTATTTCGACATTATCTATGTTGTTGAAATCATTAGATTCTAACCATTCCTAAAATAATTAATCTTAACTTAGTCTTTTCGATAACATACATTTAATTTCAATACTAATCCCAATTCACTTAATATTAAAGTAATAATTTACCATAGTCTCGAGATATGGTCTTTTTCTTGGAAGTCTAAGTCCTTTTGGCGTTTCCTGGATGGATGCATTTTTGTTGTCTCCTAAAGATGCATATTACACTTTAATAGTAAATAATATTAACTAGATATATATGCTATCTCCAAACTCGAAGTTCACAATTTTCTTATTCGTGATCAGTACGTCATTTACAATGGATAACACTTTTGGGCAAAATTTGTTTTTAAAACAATAAAACATGCATATATTTCAGCAATTAAATTCATAATAGTTATCTACGCCACTGATACCTCTTGAAACGAAGAATAATAGAGAAATTTTAAATATTATTTAATGTCGTGGCTTATTTACTACCTATTCTTATAAACAGGTAATAAACGTCTTTGCCTGGGACAGAGGAATCAGTTAAACAAAGCAAAGCTTGAGGATACCATCAGTTAAAACAGTTTTTGGCAAAAATAATGAAATGAATAGACCAAGTTATAAGGTACTCATCAAATTTTTGTCATAAAGCTCATATACCTATTTTATTATCTTTTTTCACATGAACTACATATTATGAAAAATTTACAAGTATGTCTAAACTTCAACAATATTTAATAATAAAATACCTAGTTTCCTGAATTAACATCATCGAGTTTAAGATAATGAAAAGGACTCAGTGTTCCCTACGTCGTCAAGTAGACATTTGATAGCTCTTTCACATCGTTAAATGTATCTTTAATATACTAAGATGCCTATAAAATTCAAAAATATAAATCTGTTCTGATTATTACCAAATAAACTTTTACAAAATTGACGCTTTAGCGCCTCTGAGCTGACAAAAATTAGTCATAGTATCATAATTTGGTTGTTCTATACAAAAATTTATAATTTTTTCATGCATTCCTCGCCCTCTCAATCAAAAGATAGCTTATCTGAATAATTGTGAAAGCATTTTCGCCTTTAAACAACATTTCATACTTTCCCCAAGTTTTGTTAAAATTGGTTCAGTAGTTTACAATATTATATTTATATAGTTCAAAATTCCAAGTCAAACCACCAAATAACAGTTTTTAAAATTTTGTTTGGGTTTTAGAGTTCAAGAAATGTTGAAATCTCAAATTCAAAATTTTGACCCGTTTACAATATTTAAAAGAATAATTTTATATGATAAAAGATTATCACATTTACCTGTTTCAGCAAGGTGAACCATCATTTTCCCTCTTGTGGTATAATTAACATTTTTTAATTCTTTCTGTTTCTTGGACATCATGACATTAATCCACTTCACTGTAGCACGAATTTGAAATGTTAAAATAATGCAGAGGTGAAAAATTTACATATGTTGCAATGTGATTCCCAGAACAATTTTGATAACAGTAAAGGCGGAAAGTATCGTATGCACATTACAGTCTAATTTTAGAACATATGTAATCGCCGGACAGCGGCAACGCTGTCGGAAAACAACACGCACTTTCAATGTTGCAAAAATATATACATGGAGGTAGAACCGATACATCTCTATGCGGAGGACAACTGGAACGCTCAGTATGCAAAAAGTCTGTATATCTAAATAATCAAAAAACTTTACCCCTCTGAACGGATTCTGACTCCAAATAATAAAACTAATCGATCTAACCGGGTTCGACAATTCTATCATTACTATTAAGGGTGGAGGTGTAGTCGCCTGTTCAATATGTGGAGGACACCAAGATACAAAAGTACGTATATATATATATATATATATATATATATATATATAGTAGGAGAAATTTTGACTGGGATAGGGGCGAAAAGCTCCAATCTCAGTACTTGGCAGAATTCAGCTTGACTGGTTACGTAAGAAGACCACTTGTAATTATAAAGTCGACGTTTCGATTTTATTTAAATCATTATCAAGACCTAAATTACTATATGGTTCCGACACATGAATAATGAAAAAACATGTGTAGATTGAATGTCTTTACAAAACATGGGGAAAAGCCGCAGATCCAACAGAAATGATGCATGGGTTAGGCCCGAATTTCCTGCTTCCAGGTCACACATTAAAAAACTTACTACACATTTAAAACTGTTAAAATTAATTGATTTTTAAATTTACGCCAACATGGCCGTCGATATGATAACAATTAATTGTGTTATCATATCGACGGCCATGTTGGCGTAAATTTAAAAATCAATTAATTTTAACAGTTTTAAATGTGTAGTAAGTTTTTTAATGTGTGACCTGGAAGCAGGAAATTCGGGCCTAACCCATGCATCATTTCTGTTGGATCTGCGGCTTTTCCCCATGTTTTGTAAAGACATTCAATCTACACATGTTTTTTCATTATTCATGTGTCGGAACCATATAGTAATTTAGGTCTTGATAATGATTTAAATAAAATCGAAACGTCGACTTTATAATTACAAGTGGTCTTCTTACGTAACCAGTCAAGCTGAATTCTGCCAAGTACTGAGATTGGAGCTTTTCGCCCCTATCCCAGTCAAAATTTCTCCTACAATGTAACCACATCAGCTGAAAAAAGGTACTTTTACATATATATATATATATATATATAGTTCAACGCACTCCGCTGCCCCATTGTAACCCGTGATTCAATATATGACTTGTTAATTAAGGGAACTATTGTTTTGTTTCGACTTGTGCATGTTCTGTTTCAGATAGGCGCCCCCTCAGTGTAATGATTATTGTGCGACGGGACGAGGGAGCCTTGAGCGTACAGGTGGGTGAGACAGCTGCGTAGTCGCGGCCGGATTGGCACCTAATTACAATCTTTGCATAAGGCAATCCCGAAATTGTTATTTGAGCTTGCAGCTCATGAGAATTCTTATCGATGGAGTATCTTGAATACTTCGCCCCCGTCTAACCGCCCAGGCCCGGTTAGTCGGGTTAAGACAGGCTTGGTGGCGCCCTCATTATTTTACCGTTAGTTACCGACCTTCTGGCCGTTACCCTCAGATAATCTCGTTAAAGGACCCGCCCATCTCCACTGAAAGTCTAGCTCGGCCTGGGTGGCGGCCTAGGAGATATTTCGTCCCGATTTCGTCAGTTACGGCCGTTTCGTTATTGTATGAGCCGGTGCGGTGTCGTAAAGTCAGTTTAAGACCGTAACAAAAGCCTGACCTATGTGAAAGTTATTACTTCCTTCTATTTCAAAATTAACCCAAAAATAAACAAAATTTTATTTTTTAAGGTGCTCACCCTGTATATATTTGTATGAAATTGTACCGGTTTCATGCGAGGTAGATATATAATATGTATGCAAAATATCGTCTTTCTCCGACAAATAGTTTTTGAGCTATGCTGCCGACAGACAAACAGACAGACAGACAAACGGAATTAAGAAAACCTCTTTTTCGTTATCTAGAGACCTTGAAACGTGAAGATCTGAAGAAATCTCAGAAGGTGATTTTTCCGTGATTACAATACTTCCTTCGTCTTTCAGACGAGGGAAGTAAAAATACCAGTTTTAATAATGTTTAATTACAACTTACACCTCGTTAGCCACATGTTATACATATACAAGGTCCGACAAGATATTTCCAAAACTATGAGCCACATAGAAATTGCTTATATACAAGTTGTGGGTATGGCGGTGATGCACGTTATAAAATATTTTTGATTTACAGGGTGCCTCAAACAAGTGATTTATGCGAAATTAGATAACAATGAAAAAATGTACTTGGTACTATATGGTTCAAGACGAGCAGTTTATGCAGTGGCAGAAGATTTTTTAATCATAACTTTCTATAGTTAAAATTTTAATCAAATCTGGTTAGATACTCGAAAATGTTAGGCTTGTCTACATAAAAAAGTTACTCTTGTTTGGAAGCGCTGAGAGTAGTTAGGGGCGATTTAAGCGGAGGTGCATGTGGTGCACGTCACCCGGGCGGCAGGACCTAGGGGCGGCAGCCAAGCCTTCATTATATAACTTTTTCAAAATTTTCAGCTTCTCTCTAGCTCTACTGGTCGAGATAAAGCGTTATTACATAACTTATTTAGGGTGGGAGGAAGAGACTTAAAAGCACTAATTTTAAATATAATCACTACCTAACTCTACACAGTTTTGTCACCTTTCCAGGAGTTGTGATATTCCCCTAGAACAGATTTTTTCTTTTCGGGAAAATAACTGCTAACAACCTGCTGAAGTTCTACGCCATAAGAAAACCGGTGACCGTGTAGGTTTTTCTTTAAGTTTCTGAATAAGATAGTCGCAGGGGCCATCTCGGGACTTACGCTGGATAATCTAGCTCCAGGAATACTAATTTTTGCATTAAAAGAAAATCATTTTCTGATGGTTCTAAACAACCGTCGCACATAAGCTTTTCTGCAGACGCTTGTGTTAAATTTATTTCATTGAAGGCGGCGAGCCCTTATGAACCCACTGCATGTGAATCCAAATGCTTTGAAGAAATCTTTCGACAATCTTCTGTTTACAAGACAAAGGTCTTGGAACTCATCTGATTGACACCTTGCTCATTCCAAATTTTTTATGCAAAATGTGTAGGATACATGATTGGGATATCTTCATTGCCCAGCGCTACAGCGGTCTCTGATATATTGAAACGTCGATTTTCGAGAACCATCCACTTCACCTTTCTGCACATTTCAGGATTCCTTGTAGTTTTTGGTTCTTCTGGTTTTCAGTAGTCTTCTATTGACTGACGACCCAAGGGACTCTTTTGACTAGTATTTTATTTGACACATGCTTTGTCCAGTCTCACCACACACTGCCAGCATCCTTTCATGTATAATTTTCAACCTACCGTTTTCCATAGTTAAGTATTTTATTACGCTTCGGTGCTCTAATATAACTAAACTTATCTTTAATAAAAAAAAAAGGTAATATACAAGAAAGCAAAAATATGCCATAGATTTTGCACAATAGCTATTAAAATGTAGAGTATTAATTACGATACGTTTGCTGTAATATTAATTAATCAATTTTAATAACTATTATTCGTTATTTAACTTTGTTTAATTATTTTCTTTTACGGTCAAGTATGGCACAAAAAAGACTATCAAATCTATCTATAATAAATATTGTAAACGATATTGACATAGATATAAATGATACTGTAAAAGAATTTGCGATCAAGAATCAAGAAAAGCTGAATTTGGCTGGTGAAGGGTAACAAATGTGACTTTCTATATTGTAATTGATATTTGATGTTGTCATATTTTGAGATTAAAAATAACTAAACATGCTTCGTTCATATTACGAATATTTCTCTATTTAGTTTTACTCAACTGAATCACTCACCTTCCTTAACCACGTAACTCGCAACCCATATGCAGAGGGGGCGGCAAATGAGATTTTCTAGTCTAGTTTTCGAGAAAAGGGAAACTAGAGAAGATTGAAATTTGCTACTACAGGATCGTATTCTACTCATAGCAACGTGTTCTTCCCTGTACATTTCTCGAAGTTGAAGCTGCCTTAAGACGCATTTCTTGACCTGTGTTCGTAGCAGTGGTGTCACTGCAAAAGCTATTTACCTCTTTTAATACTCTGTGTAAATGAAAATCGCTTATAATTTTTGCATTTTTTAAATTTAATGACTTCGGTTGAACTTCAAAGTGATTTCCCGCCAGTTGTGGTAGATGTTTGCCAGAATTTTCGAACAGTTTTCCAACGAAATTACCGTTTATAAACAATTCCCATTTTAATCTATTATGAGAAAGTGATCACTTTTAGAAGTTTTATAGTTTCTTGTTTGAAAATATGTCAAATTTATCTTTAAGTTTCCATGATATTCGGAAAATTAACATTATAGAGTACATAATAGGAACTAGAAAGCCATATATTAGATCAATGCAATACTTTCTGTAAAAAGTGAATGTTATTTATGAATTTTATCAGAAAATTGCACCAATTTTAAATAGATTTATAATATCAATAGAAAAAGTATAATTAACAAAGTCTCCTATGGATGAACTAGTTATTGTATTGCTGATATAAAAATAAACATAATATTCAATAGTAATATAACAAGGGTGAGCCATACTTACCGATAATTTTGCACACGCCAAGGGTCGAGTGCTGGTTGCAATGAAAACTGTCCGGAGGACTTGCCTGAAAGCAGTTTTCTAAGGGCAACCAGCGCGATGACTCTTGGCACGAGCAAAATTATATGTAAATGTGTCGTCCGCGTTTATATTTTGAAGATTATTACACAAAACCCGTATACGAATTATTATGATTTAAATATAATAATGCCAAAAAACTCTAATTGCTTGTTTCTTATATTTTTATTTCTAATTATGACACCATCTACGGGGTCGATAATCAGCACTAGCTCCCTTATCGCTTGATAATCATCCCTAGGAAGCTTATCAGCTACAATTTACCAAGGGCAGTAATAATCACCCGCAATAATTTTGACAAATAACGACCCAAAAGTGCGTTGCCTAGAAATAACCTGAGGCGAAGCCGAGGGTTATTTCTTAAAGACAACGCACTTGAGGGATGTTATTTGTCAAAATTATAAGGATTTATCACTGGCCGCGGTGAATTAGGAAAGATAAGTTCTTAAATAAATTAGCCATTTTCTGACAAATTAATTTGACACTTCATTATAATAATATTATGTTGGTGGCACTGTAAGTCTATGTCAAATTCGAGGTTATCAGGTTAGCTTTTGCGTCAGTTTTGACACAGACTGACGGACAAGCTAACCTGCTAACCTTGAATTTGACTTAGATTTACAGTGCCACCAACTTGTGATAGGATACTACTGAAATTTAATTAGGTAGTTTCCATAGTGATTGAAAATCACCCTAGGGTCATTTTCACTTCAAGTGTGGTCTGATTTGTAAAACTGAGTCACGTGATAAATAAATAAATAAAAATAATCAAATTGGATTGGTCTGCAATATATGTAAGAACTTATCAGGAAATCAATTCGGGATGGGTCGATTTTCAAAAAATGCATTGTTCTCATTGGATGATATCAGTCATATGACAGTTGTGTGTAATAATTAACAGTAATGTATTAAGTACATAGTGACTTGCCGATAATGCTGGTCAGATTGCACGACCGCTGAGTGCAATCTGGTCAGTATTATCAAAGCAAGGAACTATGCACGCAATATATTTTGCGTGACTATTGCTTGAATCGATTAAAAAAACTAACAAATCATCATTTTATTGAGTAAGGTGGAGTATTACCGATAAGTAATTATATAACAACTTACCGATAAGTTGTTATGTAACACCTTATCGACGCAAGTCGTTTTTGATTGGTTAAAAATTGAAAAAAGCGAGTTCGATCATTGGTTAAATTACATCGTTTGACAGATGTATGCAATAGTCACTGTAATTTATTACATGGTGCAGCAGAAAATTATTCAAAATTGTTACCTGTCGGTAAATGTGAGTTAGAAATCGACCAAATACCTTTTCTGTAGCTAATATTCTTATAAACTCCATTATATTACTAAAATCATTTTAGATAGTACTTTTCATGTTTTTCATTGATGTTATTAGTATTTACTGATTTTTTAAAAATAGATGAAGAAAAAGCTAAGTTCATCCTGACTTGTATTATTTAGAGAGGAGCCTGTCACCTGATAGCCACAGTATACTAAAATGCCTCCAGACTGGCCAAATTACTACCTTATGGGGTTTCGTAAGCTGTGAACCGAAAAAACTGTTACGCCACTGGGTTTTTCGGGCGCACATGACGTGGTGACGTGACAGTCTCTTCTCTAAGTAGTATTATATACATCTTTACTATACCTATTAATATACGAGTAAATGCATATTTAAATTAAAACCGTTGCAATTTAAAAACTCAATAATTACTTGCCAAAAAATGTTGATTGGTAAAATAACTGACACCATGCACTTCCTGTAAATGAAATTCGTTGTTAATCTTGGTAAAACATTAAGTATTACTGGCATCAACTGATTCAAAGTAAAAGATTTTGAGTTAACCGACTATATAAAAGAAGAAAACGTTGTATGGCACATAGTATACATACATTCATACATACATAACATTTAGCCTCATTTACCTTTTGGTGTTCAGGATCCCTCACGTTATAAAATAGCTGAAGTTAAAATTGATATATCTCAGTTCTAACATCGCAGCAGGTCTTGAGGATCTAATATCCACCATGTAACAGTTAGTACCACTGACAGATATATGTCTGCATATAACAGTGCGTTATTTGATAAACAAATATTGTTAGCAAATTAACACAATAAGCAGTAATATTTTAATCATTTCTTTACACAGCTGTATCCGAAACTATAATGGCTCACATTCTTGAACTACCATATGAAGGAGATGATATAAGTATGTACATTTTTTGCCGCCATTTGCAAAGGAGGATAGCATTGAAACTGTACTGAAAAGGCTAACTCTCGAAAACTTTGTAAGTGTGGTAAACGGATCCCTTTCGCCTCGTCAAGTCCAAGTCTCTCTTCCAAGGTTTAGTCTGGAGCAAACAATCGAGCTAGTCCCGGTAAGTAATTTTCCTTTTCAATTTCTATTTCACATTTCGTTCGTACAGCACAATAGTTTAAAATTAATTTTAATAATCATATATTACACAAGTAGGTGATTGGAAATAATCGATTATAGAAGACGTTTTGCCTGAAACGCCACGAGACGCGTAGCGTCCAGTGGTGCTCCATTTTTGATTGTCGAGTGGTATACAGGTAGACTATACCATGGCTAAAGAAAATAAATAAGGTGAAAAAATACACAGGGAATTTATAAATTTAATCATTTTTGTTTACTTGTCCAATTTTGAATTCATGATTGTGCCCTCTTAATATTGTTTATCTACGACCACCACTAAAAGTTAGGCCTTTTAGCGCTAGCTTTTTTCACTAAAGGTGACGTTTTATAATTTAGCGTGTTTAAAGAAATCAGCTTTTACTTTTAGCACACGTGTTATAAAGTGAAGTGAGGTTATAAAACTACAATTTTGAACTGGAAGTTGTAAACCTATTCTAGCTACTTCTTGCGTTACAGGTAAAGTGTTTTTGAAATAATTAAAGCGTTATGTAATGAACACAGTCAGATGTGTAGTGTTAATAATTACCTTTCGTAACTGACCTTGACAGTACTGACTTCGCAAACATTCGCCCGCGAGGCAAGGGCTACTGTTTATTATGACATAAATTAGAAGTGTCGTAGATGCAAACCTTTGTTAAATCGATATTTATGGATTAATAACAGTAAAATTAAGGTCGTAGATAAAATATTGTATGCAACGCTTGCTAAAAGTCGTTTATGCACGAGACATGTTATGAAACTCAGTCTTCGGCTTCCTTTCATAATTTTCATGTCTCGTGCATAAGCGTCGACTTTTAGCACTTGTTGAATAAATAGCTATACATTTACCGTATTTTTAGATTCTACCGTTGATAAAATATTGTACGATACACATGCGTAAATCATCTTTAGTCACTCGTGGGGCTTAAAACGCTCGCTCACTCGCGTTTTAACTCTACCCCACTCGTGCCTAAAGAGTAGCTTTACGCACTTGTATCGTAAATTACTATTTTGCACTTCCGGGACTAAACGACCTACTTTTGGCATCCTTTTGAGGGACCAAAGGACCACATTTAATCCGTGAAGGATTATATTTTTATTTAATCCCTCAGAGATCAAAAGTGGAACTTGGGTCCTTCAAAATTACATTATTTACATTACCTTAGTTACTTATCTACATTTCCTAATCCATCCATTTTCCGAATCGAACGTATAAATTTTAAAACCAGCCAGATCAGATTTATTTCATGATTTGTAATCCGGGAGTGCAAAAAATAGCGTATACCGGGTGACAATGAGAATAGGGCCAGGCTTATATCTTCTTTATTTATGAATTGATTTGGATAAAATTTTATACCAAGATACTAGATATAATTTCTGATTGGCCGATAGATATAGTCAAAATGTCTGACTTCCGGTTTTACCGGAAACGATACTGACTTTGATTTTTTAAATAAAACATCCTGTATTTTTATGTTTTTCTGAATCTACGAGTCAAATTTCATATAATAGACTTGTCAAATTTAATTTTTTTAAACAAAAAAATTATTTTTTCAATTTTTATTTTTTACCATAGAAAGCCTTGACTTGGAAAACTTTATTCTAATTGACTATAGCAACTCTTAATAATAGCTATTTTATCAATAAGGTCAATAACAAACCTTTAATAAAATAATATAATTTGCTAAACTCGTTTTTTAAGAAAAAGTCACTTTTTTTAAATGGCACCTACTAAGGGTCATCTTGCCATTAGGCAGAAAATTTAATTACCAATCTAACGAGATGCATCATGCACTAAGTTATCTTTATCTGAAACTTTGGTTTTTTAAATAGATTTAAAAAAATAATTAATTAATTTTCAGTAGGTACCTTATTTTGGCCATACAATGCGGTGGATAAGACAACCACCATCGAGAACAAAATGATAATTTGTCCATGTTGCCGTGTTAATTTCTTGTTCCGCAATTACATTAAAGATATCAGAAAATGCTGATTTTTTAGTTTTTTTCATCATACCATTGTTGTCAAATAAAGCCAAAGGTACGGAAGCAAGTTCATGTTTGAAACAAGAGCGTAAATCCGCTAGAGAATGGATAGTGCATATTATTCGTTGGAGAAATTTAGTAGAATCGACTTGAATAATTTCATTGCCAACTGGAATTTTTCTAGCTGACAGAATTCCACTAAGTCTGGTAGCTGAAAACAAAAAGAAATCCTTGAAAATACTACATGCAAGGTCAACAAATGTAGAACATTATTTTAACGTGTAAACATGTACGTGATCATCAATACCATTTTTAAATTATAGGTAGGGTGAAGTATTGTAACCAAAAACTCGCGTCACTAATCTACGCTGAACGCAACCCTTCACTTTGATCGGTTGTTGCTCGAAATCCATTGGAAAAAATGGAATTGGTAAGGGTAACTTTTTATCTCTAATTTTATAGAGAATATTTTTGATAAGTATAAAATTTTCTGAACGACTAGAGGTTTCTAAGAAAAAACACTAAAAACCACCACAGTGCGTGTTAGGGGTTGTTTTTTGGGGATGAAGCAACCACTTGGGACTTGGGAACTCTTTTGTTTTTGAAAACTCTTCCATTGGTGTGTATAATCTCCAAGCGGCAAAACTTTATTTTTTTCTAATTTTGATAATTACAATGGGCTAGTTATACAAGAGTTTGTATAATCGGCATCGCCATAGTTACTGAAATAACTGCTGAAATGCATGGCAACTCAGGAAAATTATGCATTCTAATTGGTTTCTAACCTCATGAATGGTATAGTCAGTTATGTAATAACTGTAGTGTTTTAATTTAACATTTTTATTCAAGTACCATTTTTCATGCACGTCACTCTTAACCTAACTTCTACCTTATCTAGCTACTTTACATGCTGGACTATTATCCTATCTCCTTTTTTTATTCACGGCTTATCAAATACATATTTTAACATCATCAATCGTCAAGCCATGTTAACAATGTAATCATCATACTTTTAATGATTTATTTGACTAGACCAATATATAAATGCAGTCCTTCTAACAATTAATTTAATATTAGGGGGAAGAACGTCAATAACAGTCTCCCGGTAACTACATAAATATTATCACTTACTAGCCGACGTTGTTCTGCCCAAAAATAATTTGTCTCTGAAACCTCGTTTCACCACTATAGGGTTTTAATTTCATGTCATGTCCACCGTCTTGAACTTAAAAATAAATGCCATTTTCGCAATCAAAGTCCCAAAAAACTTCAATAACGACACCCATATCGATTTTTAGGCTTATATACCCCATTTCACCCCCTAAGGGGTTGATTTTCGGAAAATCACGAAATAAGTGTTTGCTTATTTGTACGGACGGACAGACGGACGAACGGGCGGACGGACGGACGGACGGACGGACGGACAGACAGACAGACAGACAGACAGATAGACGGACGGACGGACGGACAGACGGAATTGAGAAAACTGGAAAATCACATATCTCACATCAATACACATTAAATATATAATAATAATGTGAAATTTGAAAAAATCGTTAGAACCGTTTTTGAAAAAATCGAAAAAATTTAAAAATCACAAGAGTAAACACCAAAAGCTTGCTGTCGCATCTAAATAGTACCTCTTTTCGTGTTTGAGTTATTCGGTTCACACACAGACAGACACATAGACTGACAGACAGACCAATGAACAAAAACATGTGTTTTGGATTCAGGGTACTCTAAAACGTGCAGATTTCGAATTTTTGGGGTGAATCCATTACTTCAAAAATTCAAAACGATATTGAACGAATGAAGACCAATAATAAAGGAAACTTTACAAATTTCTGCTTTATTTTAGCTAGAATGTTACTGACCTTATTGGTATTAACGTGTAATATTTTGTTAAATGTTATTTCAATTTTATAGTAGTTTTCCTAAGTACATTTAATGATGGTCATAATTCATAAATGTTAAAAGCCACAAAACTAAGGAAGCAAAAGTTACCAAAATCATGTTTGGATATGCTGTGTAAAATTGACAACGCTGCATTTGTAAATAGTCTTACATTACAAATATTTAACCTACAATTCTTTCTAATCTAAAATTAATTGTGCATGTGCATGTCATTTGAAGTTCCAATTAAACATGAAATAAACATGGATTATTCTCCATGGCCAACCCTACTGAAAATAAGGTGTGAACGGAGTATAGCTGCCAATACAATTTATTGAATTCTCGGTTGCGTATCCTAAAATTATAAAATTTCGGTGATTTTGGAGGGAGGAACCAGTTTTTGTAATCATTTTAAAGACCGAAAGTTTAGGCAAATGGGCTAAAATGAAGGAAGGAAAGTTATTCAAAATGTAAAATAATGGTTCCGAAAAATTTTTTCAAAATATCAGCTTGCTTTTATGAAGCCGTGTGTTAGATGAAATACTTTTGTGGTAACACGGTTTCATAGTTTTACATTTTAGACAACTTACCTTGATACTTTAACGTATTTAAAACAGAACAGGTACTTTACCTGGACAAAATGTTTTTCACCTACGGCTCGTGAAGGCAGATTTTCTACTTAAAATCTAGAGGTGCTTTAGATTATCTTTTAGGCCTGTTTTATTAGAATACACTTTTTTTAGTGTTTGCGCATTTTTCTAAATTACTTAACCATTTCTTAGAAATGTGCATTCCCATTATTCGCAAATTTTTATGGTGTCAGTATTAGTTAACAACTGTAAATTTTGAATCAGGTACTTGAGCATCTGGGTGTTGGAAATCTGTTTCATCAAGATGCAGATTTGTCTGTATTAACTGGAACACTAGATTTGTCAGTCAGTACGAGTACACATAAGGCAAAAATGGAAGTTACAGAAGAGGGGGCGAAAACTCCACCTACCACTGCTACAGTTCCTTGGAGAATTATACCAGACGAAGAACAGATTGCCACATTTAAATGCAACCAACCATTTATCTATCTTATTTATAATAAAAAAATGCACACGGTTTTATTTACTGGAATTTATAGACCTTCTACTTAAAAACAAGCAATTAGGGGAACAAATTAATTAATTAGTGTTAATCTAAATTACTAACATTTTTGAATTTCATATAGGTTCATTACAAGAATCGATATGTGTTTTAAATAAATGTTAGAAAATTACTAAGGATTATATATTACATGAAATATGTTAAGCTTTAGTAATGCTATGCAATGAAAGTTGATTGTTGTGGTTTTTATAAAATTATTTTAGCTCTAAGAAGTGTTATTATTAATTAAATAATAATGGTGAGATAGATAAACATTTATTATACAATAGGACTACAATATATAGTACACGCTACTGTTTTTTGTTGTAACAAAATAATATATGCCCTTTATTAAAGTGCGTTAAAAACTGTTATCAAGTGGCCTTGTGTCAAACAGAAGTTTTTGGAAAGTCATGTCGTAACTTATTTTTTCGCATTTTGTATAATAAATGTGCTATTTTACTAAATTCAAAATCGATTAATAAAGTGGCACTTTGGAGCATAGAAATGTCACTTTACTATATGGTAGCGTCACTGTCAAATTCCAGGTTAATAGGTTAGGTTTTGCGTCAGTCTGTCTCACAACTGACCGACAACCTAACCTGATAACTTCAAATTTGACATAGACTTACAGTACAACCAACATATTCATACGTTTGAGTTTCCACAGCCGCCTTTTTTAATGAACATGTGGTATAATGTTTTTATATAAATGATTGTTTATAAACATTAATATAAAATGCGAAAAAATAGTATACACACTTCGTAAGAAAAGCAGTTTTACTAAACTTATATAGCTTTTTAAGTTACTCACTAGCTTCGCTCGCTCGTACTCAATCAAGCACATCGTTTAGTAAAACTTTACTTTTCTAAACTGGTTGTGTAATGTACTATTATGGACTGTCTATGCACACAACCTCACTTTGACAACTGACAACTCGAGTGAGCGAGCGTGCTGAATTCTAGGTAGAGCAATGTAATAATCACCGACATGCAGTCGTACGACAAAATCTAGTTCAAAGCCCTCTCGATAACGTTTTCTTAACGCACGTCATTTGTGTTGTTGGATTTATTAGACATTGCATTTCTCTAAAGTTTGCTTCGGTAAGTATTGCTGATATGGCGATGAGATCCTATGATATTTAAGTGTACATGTTTACAAACAAACAAACATATAATATGTACAGCAGCACCATCCTGGCGTTGCAGTCGAGGTAGGTTATGAAAGGCGCTGTGATCATATGTCATTCTACTAATTTGAAAATACATGAAGTAAAATAAATGTAATGTATAAAAAGTTTGGCTATGTTATAAATGACAAGAGCCAAGAAATCAGTAGCGACGATTGTAAAAATGGGTGAAATAAGTTTTCACAATTTGTAGTGTAGGTTTTGGATTATTAAAACAATTTAGTATTAAGCATCGCATTGCAGGGAATTCACTGTTGCTACAATAGTATGTGTAACGTGTAACATTAGTGTGCAGAAACTCTATTGTTTAGCATAATTACTTAAATTTAAGTTTTTAGTACGCCACTGATCACTGATGTATCCTGTCATTTTATTTAAAGCAGCTCAACAAGTTAATGCCGATTTGATAGATGTCAAAAGTTGTTACCGACATGAAGCTTATAAATTACTAGATTCTACTACAAGTTCTGTTTTTTGCCGCTCGCAAAGATACTATGGTACTGATGTCCATACAAATATAACTTATAACCTTTGTAGGTTTTGGAAAAAAATGGTTTAGATGCGATCTATTCACTGCATCATCGGATCTATCAGGATTAACTACAACAATGACGATCTTGGAGGTGCAATACACAAAGCAAAAAATTGAAGTTACAGAGGAAAGTACCCGAGCTGCAGCTGCTACTGCTCTTTTCACTTTTAGGTTTTAGATAAGATGTGAATGGGGTAGCCAGTACCATTAAGACATTTGCAGACTGCGTCAATTCACAAATGAATGCAACTCAATGATAGAGAAAGTATTAAAAAATCAAATTACAGTACACAGCTTATACACAGATTATTTGTAAAACTACAATCATCTTCATTAATCATGCTTTTAAGCAAATATATAAGAAGACTAAGAAAATAATAATGATAAAGTCTTTATTATATACACAGAAAATAAATATAGCTTTATTTCTGTGTTCTCGCATCTTCTAGTGTTAGACATAGATCTTTCTTTTGCTGCTTTTTTGCTGTTTCGTACCATCTCTTGCCTCCATATAGTTTGAAATCACCCTGGTGACACTTATCTTGGTTGTTCTAGGTCTCCAGTAGGTGATTCTGTTGGTCCAGTTATTGGATTTTTGTCTAGCTACATCCCCGACCCAACTCCATTTCAGATTCGCTATTAATAATAACAATGTATCTTTTATTTTACAAAACCAATAATTGTACAGACATATAAGGTAAAAAATAATAAAGAGCTTCCTTTGCGGAAATTAACGAATGGTTCAGCATAGCATCCAAGATGTGTCGCCATTCTTTTAGTCGTACTAACCTTTAGAAACAAAACAAAAACGGGTTCCAAATAAAGTTGTAACATAATGGTATATCTACAATGATTAACAGGTTCTACACATGGAACTAATCCAGCTAATGATTTATATCTTCTCTTAAATGTAACATGCTGTAGAGTTTTTAGGGTGCAGCTCAAATTATTATATACCTACATGAACAATTTGATAGAAGTAAGAGCATTTAAATTTCTGTGTTCTGCGTTCAGGAATAGACAGAGAATCCTTCCTGCGAATATTAATATTATATACGTCAGATCCGAATCTAATCTTATTGTACAAATAAGATCGACATTTCGTTGTATTAACTTTATGAAATAGACAATCTTTTTTTTCCCTTACCCTCTTTGAGAATTTTTTTATTTAATCACATGTGTCAAGTATAAGCATTCACTTTTGCCAATATAACTAATACCGAAAGAATATATATTTTTATATCATTAACAGGGAACAAATTATTACAGTTTTTATTTATCAAACACTTTAATTTCGTTAACGAAAGTATGATGTGAAAAGAATATTTTGCAAATTAATAAGAATAATTGATGGATTACAACATGACCAGCGAGGATTTAATGTGTAAAAGATTGTAAAATTAATTTAAATGTCTGTAATCATAAACAAATACGAGAATTTAATATGTCACAAGTCTAAAGGGTTACTTTTTTATAAATTATCTTTAATGTACAGTAATAAGCTGTAGTCTTAAATCAATCCTGAATAATCAATGAGCATTCGAAATTAGACAAAATTATGTATGTGCGTAAATATGGAAAAGTAATGCGATGTGGAACAGTGAGCGCAATGTTAAAGTGCGTACATGTGTGATTGGTGAACGATTCGATCCGAGATTATTTTTCCAACCCCTCGTGATTGCAATACACTGGTGAAGACATCTGCAAGTGGTGCAACACGAATTCGAAACGCTGATGGAATCCAGAGACATGGAGGAAGCAAGAGGCAAAGTTTCGGAGCAGTAATTTGTGGTTTTTTATTCAAACGAAAACAATAATCACGTTGAAAGTCAGAAATTACCAAAAACAAAACAATGCACTTGAATCACATATCTCGATCACTAGGTCAAAGTTGTAATCTCGGTCATAGAAGCATACGGACAGCGGCGACGTAAAGCCTGGAGGTCATTGCCCTGATAGCGGTGTACAGCAGGGGCAAAAGTATCAGCAGATGGATGGTGCAGTGAGCTTCCAACGGATTTTGCGCAGAAGCGTGTCAACGAAATATGTCAGCTGTAGCGACCTGTACACAAACATAATCTAACATAATTAAGAAATTTAGACCTACATTTAATTAATATCTAGATTTCCCGATTTTCGTTGTGATATTCCCGCGTTTTATTAGCGTCTCTCTCAGACTTGTCGCCAATTTTAGCATTTGTTTGTAACGGACACGCGGTTGCCTGATGTTTACTTTAGCAAATCAGGTACGTCCTGATGTAATTGGCAGCCAATTAGGCTATTATTTTAAACAAATGAAGTACGTTTTAAGACGGTGAACTCTAGAAAAGAAACTTTTGGTGGTCTTGATTTGAAGTTTAATTTGAACTTCTGATTTAACTTCTTAACTTTAGTCAATTTTTGAAATTTTCATGTGAGTTTGAAAACTACTAATAGATAAGTAAATGTGGTGTAAACTGTAATATTTTTTTGTAAGAGATACGTGGCATCTGCGTTAAAAATCCGTTTTTAATAAGTGATTGGTTTTATTTTACGCCAGTATAATTAGCAATTCTGCATGAAACTGACCGTAATATCCAAGTGTATGAAGCTTTACTAACAGGCTCAAGGTACGGGCAACCAAACAGGACACTCCAAATAAAGGCATTATCACTTCATCTGTTGCATTTTTGTGAGTGGTAGCCATTCCTGGATGCTGAGGTAACAACCATCTTGACGTCGGCGTCGTCGCACTACGTTCGTGGGGCATCATAACAAGGATACAGGACCGTACTTAGGATTTTCGTTTCTTACTCTGCCTTTTGTGTATTGCCTAACCCGCGAATTTGTAAATGCTGTTGTTTTATGTAAAAGATGATTTAAGACCAAAATTCCATCAAAGTAAAACAAGATACCCTTTCGATTTCATTGACCCTAGGAATCAGCGTTTGAAAGTAAATTGTTGATCCGGTGACATAAACCTAATAATTTGTGGAACTTTGAATAACCCTAAGATTAAAAGAAAGAATCTATTTCAACTTTCGAGTCTCATGCAAGTTTTAACATTAAAAGAATATTTCTTAAATAAAATCGTAAGAGCTGTTTGTAGTATTCCAAGACCTTGAGAATCGCACAAATTTAAAACTAGAAATGTGCCACAATTTCAGTTATCCATGTCGAAGTTTTTACCGTTGTTGTCAATACTACGTAAAGACCAACTATTTAATCACTTTTTTGTAACATTTGATGTAATTCACTGATGAAATGATAAAGTAGAATTATTTTTCTGTGAGGCATCCCACACGTACTGTTACCCTTTATACATTCTCGTCACAAGAAATAGTAGAGTGTTCTATAAGTTAAGAAGAGTGAGAGTTTTCCAGCGAGAATAAACGTATAAAAGCCGAGCGAGCGCAGCGAAGCGAGTGGATTAATGTTCCACCAGCATAAAATAATCACCCTTCTAGCATGTTGAACATGCTATTTATTTTGATAACACTGCAAAATCTATTTCTTTTGGGTGAACGAAGGATATACTAGTTTATCTACTTTGATATCATAATTTGGTTATTAGAACACTGAAAACAGTGCTATAATAGTCTACTGTATCACTGTTTTTTTATTGATATTTTCATATGACTAATAATTGAAACAGCCTACCTTGTTTCAAAGAAATGACACTGCCACATTTATGAAAATTCAAAATTCAAAGTTTTTGAATATTTTTGTGCAAAGTTGATAATATAGTATATTATACTATATATTATAATAAGAGGTATTGAAGCACTCGTTCCTTTGCAGCACTCCTCGTAAATTCGTCGTGCCCCAAACCTACTCATGCTACAATAGGCCCTCTTATTAAACTAGTATAATAATATACTATTATCATCCGTAACAAGTCCGGAAATAGCCTTCCCTGAAAGTCTAGAAGTCCTGGAAATGGCGTTTCCGGATGAATTACCTACAAAATGTGTGCTACAACAGTTGCCCATCTGCAAGAATTTCGGTTCTTTAATTTGAAGTCTAAAGAAAAAAAAATACATTTGTCAGTTTAGTACATCATACTATGGCTAAAACTAACAAATGTCCAACTGAAACACTAAATTCGTTGCAGAATGCGGAATCGCGGTAGGAAATAATTATTTGTTTAATAGGCCTAGAAAGTAAACTGCTGAACCGAGTACGACGTTTGCAACTCGACCGTAAGGATGGTTGCAAGAGTACAAGGTTGGAAAATAGCTTTCTATTCCCATTAAACACTAAATAGTGTTCCCTACGAGTTTAATTAAATGGCATAAAATAAAAATCAAGATCGTTCAAGATTTTCGTAATACAAGTTTACACTATGCATCCGACGAAAGAAGAGATCTGATCATCAATGCTGTCTGTATGGTATAAGATTAAAAAATGTCGAGTCAGCATTCATAGTTTGACAATTAACTGACGTTAACAGAGTTGTTATACAAGATGATTTTTGAGCTAAACGTTGCCGAAAATGATAGCTTTTCGATACAGTAGAACAATTTTGTTCTTTTCACATTGCCATTGGTAACGTCAAAAAATTTGCACTATTCGCGCTTTATTATAAATTTCTATGTCAACATAACCTAGAATATCTAAAACTTTGTGTTTATTAGAGAATTGCAAGAAATCTTGTATGCAATACGTTGCAAAAGTTATTGCTTTTTCACTCTTAGTTGTCGCTTCGCTTGTTGGTTGTTGGACAACATTTACGGCCCGTGAAGAACACCTACAGTTTGCAACTTGTTTCAGAAAGAACTACTCAACGCACCCTGAGGACATAGTCATTCAATCATAATATGTTGTGAAGAGTAAAAATAAGCATGCTATGTTCCAACTTGCGAAAAATATAGTTAGTTACGATTTGAATCCTGAAACTGTAAGTATTTTCAGCCGAGGGGTTAACGAAGTTTAGTCTGAAGTTTTTCTCCCAACCTTAAATCTAAATTTCTTGATTTTCAATTAAAGATGAATTAATAATTACCTAATGGCTAAAACTATATTGTTGAAGAAACAAGTTTGTTGATGTCATGAAAAGTAGTTATTTATGCACCAAAGTAGTAAACTACGATTTTAATCCGGAAACTGTTACGTATTTTCAGTCGAGGGATTAACAAAGTTTACACCAGGGGTTTTTCTCATAACAGTAAATCTAATTATCTTAATTTTCAATTCAAAATAAATTAATAATTATTTAGCTGATATCTATTAGTTAACTGATCAGTAATAAATATACTAGGCTGTGGGCACAAAGAGAGGGAATACAATAGTAGATTATGCAATGAGGGAGAGAAATGCGTTATTTTGCTGAGGTGTAATTGCACTGAAGCAAAATAGCAGTCTTTCTGAATTGCATATACTATTGTAACGACCGTGCCCTTAGGCAGCTGCAAGCTACCGCCGCCGGCAGACAACCTTGGGAAGAATGAGTCATTGTTCCGGAGCTTTCGGGAACGCGCTCGAGGTCAAACACTGGCGAATATGCGTCATGCATGTGCCAGAAAAGCGAGTAAAGCCTCGATTGTCCGGGAATTCGTGATATAAATACGTGTCAGCAGGAATCGACAGTTCAGTTCGAATTCAGCATCAGAGCGGCGAGCTCCCAGATAAATTAAACGCGTGAACATAAATAATAGAAATAAATAAATATATAATCGTTAGTGTTTAAGAGTGATATAAATAAATAAATGTATCAATAATTCGTTAGTGCCTGTATTAATTTGTAATCTGCTTGATAATTCTCGTGTGCTTGTAAATAACAATAATCGTAATAATTCATTGTTGTAAATAAATGTTTGAACCCATGTTCGTCGTATAATTTTAAATAGCCCGAACGTTAAAAACGTAACAGTGGTGTCGGTGTGAGGTTTTGAACCGGGGGCTATAAGAAAATTATTGAACAAACATTAAATAAATAAATTATTTAACAAGTGCCGATAAAACGACGGTCAGATAAATAAATTGAAGTGAGTATTGTGCATGCCTTTGACGCGATCTCAAAGCAGCAAAACGGAAGCCCAATTAAGCCAACTTTTGCAACTGATGCAAGTTAGCCAGGACAAGGCAGAGAAGGCGCAAGAGAAAGCGGAAAAAGCGCAAGAGAAAGCGGAAAAAGCACAAGAGATTCTTAGGAAAGAGATCCAAGTTGGGCAAGAGAAGGCAGAAAAAGCGCAAGCAGAATCGAAAGCCGCGCAAGAAAAAGCACAAGAAGACCTCAAGGAAGCACTTAAGGAAGAGCTGAAAGCCGCGCAAGAAAAAGCAGTCCAAAAACTTGAGGAAAAATTGAGAGTCACGCAAGAAGACCTCAAGGATGAACTTCGGGAAGATATGGAGAGAGCGTTGGCCGGAGTTCGGAGTGACATACTGGAACTGCAGTCACGAAGTGGCCAAGGCCAACCAGCTCTCTCTGAATCTGCTGGCTGCTCTTCTCCAATTGCAGTGAATCAGCCTACCTTATCGCGAGTTGCTGCCCCTCAGGTTGCTCTGTCCCAAGATACTGCCCCAGTGAGGCCCGCAACATCTGGCTTGCACATGAAACTGCCCTCTTACGATGGGAAAACGCCATGGTCAACATACCTGAAGCAATTTGAAGCCGCAGCTGTTGCTAATGGTTGGGGAATGGCAGACAAAGCGACCGCATTGATCCTGACATTGCGAGTAGATGCTCTGAATGTTTTGCAAATGATTCCAGAAAATCAGCAGAGGGACTTCCAGCAATTGGTGAATCGTCTGGAACGGCGTTATGGCAATGGCCATCTTCAGCATGTGCATTATGCCTAGTTGAAGAACAGAATTCAGAAGTCGGGGGAGACTCTGCAAGAACTGGAGGCCGATGTTGCTCGATTGGTTCGGCTCGCGTATCCATCGGCGCCGGAGGACTTCCTGGAGCAGCTAGCCGTCCAAACATTCGTAGATGGAGTAAAAGACGCCGATAGTCAGCAAGCGGTACGTCTGGGGCGCCATAGGACACTGGGAGAGGCCTTAGCCCATGCATTGGAATTTGAAGCGGCAAGGAGTGCTTCCAGAGGACATGGTCGTGTCCGCGGTGTCGCCACGACGGAGATGGCGCCTGAATCCATGGAGGACATGTTGCGACGACTTATAAGGCAGGAGACGAGGGAGAAGGGGCCCCGTTGCTGGAGCTGCGGAGAGATGGGTCATCTTAGGGCTCGCTGTCCGAAGAAAGGAGCCCGAGTGTCTGACGAGCCGTCGGAAAACTAATGCGGGTCGACAAGAAGGGGCGAGAGTCGACTCGTGATTGCCATGCCCCGGAGATTCCCATACATGTGTCGTCCGTGCAGCGCCAGCCTGGTAGTCTCTTCATTGATGGGAAAATAAATGGAAGAGTTCGGTCTCTGCTGTTGGATACTGGAGCGACGAAGTCCATCGCCAGGTCTGACGTAATACGAGACGAGGGTGAGCTGCTGCCCACCAGGACACGCCTTCGCACTGCCACGGGAGGCGCAGTGACCACGCATGGGGAGATGGATGTGAAATTGAAGATTGGGAATCAAACCCTCAAGCATCGGGTCCTGATTGCTGACATTGCGGACGAGTTCATCCTAGGAATCCATGAATAAGTGTAGGTTCACTTTGGACCTGGGACGCGGCGTGTTGCACGTGGGTGGGGAGGAGCTTTCCCTACACCCAAGAGAAGAGATCGCAGTACGAGTGGTATTGGCGGAAGATGTTACTCTGCCTGGACGAACCGAGAGGGTCGTGGATGCATACCTGGATGGCGATCTCCGGGGCAACGTAGTGCGCATGATTGAACCCGATTATGACAAGGAGCTCACTCATGGTATCCTGGTTGGGAAGACGTTGGTAAAGACTGGGCTTAAGGTCCCAGTAAGGATTATGAACGTCAACAGAGAACCAGCAACCGTCAGGAGAGACACAATCCTGGGAATGTGCACACCGGTCTCCGCCGTTGTGAGAACGATCACTAGTGGCGGCGGCCGCAAGGCGAAGGACTGCCCAGAGGCATTAATTAACACCGTGATGTCTACGTGCAAGGGCGTGAGCCAGCAAGAACGAAAGAAAATCGAAGATCTGGTGGCCCGGTACCAAGACGTCTTCGAGTGAGGAGATCATCCCAGCGGCCGTACCGACGTAGTTAAACATAAAATCAATACGGGGGATGCTCAACCGATACGCCAACATCCAAAAAGGTTGCCCCTCGCCAAACGTGAAGAAGCTGAGAAGATTGTCCAAGATATGCGAAACCAAGGGATCATCGAACCGTCCAGCAGCCCGTGGGCCTCCCCTGTGGTTCGTGTCAAGAAGAAGGATGGCTCAACGAGGTTCTGTGTTGACTACCGACAGCTGAACCATGTTACCAAGAAAGACAGCTACCCTCTGCCACGAATTGATGATACCCTGGATACACTCTCCGGTTCTCGATGGTTCTCGACGCTAGACTTGAAGAGCGGTTATTGGAAAGTCGGAATGGAACCCGTGGACAGGGAGAAGACTGCATTTACTATCGGAATTGGGCTCTGGCAGTTCTCCGTCATGCCGTTCGGTTTGTGCAATGCCCCCGCCACGTTTGAGAGGCTGATGGACACCGTCCTGAAGGGTCTATCTTGGCAGACCTGCCTGATATACTTGGACGACATAATAGTGGTGGGCAAATCCTTCAACGAGCATCTGAAAAACCTGGAGGAAGTGTTCGGTAGATTGCGAGGTGCCAACCTGCGATTGAGTCCAAAGAAGTGCCACATCTTCCAGAAGGAGGTACAGTACCTGGGGCACGTCGTATCCCGCCAGAGAGTAGCAGTAGACTCGAGTAAGGTGAAGGCAGTGCAGGATTGGCCAATCCCGAAGGATAAGCATGAACTGCGAAGCTTCCTGGGCCTCTGTACTTACTACCGACGGTTTGTGCTGGGCTTCGCGAACATCGCAAAACCGTTAACCCGTCTAACGGAAGAGGGACGACAGTTCGAATGGAGTGCTGAGTGCGCGGAGGCCTTCGAGACGCTCAAGACTGCCTTAACCAGTTCACCTGTACTTTGCTATCCACGTCAGGAAGGCCAGTTTATCCTCGACACTGACGCTAGCAATGTCGGAATAGGTGGTGTTCTGTCCCAGGTCCAAGATGGGCAAGAGAAAGTCCTGGCATATTTCAGCAAGGTTCTGTCCAAACCAGAGCGTAACTATTGCGTAACCAGGAGGGAGCTTCTGGCAGTAGTCAAGTCCGTGGAGCATTTTTATAAATACCTGTATGGCAGAAGATTCTTACTGAGGACCGACCATGCTGCTCTAAGATGGCTGCTGCAGTTCAAGAACCCTGTAGGGCAGGTGGCTAAGTGGATCGAGCGCCTACAAGAGTACGACTTTGAAATAAATCATCGACCTGGCACAGCCCACCGCAACGTCGATGCGTTGTCCAGGAGGCCCTGCCCTGCGGACTGCAGCCACTGTTCGAGACTGGAGAGTCGTGCGGTACCCATCAATCGTACCATTGTAGTCGACGACTCGTGGGAGCTAGACGAGTTGCAGAACAGCCAGGAGAACGACCCCGACTTAGGCACAGTTATAGCCTGGAAGCGAGATGGCCGTCGACCTACCTGGCAGGAGGTCTCCGCCACCAACCCAACGGTGAAGACCTATTGGGCGCAATGGGACTCCTTGCAGCTCGAGAACAACGTCCTGACTAGAATCTTGGAAGACGAGGACGGTAGGGCAACGAGATCACAATTGATGGTTCCAAAGAGTAGAGTGGCCGAGGTTCTGCGTCACCTGCATGATGGCTCCTCTGGGGGACACTTTGGATTGAAGAAGACGTTGCAGAAGGTCCGAGACCGGTTCTACTGGGCGAGTTGCAAAGATGATGTCCGAGAGTGGTGCCGGAGGTGCGAAGCCTGCGCTACAGGAAACGGACCGGTTGGTAGACGTAGAGCTCCGATGCGGCAGTACAACGTCGGTAGTCCGTTCGAGAGGATAGCCATCGACATCGCTGGACCATTCCCCGAAACCGAAGCGGGAAATAAATACATCTTGGTGTGCATGGACTACTTCACTAAGTGGCCTGAAGCATATGCCCTTCCGAATCAAGAGGCCGGTACTGTAGCTGATGTTCTGGTGAAGGAGTGCTTTAGCCGTTTTGGAGTCCCCCTGGAATTACATTCCGACCAGGGCCGGAATTTCGAGTCTGGACTGTTCCAGAACGTTTGCAAGCTGCTGCGGATACACAAGACCCGGACCACTGCCCTCCATCCTCAATCGGACGGCATGGTGGAAAGGATGAACCGAACCATGGGGAAGCATCTGTCCAAGGTGGTTTCCGAACATCAGCGTGACTGGGACCAGTACATTCACCTGTTCCTAATGGCCTACCGATCGGCAGTACAAGTGACAACCAACCACACCCCAGCCACGGTACTCTTTGGGCGCGAGCTGCGATTGCCATGTGACCTCAAGTTTGGAAGAAAGCCTGGCGAAGAAACGGCCAGCGAGGACTACGTGGGGAACCTGAAGAAGAGGATGGAAGAGATCCACGACGCCGTACGCCGAAACATTCAGGGTGCCAGCGACCGAATGAAGGACCGATATGATGCCCGCGCTGAGGCCGGTGGTTTCCAGCCTGGCGATTTGGTATGGCTTCATAACCCCCAGAGGCGTCGTGGCCTCTCCCCCAAGCTCCAAAGAAACTGGGAAGGCCCCTACACTGTAGTTGCTCGACTGAATGACGTGGTATACCGAATCCAGAAACCTCCTCGAGGAAAGTGCAGGGTGGTGCACTTCAATCGGTTGGCCCCATATGCCGGAACGAATGAGGAAGTGGAGGCTGTCACGGAACAACCCCTGAGACGACTAGGGACCGGAGGAACCTCCTTCCAGGAGGCCGCTTATGGGGGTACGAAGACTGCGCGATTCGGAGTTACTACAGAGGTGCAGCGTGACCTGTTCGACACCCTGCGGCAGTATTTCCTGGCACACTGCGTCGCCCAGGACCTCCGGATGTCTAGGGGGATCGCCGCTGCCTTCCGGGAGCAGTTTGGCAGGTTAAACCAGCTGCGAGAGCAGGCACCTCAGGTTGGCAGAACCTTGCAGCTGAAGGAAGGCAACAGCTCCATTTATTACCTGGTGACGAAAAGGTTGTCTTACGAAAACCCTAGTTACCAGGAGCTCTGGTCTGCTCTTTTGGACCTTAAGGAGCAGATGGTGAAGAACGGCGAAACCCGGATAGCGATGCCGAAATTAGCATGCGGCCTGGATTTGTTGGACTGGAGGGTCGTACGCAGCATGCTGGAAGTAGTCTTCGACCAGACCGGCATCCACATCGAGGTCTGCTGTTGCAGCCCGGCGCGAAGCATTGAGCCCACGGTAGACTGCTACTTCTTCAACCAGTCCGTGTGCAAGAAAGGCACCGCCTGTAAATACCGTCATCGAATCCCCACAAGAGCGAGTGACAGGCACCCGACGCAACTCGTTCTGGGACAGAACGACCTAAGGCGGGGGCAGTGTAACGACCGTGCCCTTAGGCAGCTGCAAGCTACCGCCGCCGGCAGACAACCTTGGGAAGAATGAGTCATTGTTCCGGAGCTTTCGGGAACGCGCTCGAGGTCAAACACTCGCAAATATGCGTCATGCATGTGCCAGAAAAGCGAGTAAAGCCTCGATTGTCCGGGAATGACTCATTCGTGATATAAATACGTGTCAGCAGGAATCGACAGTTCAGTTCGAATTCAGCATCAGAGCGGAGAGCTCCCAGATAAATTAAACGCGTGAACATAAATAATAGAAATAAATAAATATATAATCTTTAGTGTTTAAGAGTGATATAAATAAATAAATGTATCGATAATTTGTTAGTACCTGTATTAATTTGTAATCTGCTTGATAATTCTCGTGTGCTTGTAAATAACAGTAATCGTAATAATTCATTGTTGTAAATAAATGTTTGAACCCATGTTCGTCGTATAATTTTAAATAGCCCGAACGTTAAAAACGTAACACTATTTTTTTGACGTTGCAGGAAGATTTAAAACTACAAACCTTTTTTTAAACGTAATTTATTGACATTTTTAAATTTTAAAGTTGATGGCACTGTAAGTCTATGTCAAATTCGAGGTTACCAGGTTAGGTTTTGCATCAGTTTTGACACAGACTGACGCAAAACCTAACCTGCTAACCTCGAATTTGACATAATTGTTGTGTCAGTCATAATGAAAACTTCTTACAGAATTTTTGTCTTATTTTGCCTCTGGGGAGTAAATGCTTTACTTCTGTCACAATTTTAATGCTATGGAAACCGACTTCTACTCCTGGTCGTGGAAAATAGTAATTTACGATACAAGTGCGTAAAGCTACTCTTTAGTCACGAGTAGGGTAGAGTTCAAACGCGAGTGAGCGAGCGTTTTAAGCCCCGCGAGTGACTAAAGATGCTTTACACATGTATATCGTACAATATTTTATCTACGATAGAATCTAGAAAACACGGTAAATATAAAAAAAATTAATTGTAAATTAGGATTACCAGCAACCGGTCGTAATGTCCGTGTTTTAAAAATTTTAAAACACATTGCTGCTGACAACGTGCCTAATGAAATCTTTTAAACACGTTACTACTGACGACGTAAACTAATGAAAACATGCTATTAAACAGTCGTTTTACGAACTTAAAACTACCAGCTAAAAGGAAATGTTACACACTGTCGTCGATAAACTTTATTTTATTCTCGGTTGAGAGAAAAAAATATATTCGTATACTGTATTACAGATTTTAAAACAAATGGATATGTACCCCAGGTGGGTGGGAACAACAGTCCCAAGTCCCATACCTTCAAAGCGAAGGGCAGCTTCATGGATTCTGGGGGAGGCAAAAATTCGCGAAATTTATTTAAACCTGGACTCAATTCAAAACTAAGAAGGTAGAACATTGCTACATACAACATAAGAACCCTGTCGTCAGAAGAGAAGCTAATAGAACTAGAAGAAGAATTAACACATATAAACTGGGGCGTGATAGGAATGTGCGAAGTAAGAAGAAAACAAAAAAAAATCAAATAACTCTAAGGTCAGGCAACATAGTCTACTATAAAGGAGGAGATGAAACTTCATTAAGAGGGGTAGGTTTTGTAATATACAAACGGCATGCAAAAAGTATCGTAGACATAGGACATGTAAGTTTGAGAGTATCATTTCTGATTCTGAAGTTGAATAGGAAATACAATGTCAAAATAATTCTAGCATATGCGCCTACATCACAAAGTGCGGACGAAGAAGTAGATAGCTTCTATGAAGATATTTCTAGCGCATATGAATACACTAAAACTCATTATACAATCTTGATAAGAAACTTCAACGCAAAAATTGGACTTAAGGATGCCAATGATAAAACGCCACAACAGAATAAGCTCCCAAAACAAGCGGACTACTGGCTGAACCCTTCCAATCGATATGAAGTATTAAGTAGAGGCAGACCTCCAACCAGGTGGTCGGACGATATCAAAAGGATATCAAGTAATTGAATCCAGACTGCACAAAACCGAAATGAATGGAAAGACCTGAGGGAGGTCTATGTCCAACAGTGGACAACTAAGACTGGGGAAGAAAATTGCAGTTGATAGTATTATAAATGCATGTTGAACATCTAGTACAGGCGCCAGGGAATTTTTACATGCAATTCTTGGTACCAGCATTTTGTGTTAATGGGTGGGTGGGGGGGTGTGCTCTGAGTCTAATTTTAAGTTTTCGGATCGATCGGAGAAATTGTTTTTCCGCAATATCGGAAGAAGTGTTGAAAACGGTTTTTCAGAAATTTCTCGTTTCCTGTTGCTCTGGCACTGGAATTGCATCAGTACAAGTTTGTAGTTTATGAAATTCCTCACAACTTTTGGAAATTCCTTTTTCTCGTGCGCTCAACAATTTAAAAGTTGTTACCCCATAAAGCCAAGAAATTAAGGGTTGAAATGGGTTTTACGTAAATATATCGCTTTCAGTTAATCCTACGATAAAAAATACTCTTATATTTTTTGTAGAACAACTAATTTTCATAAAATTTGTGTATGAGTATTTTTCCATTTGGACAATTATTTACCGTTCTACAGCGCCGCAAATGTCGCAAGTCACGTAAACCGTACATTTAGTGTGCACTTTCGAACGGCCCTGTTCCTTCGAGTGTGTCGCACCAACTGTTTTTTACACCACCTTTGAGGTACAGCTTGTGGCGCGTTTTAATTTATGTGGTCTCTCCTATAGGCCTAATCCACGAAGTGTATTTCTACACTTCCCTTGGTCTTTTTGATGGGCCGGGTTCTGCATCGTCAATTCCAATCATTGCAGGATCGTCGATTTTGTCGCTCTTGTTAAGTTGTGTTTCCCTTAAAACAAACTCGGGAAGAGAAAATATGTCATCGTCGTAGCTGGTGTAGTATTCGTGTTCATCTGTAGCAAGCATTCTGGAGATTTCTTGCACGTTCTCACAGGATTTCCCGGCGCATATGGAGCAAATGGCGGTGCACTTTAAACCCGCTTTGCGGCAACCACAAGCCTTTCCACATTTGGTCTTACACCCGCATGAAATTAATTTAATTATTGCAGTAGGCGCGGGAGGCTCAGTGCTAAGCACCGGTGTAAACGTACGGCCACGTTTCTTCCAGCCCCATCTTTCCGAGGGTAGAGTGTCATTTCCAAGCCAGGATTGAACTTGATGGTATGTCCGGAATGCGTGTATCCTAGCCGTGTCTTTTGTAGGTGGCAGGGATGCCAGATTAAACGTTGACTTCACAAGGGATTTTGCGAAGTGTTTGTATCGCAGCAAGTTGATTGACTTGTCTTTATGGATGTCTCCACCGTACAACGCAATAAAAAATTGCTCTCCTGCTAATGCGATGATATCCGCGTCTACATCTTTCTGCACAAAGTGATTCGCTGCAGATTCCAGGGTAGGTGTCTTTTCTAGGGTTTTAAGAAATTTCACTTTGCCCATACCGTAGCAGCCGATGTTGTGTCACAACCAGAAAATGCATGCAAGAACAAGATATGCTTTCACGCATGATGTAGAGTAATGCTGTTCCTTCGTATTCAGTTTTCCGGGCATGCAAAAAGTATCGTAGACATAGGACATGTAAGTTTGAGAGTATCATTTCTGATTCTGAAGTTGAATAGGAAATACAATGTCAAAATAATTCTAGCATATGCGCCTACATCACAAAGTGCGGACGAAGAAGTAGATAGCTTCTATGAAGATATTTCTAGCGCATATGAATACACTAAAACTCATTATACAATCTTGATAAGAAACTTCAACGCAAAAATTGGACTTAAGGATGCCAATGATAAAACGCCACAACAGAATAAGCTCCCAAAACAAGCGGACTACTGGCTGAACCCTTCCAATCGATATGAAGTATTAAACGAAGAAAACACTGAAGCGGAGCAAAATAAAAATGATCCAAAAACGGATCCCAAACCTCTACCGATCTTCGTAGCTGGAGTAAAAATAATTCAGCCCCTAATTACACTGCTCGAATCATTAGAGAAAAATGAATACGAACTAAAAGTCCTGCACAATGACGAAGTAAACATTTTACTGAAAACCTCGGATAAATACTCAGTAATAACTAAAGCATTAGCAGCTAAAAATACGGAATTTCATACTTACCAAACAAAGCAGGAGTGATCTTTCAGAGCAGTAATTAGAAATATCCACCCGACCACCAACGTAGATGAACTGAAGGAAGAGCTCAACACACATGGCCATCAAGTCACTAACATATGGAATGCCAAACAAAGAATTACAAAAAAGGAATTACCACTATTCTTCATTGAACTCAAACCTGCTGAAAACAATAAAAATGTATATGACATTACTAGACTCGCTCACTCGGTAGTTACCATTGAACCACCCCATCCAAAACGACAAGCCCCCCAGTGCGCTATTTGCCAGAGGTTTGGGCACACAAAAAATTTTTGTAGTAGAAGCCCTAGATGTGTCAAATGCGCTGGCAATCACCTAACTTCTGCCTGCCCACGTAAAGAACGAAGTAAAGACGTAAAATGTGTCAATTGCAATGGAGATCACCCGGCTAATTACAGAGGCTGTTCCGTTTACAAAGAATTGCAACAAAGAATGTTCCCCCATCTCAGAACAGCCTGGACCAACCCAGTATGTAGCGCGACAAGTCCAATCAAATCTTACCCATGCTCAAGCTTTACGAGGTATTAACCCCACAAATTTACCAACATCATTGCAACAACACCCAACAAACAATCAGTCAGATGATATAAGCGAACTGAAGAAAATTATGAAAAGTTTAATAGAGCAAATGGGAACTATGCTAAATCTACTGGCAACTCTAGTCTCAAAATTTAATAATGGATCAACAGCTTAGATCAGCACAGTGGAACGCCAACGGGCTGTTACACCATAGAGATGAATTGATATCTTTTCTCACAAACCAACATATCGACATCATGCTAATATCGGAAGCTCATTTTACAACCAGAAGCTACATAAGAATACCAGGGTACATGGTATACGTAACACTACACCCGGATAACGGAGCTCATGCAGGTACAGCTCTAATCGTTAAAAATTTTATCAAGCATTATGGACTTGAGGAAGACAGGAGAGGGCCCTTAGTAATCTCTGCAGCATACTGCCCGCCGCGTCACAATAATAAGCAGGAACATTATGAACATTACTTTCAAACTTTGGGCGTCAGATTTATATCAGCCGATGACTTCAATGGCAAACATGTGCAATGGGGATCGAGGTTAACAACGACCAAAGGAAGGGAGCTGCTTAAAGCAATAAACAACAAAGGGTTGCAGCATATGTCTACTGGTGAGCCAACGTACTGGCCATCGGACTCCAATAAACTGCCAGACTTACTCGACTTCTGTGTAGTTAAAGGTATCAATATCAACTATCTAAAAGTCGAATCCTGCCTTGACCTATCAGCCGACCATTCGCCGATTCTAATCACGCTAGGATCACAAGTGTTAATTAGCGAGAAAGCGCCTACCCTGAGCACTAAACGTACCAACTGGGGTCTATTTAAAGATATAATAGAAGATTCGCTATCCCTAGACATTTCGTTAAAAACGGAGGAAGAGTTGACTTTAACAGTAGAACAATTCAACAACGTCGTTCAGCAAGCCGCCTGGCAGGCTACCCCAATCAGAACCCAGCACATAGCAAACAGTGCTTGCCCAGTAGTCGTGAAACAAAAAATCGCGGAAAAGCGTAGACTCCGTAGACAATGGCAAACGGCAAGGCACCCAGCTGATAAACGCAGGTTAAACTAAGCAGCAGCAGTCCTCAAACAATTACTTACTAACATTAGAAACAATTCAGTGGAAAACTACTTGAAACATCTGTCACCCACGGAAGCAACGGAATATTCGCTCTGGAGGGCAACTAGAAGGCTAAAGCAACCACAACAGCATAAATCACCAATTCGTTCGACAATGGAAATTGGGCTGGTAGCGACCAAGACAAGGCGATAGTCTTCGCAAACCACTTAATCAAAGTCTTTACTCCTTTTGAGTCTGTGATTTCCAATGAAGAAGAAGAAGAAATCCAACAGTACTTAGAATCACCTTTCCAGATGTGCCTTCCAGTAAAGCAGTTCACTATAGCTGAGACCAAATTAGAGATTACCACCAACTTGAATCCACATAAAGCACCAGGGTACGATTTAATCACTGGTAAGGTTTTACAGGCACACCCGGACAAGGGCTCTAGATTTCTAATCTATCTGTTTAATGCAATGCTAAAACTGCGATACTTTCCACCACAATGGAAAGTTGGTACAATCATTCTAATTCCTAAACCGGGCAAACCCAAAGACGTCGCATCATCCTACCGACCAATTAGTCTGCTGCCGATACTTTCTAAGGTCTTCGAAAAAATGCTAGTGGAAAGGATAACACCGATACTTCTCACAAACAACCTAATACCTGATCACCAATTCGGCTTCAGACAACAACATGCCACAATTGAACAAATCCACAGAACCGTAGACAAAATCACAAAAGATTTCGAAGATAAAAGGTATTGTTCAGCAGTATTTATTGACGTCTCTCAAGCTTTTGACAAGGTATGGCATGATGGTCTACTCTACAAAATCAAACAAAACCTACCTCCAGATATCTTCCAACTTATCAAGTCATACCTCACTGACAGATACTTTTTAGTCAAACATGGTGACTTCCAGACAAAATTATTTCCCTGTAAGTCGGGTGTCCCCCAAGGTAGTGTACTGGGCCCACTACTATAACTAATATTTACTGCCGACCTACCAACTATGAGAGAAACAATGACTGCCACATTCGGCGACGATACTGCAGTGCTGGCCTCTCATTCAGATCCGCAAATAGCAACCCACAATCTTCAAAGGCACCTACACTTAATAGAACTGTGGATCAAAAAGTGGCGCATTAAAATTAATGAGACCAAATCGACTCATGTAACTTTTGCTACAAGAAGAGAAACCTGTCCACCCGTATCAATTAATAACCAACAGATTCCTACTGCTGAAAGTGTCAAATATTTAGGGAGCCACCTGGATAGAAGACTTACCTGGAAAAAGCATATATGGACAAAACGTAAACAGTTAGGTGAAATACTTCGAAAACGTACTGGCTCATAGGACGTAAATCTCAATTACTGTTAGATAATAAACTACTGATATACAAGGCCATCCTCAAACCCGTTTGGTAATACGGCATACAATTGTGGGGGACCGCAAGTAACTCCAACATAGACATTTTGAGAAGATTCCATGCCAAAACATTAAGACTGATTGTTAATGCACCGTGGTACGTACCGAATGAGGTTATACGCCGCGACCTCAAAATTGTCACAATTAATGAAGAAATCCAAAGATACAGCATCCGCTATCACGATCGTATCACCGCTCACCCAAATACATTAGTAGAGTGCCTACTTGAAAGTGATGATGAGGAACCAAGACTCAAGAGATACAAGCCGCCAGATTTACCCCATCGTTTTGAATGATTCCGCGTGTGTAGTGTTATAGCTATAAACAGACAAATCAGTTAAGTGATAGAAAATTGTTAAGGAACTATTTTCAACAAGTTATGTTCCATATTATTAATTAAGTAATACTGTCAAAACATTTACTTATTGTCCACTACGCACAGATTGTAAAGCAATTAATAAAAAAAAAAAAAAAGAAGGCAAACAGAAAGTGGACTTGGATAAGCCCAGGCGGTGTCACTAAAAACAAGATAGACTTTGTAATTACCGATAAAAAAAAATTATTCAGAATGTTGAAGTTTTAAATAAATTCTCCACGGTAAGTGACCATTGCATGTAAGAACTCAAATTATTATCAACTTTAAACACAAAGAAACACACTCATCAAAAATAGATTTAAAGGTAAAAAATTGATAAAATTAGAAAACCTTCATGTTGGAAGATCAACTAAATCTAATATAAAACAGAGACATTGGAAAAGCCAATGATACTATAATAAAAACATTCAATGAAGCAACTCAAAAGTGCAGTGCAAAGCAAGACCCTCATACCAGCAAGATTAGTGACTATACAAAATCTTTCATGAAAATGGGTGGTGAAATGAATAATAAAAACTCCCAAAACTATAGAGAACTTAACAAAGAAATATCAAAGGAAGTTAGGAAAGACCTTAGAAAATACAATACTACAAAAAGTAATTGAGCAAAATAAACGTTTGAAAGTTATGAGGCGTCAGATAAGCACAGGAACAAAAAGTATAGTCCGCCTGAAGAATGAAAACGGTAAAATGATTACAAATAAATCCGAGATTCTGAAAAGCACCGAGAACTTCTATCGAAATATGTATAAAAGTACAAATCAGGATGTATCAGAGGAGATGCCTGTTATTAGAAACCAGGGATCAGAGAATCTGCCCGAAATTAGTTTGGAGGAAATCGAAGTAGCATTACGAGTAAAAGAAATGAGCAACAAGAAAGCACCAAGACAAGATGGGATTGTTACAGAAGCAGTAAAAGAAGGAGGAGCAGTGTTGTAGTTAAAGCCCTTCAGTCGTTATTTAATAAATGTCTTATAAAGCAAAGTCATCCCCAAATCTGGAAAACTACAAGCCCATTAGTTTATTAGCACACATATAGAAGCTTTCTACAAGAATATTAGCGAAACGGATGAACACTAAACTTGAATTATACCAACCAATAGAGCAAACCGGTTTTAGATCTGGATTTAGCATCATCATCGCCAAAATTGTTTGCAGCCCTCTTAGAGTACATGTTTAAGAAACTAGACTGGGAACATCGAGGAATAAACATCAATGGAGTGATACTAAACCCCCTACGTTTTGCTGATGATGTTGTTTTGATTACAGACCAGGTAGACGAAGCAAATTATAATGCTGACAGAACTTAAAACGGGCACAAAGACAGTGTGACTTGACTAAATTTTTCAAAAACTAAGTATATGACGAATTTAGTACTCAATGATAATATCTTGGTAGGAGACGTGAAGATTGAACAAGTGTGTCAGTATAAATACTTAGGACATGAACTAATTGTAGAGATAACCAAAGTCACGAGTTGCACAGAAGTATAAACCTGATATGGGCAGGGTATAGAAACCTTAAAAAGATCTTTAAGTCAGATATCCCTATGTGCTTGAAGAGAAAAGTATATAACCAATGCGTGTTACCAGTTTTAACCTATGGAGCCTAAACATTTACTCTAACTAAAAAGACAATTAAAAGAATCCGCATAGCACAAACAGCAATGGAGAGATCAATGTTAGGGATTTCTCTAAGAGACAAGATACGTAATACCATTATTAGACAACGTACACAAATCACAGCCACAGTAGACATGATAATCAAGCTGAAGTGGAACTGGGCCAGGCATGTGGCCCGCTTGAGAGACGATAGGTGGACGAAGCGCGTGGTTGAGTGCAGACCGAGACAGAAGGCATACAGAAGTAGAGGCAGACCTCCAACCAGGTGGTCGGACGATATCAAAAGGATATCAAGTAATTGAATCCAGACTGCACAAAACCGAAATGAATGGAAAGACCTGAGGGAGGTCTATGTCCAACAGTGGACAACTAAGACTGGGGAAGAAAATTGCAGTTGATAGTATTATAAATGCATGTTGAACATCTAGTACAGGCGCCAGGGAATTTTTACATGCAATTCTTGGTACCAGCATTTTGTGTTAATGGGTGGGTGGGGGGGTGTGCTCTGAGTCTAATTTTAAGTTTTCGGATCGATCGGAGAAATTGTTTTTCCGCAATATCGGAAGAAGTGTTGAAAACGGTTTTTCAGAAATTTCTCGTTTCCTGTTGCTCTGGCACTGGAATTGCATCAGTACAAGTTTGTAGTTTATGAAATTCCTCACAACTTTTGGAAATTCCTTTTTCTCGTGCGCTCAACAATTTAAAAGTTGTTACCCCATAAAGCCAAGAAATTAAGGGTTGAAATGGGTTTTACGTAAATATATCGCTTTCAGTTAATCCTACGATAAAAAATACTCTTATATTTTTTGTAGAACAACTAATTTTCATAAAATTTGTGTATGAGTATTTTTCCATTTGGACAATTATTTACCGTTCTACAGCGCCGCAAATGTCGCAAGTCACGTAAACCGTACATTTAGTGTGCACTTTCGAACGGCCCTGTTCCTTCGAGTGTGTCGCACCAACTGTTTTTTACACCACCTTTGAGGTACAGCTTGTGGCGCGTTTTAATTTATGTGGTCTCTCCTATAGGCCTAATCCACGAAGTGTATTTCTACACTTCCCTTGGTCTTTTTGATGGGCCGGGTTCTGCATCGTCAATTCCAATCATTGCAGGATCGTCGATTTTGTCGCTCTTGTTAAGTTGTGTTTCCCTTAAAACAAACTCGGGAAGAGAAAATATGTCATCGTCGTAGCTGGTGTAGTATTCGTGTTCATCTGTAGCAAGCATTCTGGAGATTTCTTGCACGTTCTCACAGGATTTCCCGGCGCATATGGAGCAAATGGCGGTGCACTTTAAACCCGCTTTGCGGCAACCACAAGCCTTTCCACATTTGGTCTTACACCCGCATGAAATTAATTTAATTATTGCAGTAGGCGCGGGAGGCTCAGTGCTAAGCACCGGTGTAAACGTACGGCCACGTTTCTTCCAGCCCCATCTTTCCGAGGGTAGAGTGTCATTTCCAAGCCAGGATTGAACTTGATGGTATGTCCGGAATGCGTGTATCCTAGCCGTGTCTTTTGTAGGTGGCAGGGATGCCAGATTAAACGTTGACTTCACAAGGGATTTTGCGAAGTGTTTGTATCGCAGCAAGTTGATTGACTTGTCTTTATGGATGTCTCCACCGTACAACGCAATAAAAAATTGCTCTCCTGCTAATGCGATGATATCCGCGTCTACATCTTTCTGCACAAAGTGATTCGCTGCAGATTCCAGGGTAGGTGTCTTTTCTAGGGTTTTAAGAAATTTCACTTTGCCCATACCGTAGCAGCCGATGTTGTGTCACAACCAGAAAATGCATGCAAGAACAAGATATGCTTTCACGCATGATGTAGAGTAATGCTGTTCCTTCGTATTCAGTTTTCCGGGCTTGCAAAGAAAAACACATTACAGTCTAGATTCAAACAATTAGTCAAATAACAGAATAACCTAGTTGATTGTTCTTCACATGGTGAGTCGTGAATCGTTCATTTTGAATATAAATTTTTATTTTGTTTAAGTTTAGTGACACTCTACCCGCGGGAAGATGGGGCTGAAAGAAAAGTGACCGTACGTTTACACATGCGGGTGCAAGACCAAATGTGGAAAGGCCTATGGCTGTCGCAAAGCGGGTTTAAAGTGCACCGTCATTTGCTTCCCGCCGGAGAATCCTGTGAAAACGTGCAGGAATTCTCCAGAATGCTTACTACAGATGTTGACGAATATCACATCAATTACGACGACGACATATTTTCTCTTTCCGAGTTCTTTTCAAAGGAAACGCAACTTGACAAGAGCGATAAAATCAACGATTCTGCAATGAGTGGGATCAACGATGCAGAACCCGGTCCATCAAAAAGACCATGGGAAGTGTGAGACTGTTAGAAATACACTTCGTGGAGTAGGCATATCGGGGAAACCACATAAAAAGACGCGGTACAAACTGTACCTCAAAGGAACAGGGCCGTTCGAAAGTGCACATTAAATGTACGGTTTACGTGACTTGCGACATTTGCGGCGCTGTAGAACGGTAAATAATTGTCCAAATGGAAAAATACTCATACACAAATTTTATGCAAATTAGTTGTTCTACAAAAAATATAAGAGTATTTTTTATCGTAGGATTAACTGAAAGCGATATATTTACGTAAAACCCATTTCAACCTTTAATTTCTTGGCTTTATGGGGTAACAACTTTTGAATTGTTGAGCGCACGAGAAAAATGTATTTCCAAAAGTTGTGAGAAATTTCATAAACTACAAACTTGTATTGATGCAATTTCAGCATCAGAGCAACAGGAAACGAGAAATTGCTAAAAAACCGTTTTCAACATTTCTTCTGATATTGCGGAAAAACAATTTCTCCGATCGATCCGAAAACTTAAAGTTAGACTCAGAGCACAGCCCCCCACCCACTCATTAACCCAAAATGCTGGTACCAAGAATTGCACGTAAAGCCCTATTAACGATTTCCCTGGCGCCTGTACTAATCTTGCACATATTTATATCTACACCCTCAAAATTACTGATTCCATCATATTAATAATTGTGTATGTTTGGCTCTCTACTTTTTCTTACTTCTATAGACATGCTTTACCATGCAGTACATTCAGCACTAACGCTCGTCACTCGCCTAGCTTATAAACCTGTTTTGTCTCATATTCACACCTAGCAGTCTGATTTTGAATTTCAGTTGTGCTTGTCCAAAGTAGTGTGTCTGTGAAGAACAAACAATTACTTTAGGTGTTACGTAACTGCACGCTTGGGTAAGTTTAAACTTTACTTTGCCGCCATGTAATCTTGCCAAAATAACAAGAAATTCGTACACTTATCTATAACAACCCGTGCTTACTTTTTGGGTATTGAAAAATTCATTAAATTTTGCGGTATTCCCATTGAAGAAAATGCAATTGCAACAATATGTGTAAGGTAGTAAATCAAAGCAATAAAATTAAAGTCGTTGGCGTTCAGATTGCAGAACGATTTAAGGATAGCTTCATAACTTTTTTATTGTTATTTGAAGGTTAAAATTTGAATACCTAGCAAAATGTTTTTTTGTTGCGTTTTCAAGAGACAACCTAAAAACTAGATGCCGCTATAAAACAAATTTAAAGCCAAATATGAATCACATAATAGCCGCAAATAACAATGCCACAATTTATTGTCAACTAAATTATAAACCCAATTATTCATCTATAAACCTTCCATGTTAATGTTTATGTCGTTTATGAACGGATGTAAAATTCATTTGTGTGCTTTGAAATGAATCTAAAATTATCACATTATCTGTTAATTGTTGTGTCCGTGTTTGTTTGTAGTTTATTTGTAGTTACTCAACAAACACATAAAATATATCTATTTCCTGTTTCGTATAATGCAGACTTTGTTTTAGCCTTGAACTGAGCTTGTAATGCTGCATTTTAATATGTACATACCTTACATTTATAAACATCAGTATTTCAATCATGCAAATCAATAAATTACAAGATAGGCGAGTTTTTCAAAACGATGATGTGCATATGTTACCTTATAACATTTTTATCTCAATTTCGATTGTTTATTTGTTAAGTCTTAAAATATCGTCTCAAACGTAAAATAAGAGATATAGATCTTTTTATCTTGTAAACTTTGTATATTAATAAATTATCAGAACAAATACTAATAATAGGTAATAGTAATTTACCATACAAGTGCGTAAAGATAGTCTTTAGCCACGACTGGGGCAGGTTAAAACGCGAGTGACTAAAGATGCTCTACGCATGTGTATTGTACAATATTTTATCTACGATAGAATCTAGAAAACACGGTAAATATAAAAAAAATATATTTAAATGTAAATTAGGATTACTAGTAACCTGTCATAATTTTGCGTGGTTAAATATTTTAAAACACGTACTATCGACGTGACTAATGAAATCATTTTAAACATGTTGCTACTGACGACGTGAACTGATGAAAACGTGTTATTAAACAGCCGATTTACAAACTTAACACTGCAAACTAAAAGTCAATTTTACAGTCATACATAAATATATTTATTTTAATAAAATATTTCTCTCTAATATTAACAAACTATTTATAATAAGAACATTAGAAATGTTGGTATTCTAAAATCTAGGCATAGTGAAACCACTTGCACGTATTTTAATAGCTATATTAAATCTATATTTTGCATATAGTTATATACTTGACGGTCCTTTTTCTTAGGTACCTAATGATAATATTAAAATGAAAACCAGATAACTGTCACTACCATTAGTTCGCTGCAATTCGTACAAAGCGTGGAAATCCCAGAACGCTTATTAATGGGCTTAAAACTGGCAATGCAAAATTTAAAAAAAAGAAAAACAGTGTTTACACAACCGAAAATCCCAAATTGTAGAATTAAAATAAGTAATGACCAAGTCTATGCAGTTAAAAATTTATTTTTTTGTATTCGCTCCCCAAACTGGTTACTTTGGAAACTGTCTAGGATCCTCAAAATGGCCATTTAGAGGCCTTGTACTTAAAGTCGTCATGGCAACATTTTAGCGGACTCAAACATTAGTTGCCATGACGACTTTAAGTACAAGGCCTCTAAATGGCCATTTTGAGGATCCTAGACAGTTTCCAAAGTAACCAGTTTGGGGAGCGAAAAATACATTTTCGCGCGGCCTCCTAATATAATGCCGCGTTAATGGTAATTGAAACTTCATATTATAATGTTTGGAGAGCTAATACAAAAAAACGTTGTATGCAACACGTCCTCAAATGGCTTTAGAGGACTGCGCTTCGCTCCGCCTCGTCCGGAAACATTACGACTCGTCCCCTAAAGCCTTGCTTTGAGGACTAGTTACATAAAGTACTATTAGAAAACGGTGTGGTCACAAACGCTACTGATTTCTAATTATATTCCATTCGTTATTCGATGACTACCTATAGAAAATACCAATAACGTGAGATTATTTATCTTAGTTTACATGTAGATAATTAAATTGTGAATATTTCCAGATATTTTTTCTAACTAATCACTCATCATTTTTGCAAAAGCATTCTTGAGCAGGAAAAACTTATCGCTAACAGTAATATTTAATGCGTTAGGGCTATAACAAGTGATAATGAGACCTCGAATCTGAAAAATTCACATTAAGAATATTTAAACAATTCATTTTAATTTTATTCACTTCATAAATTTTCAATCCGGTACTTTGCTATTGATGGTCGTACCTTATCTCCATGTTTTTAAAATAATATTAATAATTAATTCATAGTGGTTACATAATGTTGTAATAAACTAAACGAGAAGCATTTAACATATGTTTATGCACATTTAATTAATGCAAAATATAAATATAAATAATTAGAAAATACAAAAATGTTCACCTGGCTGTATTTATGATAATGAGATGATACTAGCAACCAGTGAGACAAATGTCTCATTTAATCACGTGATTTCTCGAAAACCAAAAGTGTCACGTGACTGAAATTTGGTTCCTGACCTGACATGACCATTCCAAACATATAACTTTAATAACTTTTTTCTCTATCTCTTACGGTTTGGCTGCTGAAACAGCGTCCCGGACGGACCAGCGTCCCGGACGGACGGAAATCATGTGATTTCTCGAAAACCGGAAGTGTCACGTGACTGAAATTCGGTTCCTGACCTGACATGACCATTCCAAACATATAACTTTCATAACTTTTTTCTCTATCTCTTACGGTTTGGCTGCTGAAACAGCGTCCCGGACAGACAAAACAGCGTCCCGGACAGACAAGTCTATTAGATAAAGGATAATACGAATTGATCAACGCTAAAAATTTTCAAACGTTTTGCACAAGATTTGCATTTGTAGGCAAATAATGTACCGCTTCGCTAAAGAATATATATTTGTATCTAATACTCGATTTCGTAGTAATATAAAAATATGTAAAGAAGTTTACACGAAACTTTCCTCGGGCAAATTACTACAATTTGAAAATAAAAAAATTGCAGTTGCTGGGATTTGAACTCGGGCTCTCAGGCACGCGTTTAGTCAGGTGAAATCCAATAACTAATATTGCTAGCCCGTGGCTTTAACCGCTAAACCACGTCGGCAAAGCAGTTAGGTCACTTTGTATCTGTTGGATTGCATTTTCATTAAGGATACAACCAAAGTTATGTGAAAATCATTACTTTGACCAAAAGTATATTCCGTTTCGAGGCAAGTGGACATATAATCCGCATGCGAAATATTATCTTCCTGCAACAAATAGTTTTTGAGCTATACCGCCAACAGACGGGTAGACAGGCGGAATTGAGAAAACATATTTTATTCGCAACCATATATGTAATGTTAACATTCCTGACCTCATTTGAGTGGGGGAAGTCGTACATTTCAGCCCGCTACTTCCCGCACTCACTTCCCGCTCAAGTGCGGGAAGTGAGTGCGGGAAGTACATTCCCGACCGCTGAGTAGGTAGGGACACTGGGAATCTCGTTGATCCATTCATGCGCATCACAACCTGTCGTATCATAATATAATAATTATTCCAATTATTGTTTAGAATAAAGTGGTTGCGAATAAAATAGTATACAAACCTCGACAGGAAGTTTCCTTAGTCTCGAGATAATAGCTGATTTCGACGCTTCGCGTCTCAATCAGCTAACTAATCTCTCGACAGTAATGAAACACTTTCCATCTCGGGCTGTAATATACTATTATCTACTAGCAACATGATATTGTACTACATTTTCGTCATAGATACAAAATATGAAAAGCTACTCATAACTCCCAAGGGACTTGTAAAATTATTTCTCCCTCAAACTCATGGTAACAATGCAGCTACAATTAACGTCTTAGCAACCATACAATGAGGCAATCCTTGGTGTTACTTACACAATCTAATTTTAAATGTCATTATGACATTTTGAAATTTCATACTATTTTTACGAATATGCTAGTAGATAAAATATTGTATGCACCACGGAAGATATTCATGTTCTTTACCTTCGGTTGACTTACAGATCTCGGGCCAGAGGCCCTTGGTCTGTAACACATGTCAACCTCAGGGAAAAACATATTCATATCTCCCTTAATGCATAAATATCTATTTCGTCATCTAGGTCATTGTTCTCCAAATTACTCTCCAAAGTGGGGCAAAGGGCCCCAGGGAGTACGCGAATTGGTTCTAGAGGATACGCCAAGTGACAGAAAAAACAAGAACATCAATTGAAGATTAATAAATAATATCAACGTACACTTGAACATTAAATGCATTAATAGCGGCAATACTGTCTACTGTCTCTTAACTCTTAACGCTGCCAACCCACGATATTTTTAACATGTTTATACAGTGTTTTTACAAAAAGGTATGAAACAGATGAGAAACTTTTGTTATTGATTTCTAACAGAATTCTATTCATCATAAGAGTTTATCATTTTAAGAATATAAAAGTCAAGAGAACTTTTTATATAAAATTAATTTCTCTTTCATTTAGGAATATAAACGTCAAGACAACTTTTTATATAAAATTAATTTCCCTTTTAAAGTACGACACAGGGTGTTTAAAAAACGTGGCTTTCCTTAAACCGCTCTAATTACGCCACTGATCAAATTAAAGCTTTCTTATTACTATAAAATTATGACCTTAGTACACCCTAATTCACCTTGCAAAAACAGAAAAATTAAGTATTAATTTACTTTCAGCTTTAAGATGTTCAAAACAATAAATTTTTATAATTCAATTTTACAGAGCCCCAACTCGTTAATTGAACCTTTAGGTAAAAAATATTTAATAAATTTTATGTAGTTAATGCTGGTAAAATAAAGTATAATTAAAAATTATTTTCATCTAGTATGGTTATGGAATGGCTCCTAATTTATGAATGTGACTAGGTTTATTGTTAATATCAAAATTTGACATTTGATTTTTAAATGTCTTATAGTTGAATTCATAAATTAGGAACTGTTCCATAGCCATGCTAGGTGAAAATAATTTTTGATCATACTATATGTCCTCACTTTGTGTGCCACGTTTTTTACAATCGCCGCAATTGTTTTATTTCACGTTAGTTTGTCACAGGCTGTAAAGAATACAAGGTGAAACGTTCTGCAGAATGGAGGCATTGTGGGCGGAACCTCAAAACGCGGGAAAATAAAAATACAGTTGAAATAAACGCAAATACCGGCCGTGTGCCGTATAATTTTTTTGTATATTAAACAAGAACAAGAACCATTTAGATTTTATTAAAGAACTATCCCAAACTATGTTTCCCGCTGCTGATCATGTAAGTCAGTAATACAGCGTTGGTAACAAAACGTGTAAGTCGGCGATTATATTTGTTTGCCGCTTTCCCAACGGAACTTAATATTATTATTAAGTTCCTAGGATAATAAAACTAGCAAGGCAAGATGCAGACTTACACGGTACGAAAATTAATCCTGGTGACAGGTGACAAACGAGAAAAATATAATAAGATAACTCGGAATGTATCGCCTATTAACATTTTCGGCAGGCAACAAGCCGCGGCTTTGCCTTGGCTTGAACTTGCCTACCTCAAATGTTAATAGGTCCTTACATTCCTTGTTAGTTAAATAGCTATTGCTTTAAAAATGCCGCCAATCTTTTTTTCTGTTTGGCAGTACTGAAGTGTATTGTTGTCTCTGTCAAATTTGAGGTTAGGTTTTGAGTCATTGTGTGACAGACCGACAAAAAACCTAACCTCCTAGCCTCGAATTTGACATCGACTGATAGTGACAGCAGCAATATACAATCGCGGCCATGGTTACAACATGATTGCGGCCATGATGGATTTCCTAAGTAGGAGCATTTATAATTAGGGATTAGTTGGCTTCTCCACTCTACTTTCTGAATGACTGCTCATTTCTGGGAACGTTTCACCTTGTATTCTTCACACCATGATTTGACATGCAGCTGTCAGGTGACTTGAAGTATTAACGTTCCGATTTATAAGAATGGACCGTTATTCAGTACCGCAAAGAAGTCAGATAGTGAAAATATATTATGAATTTGGTAGAAGTTTTGCTGCAACTTTTCGCAGACTTCGGCAAAGATTTGGGCGAGAAAATCACCAAGTGCGAAGACGATTGAAATAGAGATCTTTAGAAAATATCAAAGCAGCTAGAGCCATTGTAGCCGAAAATCTAAGAACTTCAATTTGTAGGCGTTCTCAGCAGTTGCAACTTTCCAAGACAACTCTCCAGCGAATTTTGACAAAAGATATAAATCTTCATCCTTATAATATTCAACTGACGCAAGAAATAAAGCCAATAGATCATGGACAACGACGGGTATTTGGATTCTGTATAATGAAACAGTAACCGAAAATGTTTCCATAAACACCATTTTTTCTGATGAGGCTCGCTACCATTTAAACCGTTTTGTGAACAAGCAGAACTGCAGAATTTGGAGTGCTGAAAATCCTCGCGATTTTGAAGAAAGGCTCTGCATTCGGAAAGAGTTACTGTTTGGTGCGGGATTTGGGCTGGAGGTATAATTAGGCTATATTCTTTTTGAAGATGAAGTAGCCAATGCTGTATTTGTACTGTTATTGGAAAACGTTATCGAGCAATGATCAGAGGCCAAAATTGGATGGTCTCTCCTTTTTAATCCGTACCCTTGCTAAGGGTGTGGCGACTGCCTCTGATATTATCGTACGCCATTGTTTTCGATCCTTTGTTGCATGGACTGCCTAGTGGACCTGGCTACCAGTAATTTCTTTTATCATGTCAGTCCATCGTCGTGGATAACGGCCTCTGGAGCATTTTCCGCTGACTTTTCCTTCTACCATTAGAAGTTCTAGATCTGAGCTGCGTCGTGCTACCGGGTGTCTTAAAATGAATTACATCTGGTATGCTTTGAATTTCCCATAATGCAATCTAAAATTTTTCTTAAAATTGGCAAGACTGTAAGTCTATGTCAAATTCAAGGTTAGTAGGTTAGGTTGTCCATCAGTTTTGACACAGACTGACGCAAAATCTAACCTGCTAACCTCGAATTTGACATAGACTTACAGTCTTGCCAATTTCAAGTAAAATTTTAGATTGCATTATGGCAAATTCAAAGCATACTAGATGTAATTCATTTTAAGACACCCTTTATAAAGTACTTACCATAGGCCATGCATGCCCGAAGTATGAAAGAATTCGTTGGTGAATCGTATTATGAATTCGTTTCTGGACACCTAATTCTTCTACGATAGAAACACTTGTTCGTCGCTTTGTCCATGGTATGCGGAGAATCCTACGGTAGCTCCACATCTCAAAGGCATCTATTATCTCACGATCTTTCATTTTAAGGGTCCATGTTGCGGGAGCATATAATAAGATAGAAAAAACTAAGAAACGAAGGAGATGCAGTTTCGTAGCCTTGGTTATATCTCGATCTTTCCGTATTCTTATGAGCTTTATAACCGCATTTCTGGCAATTTCAGTTCTTCTCTGAATTTCAGGTTCACATCTACCTACGTTCGTAATGATATAGCCAAGGTAGATATATTTTTGAACGACTTCACAGCCAAATACTTATTGAATGTCGGGCTGATTATTATTAGCTCTGTCAATAATCATCACTTTTTCTTAGACTGGTTAATATATAACCCAGTTGTTCAATTTCGTGTTGTAATCGCCCCATGATGTATTCCAGCTCTGTTGCGTGTTTTGCTAAAATTAGATGATATGGATCTTCAAAACCTGTGGTTCCAACAGGACGGAGTTGTTGCAAGAGAGATTTCCAGATCACGTAATTTCTCGCAATGGTGATCAAATTTGGCCATCGAGATCATGTGATTTAACACCCTGCGAGTTTTGCCAACAATCCAAGAACTATTCAAGAATTGAAAGATGCAGGGTCTGCCAGCAAAGTAGAGGAGGACATTTGTCAGACGTTATCTTTCATACGTAATCGAAAGATCTCTAATTAAGTTTAAAATAAAAATGTTACTGTTTTTCATATAAATAATACGTTAAATCACATCACTCTTAATGGTACACCCTTTATATCAGGGGTACGCACTATAAATTTGTTCTGGCTTAGTGGTACGCGGCCACAAAATTTGGAGACCATTGATCTAGAGGCCTTGAAAAGTGAAGATATGAAGACATTGCGGAAGGTTTTTTTTTCGCGATTACAATACTTCTTTCGTTTTTTAGACGAGGGAAGTTAACAATATATAGAATATACCTTGCCAAACGGTTCGAGTTTCCTACAAGAAAGTTCCGTCAAAGTCCAGGAGTCAACTCCATACGGAAGTACTAAGAAGATATAGCAGGTCACTAGTCTGATTTTCATTGATAACGATAAATTGTGACACCTTTAGCTTTAATATCTTCAGAAATACTTTAGGTTTTTCTATTCGGCACTATGTACATTTACATTGTTTCTATTGGTTGGTTATTCAGTATGAGTTGACCAGGACGGTTGTTACTTTGAAAATTGTCATATACTTGATTTTCTTTACATTAAGTAAAAGTCCGTATCTCTGACTGACTTCTATTACTCTAGTCATTAACTCCTGGAGATTTTCGAAGCTATCAGCATGTACGACTGTGTCGGCCGTATATCTTATGTTATTTATGTACTTATGTACCAACTTCGGTGTCTTCTAATGCCTGTTGAAAAATTCGCTCTGAGTATACAGTGTGGTCCATTAAGTGTGCAACAAATGGGAAATTTTTTTATTAGCTGTACAATCGAAATTTAAATATTGCCAAAAGTTAGTGCATGTGCGATAACCATATCAGATGCCCTTAGAATGGCTTCAAGTCAAACAATATACAGGGCAGGACAAAAATATGAAATTCGTTCAAGAACAAAGTTACCTTATTTCAAAAAATATAGCAAAATTTTATTGAGAAAAGTTGTTTAGAATTAAAAGTTATGCTCAAATACAAAGTCACGGCCTCCTATTCGAATTTTGATTCTTTTTAGAAAATTTTGTATTACCCCCGTATGATACATATTTTTATTATTTTGATTTTATATGTATTTAAAGTAGCCACAACCACATCCCTTTTAAATAACTTTTAGCAACTTGAAGCGTATTTGTAAAATTTACTTGGATTTATATTTTTTTAGGTAAGCGTCCACTTCATGTTTGTTGCAACGATATTTAACAGAACTTTAGAATTTCGCAAATATTCTTTTTAGCAAGGCAAATGCTTTACTAATAATAATTTACATATGAAAAACTCTTAATAAAATCAGAATAATAAAAATATGTATCATACGGGGATAATACAAAATTTTACAAAAAAAGAATCAAAATTCGAATAGGAGGCCGTGACTTTGTATTTGAGCATAACTTTTGATTCTAAACAACTTTTCTCAATAAAATTTTGCTATATTTTTTGAAATAAGGTAACTTTATTCTTGAACGAATTACATATTTTTTGTCCTGCCCTGTATATTGTTTGACTTGAAGCCATTCTAAGGGCATCTGATATGGTTATCGAACATGCTCTAACTTTTGGCGGTATTTAAATTTCGGTTTTACAACTAATAAAAAAATGTCCCATTTGTTGCACACTTAATGGACCACACTGTACATATATTAAATGGCATCGAAGACAACACACACCCCTGACAGACGCCGCGTTTGATCTCTATGTTCTTCGAGTTTTCTTCTTGAATGCGTATGGAAAATGTTTGGTTCCAATACAAGTTGATGATAATTCTCAGATCTCAACCTTCCAATTAATTCCTCTCGATATCTCAATAAGTTTATTGTGCTGTACGTTATCAAAAGCTTTTTGATAGTCTCTAAAGCAAGCATGAATATCGCAATACACATCCCTGCATCTTTGGAAAAGAACTTGGACACTTGTTCCCTTGTTTCTTTCGCATTCCGAAATCCAAATTGTGTGCGTCTGACATGTTTATCGCATACCCTAAAGGGTTTTAGAAGGTGACTCATTAGACTGATGGTGCGAAAATCGCTACAGTACTAGGCGGTTGATTTTTTAGACAGTAATATGAATGTAGATTTTGCTCATAACTTTAGGATTTCCCAGCTAGAATATATCTTATTAAGTTCCAGTATCTTGTCCGTCATCCAACTTTATCTGTCGTCACCGATCTCATTACAAACTTTAGATAGATCTTCCAATGTTTTTTCTATGTTATTTGTTTCTTCTAGGTTTTTACGCTTCTCAGATATTAATTTTGACACTGTTTCGTTTATTCCGTGTTCTTTCAGTCTCCTCATTTTCCATCGTTTCGTGGTTCATTTTCTCGTAACTTCTTTAGTTTAGTCTTAAATCTTCCAAACAGAGGACAGTACCAGGACACGTCTTAACTGGTAAGCAGCTGTTACGAAATCGTTTATATACAAGTATACAAGGTGATTCATGTGGAATAATGAGCCTGACCAAATTCTCGATGCAACCAACATTACATTTTCATAGGTCAGGTAGATTTCAATGATTGATAGGCATTGCGGATCCAAATTGTATTTTTTTTAAAGTGTCGCAGAGTAAGTTGCGAAAATGTAATGTTGGTTGCATCGAGAATTTGGCCCGGCTCATTATTCCTCATGAATTACCTTGTATATTCAATTTGGTTTCGAACTGTGTTGCCAGGTGTATCTTGTGGTAAAATCCATGTATATAGTCGGCGTGGTGGAAGTTTCAAAAGGGTTTTAGGAATTGCATATTCTTCTTCTCTGAAAATAGTTCAGCCTTTCACCTCATTCATTTCTTGTACCCAACCCATAGTCACAGATAAATTTGCCGCTTTTTCATTTTCCGATCTTAGCATTTAAGTTACCCATGAATGATGCCTATCGTGTCTTGTTTATTAAATTGGTTAAGTATATATGACTTATAGAATTTTTCTACTTTAGCGTCTGATTTATTGGTGGTAGGGGCGTTTTCTTCTAGTCGTGTTACTTCATGTCTAAAGTGTCGTGATTAATTTAAATTCTTATAGTTTGCTTAATTACATGTCGCCATTCTTCACGGTTTTGTGCTGTATGAATAACTTCGTGTGTTGTATTTCCGGTTAGGTTTTTGAATTTGGGCTATCCATCTGGTTGGTGAACGGTCTCTCGGTCTTTTTCCGTCCACTTTTTCTTCTACTTTAAGTTTTTCTAAACCATGTTCTCTTCTTGTAATGTATCCAAAATATCGTAATATCTTGGAATACATAATCGATGACAGTCGTTTACGTGATCTTCAATTCCTAAAAGATAAACTCGTTGGTACGATTAGCACTCCATGGTATTCTGAGCAGTGTACGCCAACAACACATTTAAAGTCGTCTATTTTCTTCCGATCTCTGGTCAATGTCTCCGAAACGTACATAAATGCACGGAATACTAACGATTCTACGGGTTTTTACTTTGTGGACTTTGTTGATATTTTTATCTTTCCAGATTTTACTTAGACGGGTTATTGCTATTTTTGCCATTCCCATTCGTCGTTTTATTTCTTCAGAGATACCACATTTGTTTGACACAAGTGAAGCTAAGTACAGATAACTGTCTACGGTGTTACAGCCTGCTACTTGCCGAATTTCTGGGTGGTTATTATTTTGGAGAGCTACAATTAGCACTTTAGTTTTATTACGGTTGATAAGCAGGCCTCTTTGTCTACTAGCAACTTCCAACCTTTCAGCTCGAGGTTACCAGAAGGATAGTATTTTGAGTATACCTCAGGTTGCTGATTCTTCTACCCACATATACTACGTGGGCATTATACTTAAAGAACATATAATTTCACTGTGGGGCTGTTCAATTTAATGAATTGGTATACAATTTGTGACATACTGCTGATGTCTACCTACAGCGAAACCGAATATACTTCCACTTAAATATACAGGGTACCCAACTTAAATGTATGCAGCTTTAAGCAGGTGAGTATGCAACACACATTACATTTCAATGGCGATTACAGTCTAGATGTAATGTGTGTTGCATACTCACCTGCTTAAAGCTGCGTACATTTAAGCTGGACACCCTGTATACAGGGTAAGCACCTTAAAAAAATAAAATTTTCTTTAACTCGAGAACTATTATACAGGCTGACTTTTTTTATCATGTAACAACTTGTAATGCATGCTTCTGCATAACGGGTTGCCTACAAGTTGTTATATGATGAAAAAATCATCCTGTATAATAAAATACATGTTATATTTTGCATATAGCTCTAGTGTTTACCCTTGACAAAAATAGGTATATTTTGGACGCCACAGATACAGGGTAAACACCATTTTTTTTTGTATTTTCAAATTTTGATTTTCAAAACTTCGATATACGAGGGAAGTTCCGTGTAAAGCCCTTTACAGATTTTTTTTACTTGCAAATTTATGTAATTAAAACACTAAAGTAGAGAAACATTTATCTATTTAGGTAGTTGTATCAAGCATTTTTTACGCAGATGATTTTTAACTGCTGTTGTACAAATTATGAAATTATAATCAATTGTCTATTATACAGGGTGTCTCAAAATTGACGCCAGTGCTTCTGAGATTTAATTCAGGGGGCTAAAAGAAATCGAAAATGAAGAGTGGAAAATTTTCCGATTGTCATTTGTTATCGAGTTACTGATGAAAATGTAAATAATAGCTTCCATCGCCCAGTCGCTCCAGTTTGTGTGTAACATAATTCAATAAGGTGGCTATGGCGATGTTAAAAATTTATTAATCGTTCTGTCGTATTGATAAGTATTTCCTTCGGTTTTGTGTGCTTACTTGTTGTGAAGCCTGAAGATGTAGCTCGTATTCACGCTGCTGTGGCGTCAATAGACGAAAATATACTACAGACCGTTCGTACTTCAATGATAAATCGTACGAATGATTGCTTTAAAGTAGGGGGCAACCTAACACATTTTGTGACAACAGATGTGTAAAATAACTTGTTTTCAAATATTATTCGTTTTTAATAAAGTTTAAAGTTTATATCTTAAATTTTTGTTTTTAATTGATAACTCGATAACAAAAGGCAAACGGAAAATTTTCCAGTCTTTATTTTCGAGTTCTTTTAGCTCCTTGAAACAAATCCCAGAACCACGGGCGTCAATTTTGAAACAGCCTGTATATTTGAAACTAATTGCAAGTTAAAAGAAAACGTAACTAAAAATTAATTCGCAAAAAATTGACTATAATATATTTCTTCAAATTATTCAGCCTGTATGTTTATATTTCTGTCAAGTAATCAATTAAAGCTTTTAGGTTTATGATTAACAGTAAATTCAAATTAATAACTTTTGTATGACTATTAGAGGGCATAAAAGCGTAATCATGCTACAGGTTTAAAATTGCATCTAGCAACACTGCAAAATCTGAAGAAACGTTGACTGTTTACGTGGAAAATTTAATCCTCCAGGTAGAATCTGAATGGGCCTTGAATGACACGATCAGTTTTAAACAGAATGCTAAAATATTCCACAAAAAGTGCAACTCAATTGACACTGTATACTATTTAAAGCATCGCATTACATCTCTTAGCAATACAATACTCTTTGGTTTAAGTAAAAGAAAAAAATGCTTTTCATAGTTTTAATATGGAATGCATTTCTTCATATAAATATTTTTTTATTAAAGTTGTGTGTACCATATAAATAATAAAACAAATTTCATTTATACAGCTCGGTAAAAAACATGTTAGATTTATATTCTTACTAAAATTATAGTTGGAAGAAGCACACTTGGATACAAAATTTCAAACCAATTAACACTATCAACATATAATCCTTTAGTGTTCTTTTTTTAAGTTTCATATCGTTCAGTTGCTTTACAAGACATAAACATTATATTTAGCTCCACTTATCTATTTTAAATAATTCCAAGGATTGTTACTAGAATTTCAAATATTCAGGAAATTTGGTCCGATTGCAAAAAAACTATTGAAAACACGGATATAAAACTTAAACTTCAGAAAAAGAAAACAAAGTTGCCATATAGAGAGTCACTGTTAAAGATAGAACTAAAGCGCGGTTGCGAATACGATTTGAAATGTAAGTTTCAAATTTTTCAGGATTCAAAGTTGATATCTTTTGGCATATTCGAGTATCAAAAATATTTTTAGCAAGACTAAGAGACGGCCACTCTCTCTTATTCTTTTAAATTGCAACATAGATGATGCGATACATCCTTGGAAAGCTGATCTTATTTGCTTTGCAACGATGTAAAAAGCCCTGAAAATAAATTTTCGAAATAACGGAAAATGTTTAAATAAAGTGTTTTCTAAAACAGTTGTTTGAAATAGGCTCCATTTTAAAATTTTAAAAATTCGATATTTACAAAAACAGTCATGAAAATACGATCCTAATCCGGTATGGAAAGTACTAAATTTGTTCACTTCAATGGGTGAGAAAGTGGCCATTTTCTCCACTCTAATAATCATACTGTGATTAGGTAAAACTGACAAAATGTCAACTTGAAAAACTAAATGTCTTGCAGAATGGGAACATCCGGAAATGCCCATAACAAGACTTGTAGACTTTCAGGCTGTGCCTTCAGCAATGACCTGAAATATGCCTATGCGTCCTATAATGATACTCTTTCCGATGTTACGTGAACAGCTATTATTACCTGACTCGGATAAACAACTATAAAATTAAATAAGCTCTTTATTTATTTTTGCTAGTAATATTATTATACTCTAAGATCGCCAACATGATTCTCCCCAAAAAAATTAAAACTAGTGTTTTTTTGCTGAAGTTAAAAGGTTTCAGAAGAAAATGTATACACAATACGTCTGGAAAATCACCTTTCTGGACTCGGTGGCTTAAAATACTCAACCTGGCGGTCTCGTATTTCAAATAGCCGTCTCGTCCTGTAAAGCATCACTTTCTTGACTTATTATGTAATATAACATTACAGATAAGAAAAATAACTAAACAATACTTATCCGTCATTCCAAAAATGAGCCTACCAAACTTAATAACGTATGAGAATTGTCACAGGGCCGTAACTAAGCAAACGTTTATTGTAGGCAAGCCAAGATTTTTGCGCCCCTCAGTAGAAAAACGATATATGTGACAAAAAATACTAATGCTACTGTATGACTTCTGCATTTATCTCCGGATATATGATGTAATGTATTCAAACAAACAGGTAGGTACTCAAAAATAAATCTAACATTTTTTATTGAAACATTTTAAAAATAAACAACTAAATGTTAAAATAAGAAAACAACAATACAAATAAAATGAGAACAGAAAACAAGATTAGAAAACACAATTCTAATTTAAAAAAAGTACATATTATTATGTAGTCAGCAGAACATTTTGCAAATCCCTATATATAAACATATGGAGTACCCAAAATACGAACGCCACTGCGTCATTTATAGGGCAACGATAAGCATATGCATTTATCAGTGAACACGGGTTCAAATCCCACTGGCTGCAATGTTTTTTTTAATTTCCAAATTCCTGTAATTCGCTTTACTAAGTGTTTCTGTATTATTAGCAGCGTTAAGGTATTTTTTACTTATTTTGTAGAGAATTTTGAAGACTTTAACCATAATTCTATCTAGCAAAAGTTGTTTTTCTTGCAGCACGCTTTCTGTATTAAAGACGTTGAAAACATTTTTTTTTTTAACTTTTTTATTTTAAAAATGCAAAAATTATTTTAATTAGAGTAAGACCACCTATGTGGTGCGTTCAAAAACTAGTAAAGACATATCAATATGTTAAAATAATACAATATAAACAAATAATTACATATTATTATGCGTAGTAATATGTGAACGTAGAATAAGGTTCTGTATTCACAGCCACGCTGTTTTGTAAAAATCAATATATTTAAAACGCGAAGCTTTTTTTGTCGGCTCGTAGTATAATCCTTGCATCAGACCAATTTCGATAATTCTTTTTTTTAAATAAAATCTACCATCGGGTAGAGTCGTAGAAGTATTAAATTTGAAGAAATTCTACCGGGAAAGAGATTGTAGCGAAAAATACCATAGTAGCGAAACAGATAAGCTATCAAAATCCCTCTGTGGTATTCGGCTGATTGTTGCAATGGACAAATGTATCAGCAATGAGCCCAAAGCAGTGAATGTACCGAGTGATTAAAAAAAACTCAATTGCAGCAGGCTCTGGATAACCTGAATCAGTTGGCAATACTAAAATGTATTGTATGTATATGTCAAATTCGAGGTTAGCAGGTTAGGTTTTGCGTCAGTCTGTGTCAAAACTGACGCAAAACCTAACTACATTGTTTTAAAAATGGAAACATTTTTATAATTAGAATAAGGCCATCTATGCGGTAGGCTAACAAGCTAATAATTCTAATGTTTTGATTGATATTGGTAAGAACTATAAAATAAATCTGGTAGACATATAATATTTACTTTGTAATTCGTATTATTATATCTGTATTTAGCATTATTTGAACTTAAATCGTTAATATTTATTAATTTATTTGCAAAATTGGCCACTTGCTTATTTACTTTTTATTAGTACGGAAGAATTTTTTTCAGTGCCATTTTGGCGCCCCTTGCCGCTTGCGCCTGTAGGCGGGCGCCTACTCGGCCTATACCTAGTTACGGCCCTGGCGAATTGACACAATTAAAGTTTGTGCACCTTTTTTTTGGCGTTCTATCAAATGCATCGGTCTGTAAATGTTTAAAAAAGTACATCACCCCATTGATAATACAAGGAACATTTTCTATTTCATGAATTGTTCACATTCACTTCCAGTATTTTTTACACTGTTGTAAAGCAAATAAAATCAACTTTGCATGACTTATATTGTAATTTTAAAAAATAAGATGGCAGCCTTGACAAAAATTAGTCGTGTTAAACATTTTTCGTTGGTGCTCGAATGTGCGAAAATATGTTCAATTTGAATCCTGAAAGTTTCGAATCGAAACCACTGAAGAAAAATGTTTACAACAAAATTGCAATTGCACAAAAGTTGCAGGCAATTGCAAAATTGCAAACATATACAAACATTTGCTCTGTTCAATATGATTCCAATTCGGAAATTTGTTTGAGATCGTGTTCTGACTGTTGAATTTTAATTGATCAACTGAAATTGATCAAATCTCGTTATTAAATAAGTTGCCAATGCTGATGTAGGAGTTATTTGTTTTTAAGGGCGAATTAAGAAAAAAATGGTAATTTTAACCAATAACTGTAAAAAAACGCTGTGTATGATCTTACAAATTTTGATATCCTCATTTTTATATGTTTTTTTCTGATAGTTCTAAAGACAATCATCTTCGTAGTATTGTTCTAAAAATTGCAACATAAAAACTGCTGATTATCTGGATACTGACTATTGGGTACCTATCACTTATGATTAAAAGAAACATGTCTATGAAAATGATAAAAATCGTTAGTCATTGTTCAGAAAAAAAATTCGAATTTTTTCGACATGTTTTGGAGTATTTGGGCCTTCTGGCGCAATGAAACCAAAATTTGGTAACGTCATTTCAAAGCTTCATAGAACATCTCTGTAAATTTTCATAAAATCCATTCATAACTAGCGCCGCTATATAATGTAATATGCATATACCCATAGGTACATAGACGGACGGCTTATATTTTTATGGATTTAAAATGTTGATCAATTATATTACCCTTAAATGAGGTCAGTTTTACAATTTTTAAATAATTTTATTGCAAACCAGTAGCCTACCGCGAACATAAATAGATGCTAAAAAATTAAACTGCATAGTAGACCTAGTTTTATCGAAAAAAGTTGCTCAGTATCCCAAAAATAGTCCAAATCAAAATGTTAATCGAAGATTTTTAATTGTTAATAATTTGTAATATTATAGTGTAAATGATTATAACCCCATCGTTGCCTTAATAGGAGTCCCATAAAAATAGTTTATGAACTGCCAATTAAGTTTGCGAACTGTCAAATAAGAGTCTCGCGAATCTAAGTAGTAAGTTAAATAATGCATGGAATACGTCAAAACTCAACCACTGCTGTTTAGTTGGTCCACAATAAATATTAGGTTTTCGATTAAAGTTTAAACAATTTTTGTAATTCTCAACAAAAGTTTTAACTTTTTTCCATGTCTACCATGCTTTAGCAATTTCTCACATCTATTTTAGAATTATGAATGATAAAAATTTTCCTCTTTTCAGGGGTAGCCTGTTTGACAGAAATTTAAAATCTACAGGATAAATAATGAAGATGTAGGGGTGTGAAGGTAAAACCTGAAACACTGTAGAAGGAGTGTTTAAAATTATGTACTAAATAGGTAAATGAATCTTAATATTGCTAATAATGCTGAAACAGTAAAAAGTAACACTTAGTAATGCGAATTACACTAATTCCCAATAAAAATACATCGCAGTTAGTGGTATTCGAACCTGAGTTCTTAGACGGGATTCGATTGCTAATCGGATACTTTAACTGCTCGTCTATGAAGGCGGATCTATCTTGCTTGCTTATCGCTGCGTTACAAAGAATGCGGTGATACGACGGTGGATCTCAACATGCGTTTATATGAAAATATGCTCACACCACTTTATGTTTTAAATATGTATTTCGGGTTGTTTATGACACGTGTGCCGCCTAATGATCCAACCTCTTACACACCTTCCTGCAATGAAAGGCCCCATTGACAGACACGACGTTCCAACTGTCCAGAATCAGCAACTCAAATCTTCCGTACAGCATGTAGCCAACAGACCAAATCTCCAAACACCTACTTCCAATACTGCATCTGTCAATTTCCTGGAACGTGCCTTCTTAAATTATGGTCCTCCTCTGGAACTCTCCCTTATCACCAAACAGCTTGACGTAATCCAATTCGATTAATGTATTGTGTCAAATGTACTTTTCCAATAAACTTGACTTATTATTCTTCTCCAGTTATTCACATTTGTAGATTAATTGTACTTGCCACATACTTGTAATCTTCCTTAGTTTTATGTATTTAATTATTCTTCTTGGATTATATTTCTTTTAACTTCACCACGCAAATTTTATGATTACCCTTGCTATTATCCAAACAGTTTCTCAATAAAATAGGGTTTATTTTTAATATTTTAATCACACCAAATTGTTTCTGCTACATTTTTCAAAAATTTTTATTTCTTAATAATCGAAACAAAGTCCTTAACGATCTCAATTTTTCTACTTTCACACTCTACCTCACAATAATATTTGATGTACACCTACTAATTTTATAATTTTATTACAATTTAGTATTTGTAATTTCCTTCAAACATTATTTTTTTAAATATTTATTATTTTCGAATCCATCTGTTTTTCAAATAGCCATTTTCCACTCAATTAAAAATTCTCTTTTACTTTTTTTAATTACATAATAATTATTCACATTCCCAATTTATATTTCAATAGATCTAGTTTATTTTCAACCATTGCACTCCCTTAATCCTTTCTAAAATTGATTCTAACGCCTCTGTGTATATCATTACAATATATTTTTTGGTTCTACCTGTGTGAGAGGGCTAACTCTCGTGGGTTTTTCTCGGGACGACAATAACAGAATTCCGTGTTATTAAAAAATATTATTGACAGTGGTTAACGAGTGCACCTACTTTGGCCAAAAAATATCTTTTGAAAAAAATAATCAGAAAATAGAAATAAAAAGAAGAATACAATTGGGATGGGCGGCATATGGAAAACTTAGTAGTGTTTTTAAATCCAACTTCCCACAACACCTCAAAACCACTTTTAACCAGTGTGTCTTACCAACTATGACTTATGCAGCAGAAACGTGGAGCTTAAATGAAGGAATAATGGGGAAATTAAGTATTGCACAGAGGAAAATGGAAACATCGATGCTGAATGTAAGGCTGCAAGACGGAAAGAGGAAAGAATGGTTTAGAAGAAAAACAAGGGTGATAGACGTGGCAGAATATGTGGCAAGACAGAAGTGGAGATGGGCTGGACAAGTACCAACATCTGTCATTAAGTTGACGTTTTTCTTACTGATGCAACATTTATATGTCACGAGGGTAAGACTGAAAATTTCGGGAATCGGGTACTTCAAAATGTATTGGATGATTTTTTAGCTAGTAACCGTTGATAAAACAAAAACCGTCAAACATTGTCATGATAGCGGCATTTCGAAGTAAACGATGTCATGAAAATTATGAATTTAACACAAGAATATTTTCGAGCTAAGATTTTGTATGATTTTAAAAGTAATCTAACTCAACTATGTGACGATCGCTTGATTTCTGCCTTGCGAGGACGCACCACCAAAAACGACAATTTATCGTTGGTTCCAAGAATTTAAATTTGATCGCAGTAGTCTTGGTGATGAGTTTCGCGAAGGTCAACCAGCAACAGCTGTGACACCGCAAAACATTGATACTGGGAGGGCTATGATTTTGGAAGATGAACATGTAACGTATGACGTCATTCAGTCAACCTTAGGCTTAGGTTTGCACGATCATTTGGATGTGAGAAAGCTATGTTCACGTTGGATTCTACACAATTTTACTTCAGCACAAATAACTGATCGTGTTGATTATTGCAGGATAAACCTCAACCTTAAATCACGTACTTATATAACATCAAGTCGGGAGATGAAACCTGGATCTATTCCTACGAACCCGAAAGAAAAGGTCAGTCGCGTGTTTGGGTGTTTCAAAACGAACAAAAACCAACAAAAGTTCGTTCGTGCAGCGTTTCCAAAAAAATGATCTCTTCATTTGTCTTCAAATCGGGTCATGTTGCAACTGTCTTCAGGGTCAGACAACTGTTAATGCTGATTGGTATCACAGCTGGGCAGTAATTAATTACTTTATAATTAAATTACTAATTAAATTCTTTTTTGTTGATTTGCCTTGGAATTGAATTACTTTTTAAAATACGGTAATTGTAATTGGTAATTTCCAATTTTGTTAAAAAGTACTTGACAATTACTTTTTGAAAGTAATTAATTACTACATTCAATTACTCAATTACTTTTCAGTAATTAAATTACTCTAAAGTATTTAAATTACTTTATAAGTACTTGAATTACTTGTGGTAATTGAAATTACTCACAGTAGTTGGATTATTTTCTGGTAATTCAATTATTAAGTTATTGACCTCAATTGGGTATTAAATCTCCACAACGCAAAAAAATCAGGTAAGGCCTTATTAAGTTACATGTTAAGCAAAGCGCAATAGAGCATTCTTGGAGCAATATAAGTATAATTTATGATTTCCTATGACTACTCGGCAGAAGATAGAACAGAATGGAGAGGAATAATCAACAACTTCACCTAAAATCATAAGGACATAGGATCCCGATTCCTCAGACAATGAGGAAAACGACGAAGAAGAAGAAGAATAACTACTCGAATAACAGATAGCTTTTTGCACGTTGTCAGGAGGCCCAAATACCCCAAAATACGTTAAAAAACGACAAAAATATTTTGCTAAAAAATGGTTCTAACGATTTTGATCATTTTCACAATGTTTATCTCTTACTTAGAAGTGATACCCCGTACCTAGTCCTTATCTACCCAAAAATTCCAGGGAGGGAAATATCTGAAGGGAGACACATTTCATACAGATGACTTTCCATGAAAATTTACGGTGTTTTGAAGCTTTAGAATAATAATACCAGATTTCTGTTCTCAAAAATTACCCTTAACGATTTTGATCATCGTCACAGACAACCTTTTCCTCTTACTCATAAGTGATACCCCATAGTCAGTATCTACTCAAAAATTTCAGGGGGAAATCTGCTAGGAGGGGGGGGGGAGACTTCATACAGACAAATTTCTATGAAAATTTACGAAGATGTTTTATGAAGTTTTATAACGATGGTACAGACTTTGGTTTCACTGCGATGCAAGATTCGGTATGCGCAGGCCCAAATACCCCAAAAGTGATACCCCATAGTCAGTATTAACCCAAAAATTCCAGGAAGGGAGATGTCTGGTGTTACAAATTTTATTTAGGGGCTGAGCTTATGGTGTTTAAAAACCGGAGTTGCGTGAGGTCTATTGATTGCAGACATACTAGTTATTGTGTAAGAAGCGAAAAATTTGCGGCATTACAGAGTTAAGTCCATAAAATATAATTTAATTTTTCTATAAAAATTGACGACAACTACACTCATTAGACGGTATTGGTTCGTATTGGTTATTTATTGCTTCCAATTTGCAATGTAGTAGCACAAGGTATCTAACTACTGCTAAATACAAATATAGGACAACAATCTCTAGCGAAAGTATTTGAAAAAGTAATTTATGTAGTTCAATTACAATTACCGAGTTATTGATAATTGAATTACTATTTCATTTCAATAATTGGATCTCTGGTAATTCAATTACTTCATTGGGCAGTAACTGGTAATTAGTGATTAATTACTTTTCAAAAGTAATTTGCCCAGCTTTGGTTGGTATACAACTATTTGTTTTCTCGCAGTTATTTCTGAAATCCGCAAAAACCAATTTCAAACTCCGAATAATCTTGCACCATGACGATGCAATTTCGAACACTGCTCACCAAACAGTCAAATATTTGGCTAGAAATAGCATCGAACTAATGCAGCAACCAGCATATAGTCCTTACTTGAGTCCAAATGTCTTCTTTATCTTACCAAAAAATGAAGGATAGAATGCGTGGCCAACCATTTCAATCTCCTGAAGAAGAAGTGGAAGCCTAATAAAAACAACACGTCTGTTCTTCTGAGTGCTTTGATAATTGGTTTCAAAGGATAAAGGGTGGATTGAACTTAATGGTGAATACTTTGAAAAGTAATACAGCAATTTCTTTCTGAATACTTTGTGTGTTTATGATGTTTTCCCGAAATGTTCAGTCTTGCCCTTGTACTAGACAACACTTTTAGTTCCTATGTTTAAAAGTACTTTTTTTAACTACCTGCATCGTAAGGTAAGCATCATATTAACGTCAACATTAGATGACAGTAAGTGCAGCTTACCACGATTTAAATTCTTTTTTGCTGTTGCTATGATTTTAAAGAGTAAACAGGTCATATAAATAACGTACGCATCCTAGGACACGTAAGTAACTTTTATGCTCCGGATAGCGCGCAGCCCAAAGTCTCTTCACGTCAACTCCAGCCGTTCGAAAAGAATTTTCGATATATTTTCAAACAATTTTAGCTTCATTTCGTTGATACTCTGCAGAAATATATCAATGAACCATTCATAATAATTTTTTAATTCGCTACATTTCAAAGAATTAAACAGTGTCTTGAGTGACTTATAATATGGACGCAACAGTTGTAGTTTTTAATAATCATTTAACTTTTTTTTTTATTTTAAATTAGTAAAAGTGTCTAATGCTTAATTTATGCTTTGACCCAATTTTTAAATTCCTATCCTGGTGTTCATGTCGTCGAAGAATGTAAGATCTGTGAAAGATTACATAGATAATTATTTTTCACACGAAAGCTCTTTACTTGCTTTGTCAAACTATTTCAAAGACAAGTTAATAGAGTAACTTGTTTTAGGTGGTACGCCAGAAAAGGCAATATAAAACATTAAATTTAATTTGCAATTTAAAACAGGCACCGCGCGAAGTAAAATTTTAACAACACAACACATTAATTATTATTATAATGTTCGGTCTTGCGGTTGTAAAGGTTTAGTGATATAATTTTTCAACAGTCACGTCTTTTTTGCTAATTAATATTCACGTCATGCCCCTGTCACTTGCGGCATTAATCTATGGTATTCACGTATCAGCGAAAGGTATTTCAGAGCAACGTCATTTTTTAAGGAATTCCAAGAATGAAATTCGAAAACATTATCGCAGGACATTACCTATTTACAAGCATACAAAATTGCAAAATTGAATTGTTTAATTGCGCGCCCACCCTGCAATCGGTCATGGCACATCCGATTAACACCAGGGATTTCCAGAAGGCTATTGAGTCACTATTGTTCAAAAGCCAGTGGCGTGCGGGCGCGATATCGGTTCGGGCGAGGGCGACGTAAAAGCCAAAGTGCCGCCAACGTCACCGCCTGACATTGACTCTTCGGCGTTCTCGAGAAAGTGGTCGTTTTTAGGTTAGCATCTGCTTTCTCCGGAGGCGGTATCATTTCGAGTCCGGATCGCGAGACGAGCAGTTGTGCCTTTGCAAATTCGGTTTTCAATTTCCGCGGAAAAGTGCGTTCTGAGTTGCTCCATTTTAAAAAGCGAACTAACGACGCTGCAATTCCATTTTCAGATAAAATGAAGATAACCTTAGTGTGTACTTTAGTCTTCGCCGTCTTCGTGGGGTCAAGCAATCAACAATGCCTGACGCTTAACGATCAGAGACTACCAAAACCGAACGGGCAACATCTTCTCTACCATGGACAGCAAGGGTTTTCGCTGGACCTCTTGCAAGCCATCAATCAGTTGGACCCTGATGGCAACATCTTCTTTTCCCCGTACTCGACGTACCATGCCCTTTTGCTTGCGTACTTTATTTCTGCCCAAAAAACTGAAGGATTTCTGAAGAAAACACTTAAGTTGGACACGTCTCAGGTAAGAATCGCTAGCAATTTTACGCAACAAAGTACAAAGTACCTGCCAGACTCATTGCTCGAGAAATTTAAAAATGTTACTAACTTTCCACTCTGTAATAACGCGTTGCAATAGGAGCGATGATAACCGTAATACTATTTTTTCATTTATAAATTTCTAATTATGGATACGACTAGAATTTTTCTTTTAGTACAAAAAGGATAAACAATTGTTCGTTCTATTGTGATTGTTGTTAAAGCTATTAAACCCTTAATCTGCTACTTATCTTAAAACAACAAATCTGTTCTATTTGATACTAAACCAGACCTTTGCATTATTAACATTAGAAACATGATATACGGTTTTTCCCCGAATTTTAATTTGCATAGACAAATGTTTAAAAACCAAATTTGTCTTTCATGGTATAAACATTTGATACATACCAGAAAAGTATTTTATTCGTAGAATCTCAATTTTGCATAATTATTAGGTATTGGATTTATTGTTGAATGCATCTAATTGCTACTTAATGTTTCTTTTAAAATACCTTTTCTAATGTGTAATTATTTAATGAAAATGTTATCATAGCTAAAGTTTTGGAACTGTAGCTTATTATTTGGGTTCGATAGCGGCTGGTCATATGTTATCAACGATCGCTATGTACAACGTTACTGTTTACATACAATCTGTAAACAATTCGTAGAAAGCCGCATAAGTACTTTGATGAAAAATCCCAAACTCTGTTACTGTTAATCTTGATTATTTAAATAATGCCAATATGTACGATCGCCCCATGTCATTATTCATTAAGTGCTTGCTTAACTCAACATATCCTTAGTACACTGCCCTTTTTGCTAAATTTATATCATTCGTACATGTCATATTACTTATATTGATATTTTGTTACTATCTATTAATTTTAAATTGGTATTTTGAGCTAATCTAATAATTACTTTCCAAATATATCAATTTCCCCTCTATGCCTGTCCATTTATTTTAAAATTTTAAAACAACGCAAACCATCTAAGACTAAATTCGAAAAATCAATAACTAAATTTTGTCTGTATGGCAAAATATATTTAACAGAAGAATTTTTTATTTCAGTAAAATCTTGGTTTACTAACATCTGCTTTAACTAACGCAAATGGCTTATAAAATTTCTTAAGGGTCGCTTATTGTATTTGACTTTGCGTATCATATACGATAATCCATAACGTATTATATAGTCTATTTAACTTTTAGTATATGATTTTAATATCGCTAACGTATTCAACACGTATAGCAAAAACAGAAAATGCAAATTTAGGAAAAAGCGCCCTTGATAGAAAATCCCCCGAAAAAATGGCCCTATTTCTCGCATCTCTTATAATCCAATCAAATGCCATGATTTTTCACAATTCAACTAATTAGGTGTTTTTATAGTGGTAAAAAATCAAAATTTTCCCTGGAGATTAAATCAGCTTTTTACCACTTGTGTCCATGGCAATCACCAAATATGCTGTTTTAATTACGCATTTAAACTGTCATTGTGCATCGGTATAGATGTCATATTCATTACTTGCCTATACCGATATTTGGAAAATAGTCCACGAAATGTATTTCGGGATCATAATTTTGCTTGGAAAATATTTTACTCAAGATTTGTTGTTTTTTTGGCAATGTCACAAGACAAACGAGACGAAGGCGAGGGAATTTGATCCAGTTAGTTTGGGTTGTGTCATTGCGAAAACAAAAAACTTTAGTAAAACATTTTTACCGGCAAATTTGCCCGTAATACATTCATACTGAAAATGTACCCCGAATAAAATTACCCTGGAATAAGTCCCCCAGGAAAACCAAATTTAAGGGACAAACGTAAGTTACTAACGTAAACAAGAACGTTAATTCTGATAAATTTCACGTATTAATAAATTCAGTTTTGCTTTAACATTATTGTTTTTTTTAAATAACAATTGTAGAACTGTAAAAAGATGTAAAATACAATCATTTCAGTTGTCGGTTGTTGCTACTCCAAGAAACAATAACAATTAATAAGAAAAAGAAAAAGAAACCGTTTTAAAGCAAAATAAAGATGTGATCATCTTTACAACAATAATTATACAGTGATAGACGTTTTATTTTTAAACATATGTACAGTTACTTTCACATGCCGACCATATAAACTCAGTAATGGAGTAATTTTTATTATTTTATTATAATATGTATAATACGTATAATACAATAATGTCAGTAGGCGTCGAACTGCCAAAGTCAAATTACTGAACCCAATTAGAAAATGAACGAAAATCCTTACTTTCACTAAGTATAAATTCATTCAGTGTACATATAGGAATTTTAAAATTTTGATAAGTAATTGTGAAAATCATTAACATCATTATTATAGTTACTTAACCTTTCGCTTGACAGATGACAGGACACAAGTACATTTCCGTGATGTACACACTGGAATTGTCAGGGATAATATAATAAGTAGTACGCTTATTATTGATGTTTTTTATGAATATTGTTATAATCCCAAAACTGAAAATGCAACGAGCCCGTAGGACGACTTGTATTTTCTTGTATTGGGATTATAACGAACTGGTATTAAAAAATTATAGATTATTAGGCGTACTACGAATTATATTTAGAAAGAGAATATAATGATTTAAAAGATATTCCAGAGAGAGCGTAATATTATTTTATTACGTTAGTATCAATGCTAATGATCAATATTTGTCCCAAACACACTTTTTGTTGCTTTTTATGCTTAAAACGCCCGACCTAACCTAGAAAAATCAACTGACATTTCTAAATTAGTTCATTTGACACGTGAAACAAAACCAAGTTAGCTCGTACCAAATAGAAAATCACTAGTCGCTCCATTTTCAGCATGGTAGAAGGTCCTATTAGCCAGTGTCTTAAATTTAAGAGATGATGATTGGTGCAAAATTCAACGAATTATACCGGGAGATCAAAAATGTACTTCATCGCGGGAGCCATTGAAAACAGTCAAACTTGCCTAATCTGTAGCATGCTTTTTGTCAAAATTTTTGAAGTTTAAAATTCACTTTCGACTTCTTGTTTGACTTATCCCATAGCTATTTTAATGTTACCGAATTTTAATATTCATAGTATATTAAGTATGGAGAACGGTAAGAGATTGTTACCGTTCGAAGACAATTGTTTGGAGGAGGGGCATAGCGACGACTCCAATTATTGTCTGAGAACGGTAACCCTTAACGTTCGACGTGCTTATAACATTTTTTGCACGACCGAAATTAAAATTATACAAAAAAATATAGATCATTTTCTGAGAAATTAAAACGAGCGAAATACATCGAAATGATCGAAGTGATATGGCACACATCACTAGGTAACCGATTTCTTATTTGTCAAATTAAATTTCATAAAATTGTGCATGTAAGACTAATTTCGATTGTTTTTTAAAAAGGCGTCGGTAAGTATTTTTGCTGTTCAGTTTTTAGATCGGTAAGTAATTTCGCAGTCATCGTAGTTATAGCAACTGGTAAATTCCACTTACTGTCATGGAAACACCCATGGCAAATAGTCAGAAATGTCCGTTCGTGCAAAAATATTTAAAAATCAAATTTGTCTTTCATGGAATAAACATTTGATACATACAAAAAAAGTATTTTATTCCTATACTCTCAATTTCGCATAATTATTAGGTATTCGAGTTATTGTTGAAAGCATCTAATTGCTACCTAATCTCTCTTAGTAAAATTCCTTTTCTAATGTGTACTTATCTAATCAAAATATTATCATAGCTAAAGTTTTGGAACTGCAGCATTTAATGTATAAATTTGGTTTAAATTGCATATTTTTGCGTATTTGTGTAGCTGATGATTAGACTATTAGTCATATGAACTAATAATTCTGTTAATTTTAGTTCAAATGTATTTAGTTTTATAAAGGGCAGTGTAGACAAAATTTTTCATGGGCTCGTGCGATCAAGTTTATTTTTGATCTCCCGGTATTCGAATAGCAATAAGGTACATAATTCAATTTCTCCTATTTAGTTGTCAGAAATTCTCGGTATGTGAACACAACTGTACTTAATTTTTCTGAAATAAATACAAAAAATTTGCTACAATTTGTCTATTACATGCCCTTCGAATAGTGTGAATAATATGAATAGGCTTTGCCTTTATTAATTCCCATTCTCTAAATAATATAGCTTTTGCAAATACTATTTTACATCACTGATCTTCTAACAAAACAATAATGTTAGATAAAACTTAGTTGTCAATTGTAATCACCTAGGCTTGGTTTTCCTTGGTTATGAAGAGAAGTTCTTCTGACGGTATGCTTTCCCAAGGGCTTTTTTCCGGTGGATTTTTTAAGGCCTTTTTTCCATACACGAGAAAATGCATATAACGAACAATATGTCTTTTCATTAACAGCACATCTCTATTAAAATCGCTAATCTTGTTAAGGCAATCTGCTAATACCTACATAATGCCATTTCTAATACCTAACATAAGTAATAATTAAGAGCATTTTATTCCATACTTAAAACAATTTTGCTGTAACGTAACTTTTAACATATAACACCGTTTTGAATGTCATATAAAATAAAGATTTACATTGAATTCTGAATTGCTTTTTACGCCACTGGTGTACTATATTGTCAGTTTTTAAAAATCGAAATCTAAAGTTGATAATTAAATAACATCTGTGTGCTTCTTGCTGCTTTCAGTCCAACCTTGATTTTACTTGCTACAATGTTTATGTTTATAAATTTTCTAAAATTACATCGCAGAATTACATTGCCGTCTTTAAATGAACAGAAAACACGCCCGATTTGAGTGGCTAATTAGCTTGAATATTAGAAATTTAAAAGGTGAAATTATTGAATATTAGACGTCAGTAATAATGTTTGAAATTCCCCAAATTCCAGATTTATAAAATAAATTATATCTTCTAACGAACTCTCGTAAAAGTACTTAATATGTAGTTGTTAATTAATGGATTACACCTGAAATTACTCGACCGGCACGACGACATATGCGACCAAAATCTATTTTGTACAACTTTCTCCACCTTTCGTTTTTACGTGTTGTGCCGCGTCAGGACGGTCTCACCCATATAATTTATGAGGCAACAAAACAGTTTTCACAGCAGGTAGCATAAAGGCCACGATATTTGCAGGTAGAATCATGTTCAAGCTCAAAGAAGCCGACCAGAAAATGCATAATAAAATTCTTCTTTTTATTCCAGGATAAATCCGACATCTTCAGTGCGTACAAGTTTGATAAATTTGCAACCGTAGTTGACGCCGTCAACAGTTCTTACGAATTTACCAGCGCTAATCGGATCTATGTCGCTCAACAAATCGTCCTTCGAGAATGCATAACGACAATATTTAAAGAGGAACTTGTAAAAGAGGACTTCCAAGCCAATCCAGAGGCAGCTAGAATTGGAATCAATCGCTGGGTAGAGAACAACACCCATGAAATGATCAAAGATTTGCTTCCCGCTGGTAGCATCGACTCTCAAACTAACCTGGTGCTCGTTAATGCAGCTTATTTCAAGGGAAAATGGGAAAACAAATTTGATCCACAACTAACTAAACCTGAAGTATTTTATATTTCACCTTCGAAACAAACCGTTGTCGACATGATGCACATAGAAGCTACTTTTAATTATGGTAAGTTTGCATATACAGTGTGTCCCCGGATAGGTAGAACGACGAAATAAAATTCTTTGATTTGGGAAATAAACATCGAAGAAAATGTGAGAGATCAAAGTTGGCCAGGGATTTTGAAATTAGGTGTAAGGGCCTAGATGTTAATTCTAAACAACTTTTCTTAATAACTTTTTGTCGTATTTGCCACATAAAAGGCACTTTAATCTAAAGAAAAATAGGGCTGAACCCCAAATAAATGGAAATTTAAATCGAGAATTTTTTACCTTTTACAAGAGTCGTTACACATTTCCGGGGAGACACTAGAACCGGAAATAATTCCGGTTTTAGAATTCGCTATTAAAGTTTGGCAGGCTAATTTTGGGACACCCTGTATATATATCTATATACCATTTAAGACTTTACAACATTGCCCAAACGTAAATGACATATGCATTAATACACCATAATTTTATAACTGCCTTGAAGTGCAGATATGCCAGGGGTTATCAGAGGCACAAGACCTCTGTTGTATATTTTTCACTCGTTTCTTATACATTAGTGATTCCCACTGTTTCTAAAAGTTTTGAATTTATTGGATGTCTTAGTGGTTGAACAAATACATAAGTATTATACTATTAACATAATTAATTTCTGTACCGATTAGGTAATTGATAGATGTTGGAAGATAAATCACCACCCATAAAAAAATATTCAATTATTGTTATGCATTCATAATCGTTTACGTTTACCTCTTTTACGTTTCGGTATCGCGAATAATTATTGAACTTAGTTAAATCAGATATTTGTTCTTTCTCCTACAAAGAAAACAAATATAAACTCGCAATCGCCTCGAATATAAAAATTCGGTCTTAAAATGCTCAAGTCCCAAAATTTGATGAAGGAATCAACTATGTGAAAGTAGCACTATGTAACAGCAAATTATAACGCCACTTTGAAATAAAAATGCTGTTTCTGAAACTATTTCTATTATTAGGCCTTTTTGGAAACATCTATCTGTAATGGATAATTGGCGTTATAAGTAGGTACATATCAAATCGCCTGATAGATAAAGTTTTACAAAATTCCACCCGACTTGAATTTCTTGAATATACAGTGCGTCCAAGATAAGGAGGGCCAGTATGGGGATCGCGGTAATAGTAAGCGATTCAAATTCGGTTAAATCGGAAAAAACTTGCGTAATTAAAGGACTCACAAAATAACACCTAGAGATCCTCAATATGATTTTTCGTTTCTGAGTTATCTTAAAAACAGGAATTTTTAGATTTTTAATTTTATTTTTTCTGGCGTTAATATTAAAGCGAAATGACAAAACTTTTTTTTATCAACTTTTAATGGACTTACAGATTGCATTATCAATTCTTTTATCCACCGTTTCGTCATCAACTTATTTTTTTTTAAATACGATCCTGATTTTCTAATGTAAAATTTTATAAGCCCACCTTTAATAATGGTACGAAAATTATTCAGAATCCATTAAATTCTGACACATTTTTAACTGCGCTTAAATTTTGACATTTGACCGAACATGGTAATTGCGGATTATTATGGATATAAAGAAATAATCTTCAGTAATACATTAAAATAGCCGATTATATCTGACGCTTTCTATCAGAATGTTTTGCTAAGAAATTTATCAAATGAATTCGTCGCTCAACTAAACTCCCGAATACGTAGCACGACGGATTTTAGGGCGGAAAATTTACGAAAAATATTTCTTCAGAGCCAAACAGAAAATCGTAAAAATCTATTCAGGCTAGTTCACATGCACGCGGGATATTCGCTGTGATTATTTCCTGAATAAATAAATAAAATTTAAATACTTGGTGAAGCACCTTTAATAATGATGCCAAAATTATTCGAAACCGATTAAATTTTGGCACACTTTTAACCGCGGTTAAATTTTGACATTATTTATCATTATTAAACTGGCCAAAACAATGGTAATTACGCATTATTACGGATATAAAGAAAATAATCAATAGTAATTAATTAATTTATTGGTTATTTGTCTTACTTTATAAAAAATAATTAAAATCCGAATAAAAAACATCCAGAGTAGCTCATTATTTCTTTCTTTAAATTATAAAAGCTGAAGCTGGACACAGATCTGTACCCTAAATTGCTTGTGGAGTCAAAAAAGACTCTAAACCTAATTAAACCATAGTGTGTGGTACATTTTTGAATTCATAATAAAATGGCTTCTAAAATTTGACATCAGAAAGTCAGGACTATATTTAAAAGAATGAAGTTGATGATGGTTGCTCGAAGACGAATGGTCGGATAAAAAAATTGATGGCATAATTTTTAATTCCATTAATTACGCAACTTTTTCCCCCCTAACCCTAATCAAATTTGTATTCTTACTATTAACGACATCCCCATACTGGCCCTTGTTATCTTGGACACACTATATAACATAAATGCAATTTATATTAAATTTTACTATTGTAAAGTCAAGCTTTGCTTGTGTGTTGAAAATTTCTTGACTAGACCTTCTTTAATTCTTATTAGCACTTGCTCTAATTTAACAAGAGACAGATTCTGTTTTCTGTTTTTGCTGCTACTCCATATGAATAATACTTGTTGAACTAAAAAGAACGTTCAAGCCATTTTAGTAGCTGTTATGGGAAAGAGAATTTGTATTTCAATAAAATATTGGTGATCTGTTTGGTATTTATATTTGCTGCTTGGCCAAATAAATTTTCCTTGAAACTAATACTTGTCAATATTGACGAACAAAAACTTTAAATATACATATGAAGTATTTAGATTTAAAACAAAATCTGCAAAATTGATAGAAATACATTACGCCTGATTTATGGATGCTATATAAAATAAATATTTATAATTCAAACTGCAATTTAATTTTTATTAAAAAATAGAACTCGCGTAAATGCTTTCCTCTGTTAAACCATATTATACAGCGTGTTATAAAAGGTAACAAACTTTAAGAAGTGACGGCACATACAGTTCCTATTAACACTGGTCCGAAATTGTGTCACAAAGGAGCTGCAGCCCACAGACTGGTAACAGAAAAACAGTGGTTTTTTGTAATTAAATTAATACGGATAAAGCATATTTGGTGTAATTAGGCATATCTACGTAATTCCTTATACATTACTAGAGGTCAGGTGATTGAAACAAATTACTAGGTATACGGTTCAGAAGGGACAGTATGGTGGGATGTTTCTTTATCATAACTTTTTGCACTGAAAATGTTAATCAATTCTGGCTATACAGGGTGTTTAAAAAATACGTTGGGATAGTTTTCGCACTTATAGATCTCATCAATCCAAACAAAAAAGTCTTAATAAACATGGCTCCGGAAATGCTTCATTTCCGAGATACAGGGTGTTAAAGTTTTCAAAAAAATCCGTTTTTTATTATCTAAAAAACTCTTTAGGCGATTTCAATGATTTTTTTATAATTTGTTTATAACGTTATGAGGTATCTTTTGAACATATTACAGTTGATCCAGTACTTCCAGAGGCGTGCCCATGGGGCATGTAGATTATGTTTTTTCATAAAAAAAAAATAACGTCCAATAGATTTTTTTCAACTTTCATATAGTTTTTAATAAAGCAACTAAAAATGCTTTTATCTCTCTTGATTTTTTTTCGTATCTTGCTTCGATTTCAATAAAAATAAAGCCCATATTTTTGCACGCCTCTGAACCTATTAAGACAAAAACTAAAATGCTCCAATATCTCAAAAACCCATCAGCCGATTTTAGTGAAACTTTTAAGGTTTATTGATGCTATTAAGGATCATGTTTTGGCGTACTTATATTTAAATTATTTATTCCAGGATCGGCCAGGATTTTTTTTGTTGAAAACTTTGGCGCTGTACTTATCTCGCAAACGAAGGGTTTCCAAACCGATGTTTATTAAGACTTTTTTGCTTGTATTGATGAGATGTATAAGTGGGTAAAATATCCGAACGTATTTTTTAAACACCCTGTATATTCAAAAAGGTTTTTCTTAGATAAAAAGTTAGGTACTCTTGTTTGGAATGGCTGAGAGTAGTAGAAAAGGAAACCTACCGTTCTTTTTACACCCTGTATAATTTAACATCTCTAATTAGCAGTTTTGCAGTTTTTACTTTTGCCCGACTTCAGTTATTTCCCGCCCATTGGTACAGGTTTTTGATTGATTTTCTGAACGGTTTTTCAATGAAATTGCTATTTGTGAACAATTCTAATTTTCAGAAATAATGCGAAAATGGTAACTTTCAGACTTTTTAAAGTTTCCTGTTGGAAAAAATGGTTGTTAGCTTGTTAGTACCTACTACTATACTCTATTCACTATGGTCCCGGATTGTCAAAAATGACGTTTTATGGTAGCACTGTTGAATTTCGATTGGTTTTTTTGTTACTACTAGGTTGGCCAACGCAAAACCATAATTTTGAAAATTTGGGTTTTTGTTACCTGGCAACTTTTATTTATCTGTGCTTAAGTGAGTTCGAAATATAACCTATAATTTATAGTTTTGACATTAGTAACTTAATTAATTGTTGCTAGTTACCCATCGCTTGACTTAAAAGTATTAACCATGATATAAAGTAAGGTACTATATTTATACGAGCAAGCTCGTCCGCCATTTTGAGTTACTGAAAGTGGCGGCAAATTCAAATTCTAGTTACTTTCCAAATAGCATACGGTAAGTCGGAAAAACAAGGATCCTGTCATTTAATTTTATCCGTCTTAAAAAATATTGGTTTTTAAACAAATAAAAAGACAGCAGAAAAAATCGAAACGAAAACACTGTTAACTAACACGCACGTGGTTCAAACTAGAGAACATTAATACATTAATAGTACCTTAGTTCAAACAACAGTGAGGAGTGACAGAACTCAATAGAACTGACAGATACAGTTGACAGCATAGAACAACACCTACACACTGTATATAGATTTAAATAATCACACTTGGATGAAGACTGTAATTATAATTAGCATCGTAATGGAATGCACCAAGATTTAAATCAGCATACAGTGTTCGTCTGGATCAAACAGTACGTGCTCCAACGGTTTCTAGTCTTGCTTGGTTGACAGACGACAGAACGCACGGTTATCGGTCAGCGCAGCCAACGGCTTGGCGCTAAAATCCCTGTGACACAAAATCTAGTGGGATAAGCTTGCCTGGTTAATAAAGCACTCTAATATAAAGGATTGTTTTTAATTGGATTTTGACATTGACAATCCGGGACTATAGTGAATCGAGTATATACCATAATAACTTAAATGTGTCAAATTTGTCTTTAAATTTCCATGATAATGAGAAAATTAACATTATAGATGAGGTACCTACCTCATTGTAACTAGAACACCACATCTTAGATCAATGCAGTATTATCTACTCATAAGTGTCCCGCTCAGGCAAATTAATACGATGTTGTTGGAACGCACTCAAAAAAAATTACGGAAAGAATTAATGCTCTTATGAGATTATATGTGAAAATTATTTTCTGAGAAAACTTTTCCAAATTGTTACCTGTCGGTAAATGGGGATCAGAAAAACAATAATTTTTTTCTGTAGCTAACAGTCTCAAAAGTCTGTTGTATTACTAAAATTACTTAATATAGTACCATTTTTCAGATATTATTCATGGATTTTCTTTAGTACCTACTCATTTAAAAAATGCATGAAGAAGAAATGTAAGTTAACCTACCATACCACATATAAATATATAAAATGAAAGCTCTTGCAATTTAAAAACTTAATTACCTACTTGGCAAAAATTATTTATTGCTAAAATAACTCACACCGTGTATTTCTAGTAGATGAAATACATTTTTAAGTATTACTTGAATGCTTGAAACGTTTGATTCAAAGTAAAAGGTTTTGAGTTGATAAGTTAAATAAAAGAAGAAAACATTTTATGGCATATAGTGCACATACATACATAATCTTTAGTCTCATTTGCCTTTTGGTGTCAAGGATCTTTCACATTATAAAATATCTTAAGTTGAAATTGAAATATCTCAGGTCTTGAGGATCTAATAACCACCATGCAATAGTCCATGTCACAGACAGATATATAGTCCATTTACTTGACATCTGTACTGTCAAACTGACATTATGTTGGCACCACTGCTATTTTTCACATTTTAACAATTAAATTACTGTACAGTCTAATAAAAAACACATTATTTTTGAGATATAGTCAAGAATTTTTTTTAAAAATTGACACTGACAGTGCAGATGTCAAGTAAATGGACTATATGTACATAGGTACCTAAATCTGCTTTATTTAATAAGCAAATATTGTTAGGAAATGTTCAGAAGAGACCTTAATATTCTAATATTTTTTTACACAGATGTATCAGAAACTTTAATGGCCCACGTCATTGAACTACCATATGAAGGAGACGATATAAGCATGTACATCCTTTTGCCACCATTTTCAAAGGAGGATGGCATTGAAACTGTTCTGAAAAGACTGACTCTTGAAAACTTTGTAAGTGTGGTAAACGGATCCCTTTTGCCTCGTCAAGTCCAAGTCTCTCTTCCGAAGTTTAGTCTGGAACACACAATCGAGCTTGTCCCGGTAAGCAATTTTTATTTTTACTGTTTCACATTTCATTTGTACAGCACAATAGTTTAAAAATAATTTTAATAATGATATGTAATATAAGTAACTACATATAACCAGTTTTGTATATATAATCTAGAGGTGCTTTAAATTATCTTTTAGACCTGTTTTAGAAAATAATTTTTTATAGTTTGCACAATTTTATAACTTACTCATCATTGCTTAGAAATTTGCATTCTTGTTACTCACTAATTATAAGGGTGTTGGTATTAGTTAACAACTATAACTTTCGTATCAGATTCTTGAGTATCTGGGTGTTGGAAATCTGTTTCAACGAGATGCAGACTTTTCTGTATTAACTGGAACACGAGACTTGTCAGTCGGTGCAGGTATACATAAGGCAAAAATTGAAGTAACAGAAGAAGGAACGAAAGCTGCAGCTGCCACTGCTATATTTTCTTGGAGAATGATGACTGACGAAAATGAACAGCCTGTCGAATTTAAATGTGACCGACCATTTATCTATGTTATTTATAATAAAAAAATGCACACGGTTTTATTTATTGGAATTTATAGGCGGCCTACTTAAAACAGCAAGTAGGGGAACAAAATCAATTAATTACTTGTTAATCGTAATTAGTAACGTTTTTTACTTTCATATTGATTTGTAGCAAAAATCGCTATGATGTGTTTTAAATAAAGGTTAGAAAATCAGAAAGGATTATATATTATATAAAAAATGTTAAGCTTCAGCAATGCCAGCTGATGCGACAGCTGCAATGAATGTTGGTTATTGTGATTTTTATGAATTTCGTTTAGATCTAAGTTTTGTTATTATTTATTAAATAATAATGATGAAGTAGGTAAACATTGATTATTTAGAATCACTGTATATAGTGTACATTACTATTTTTGTTGTAATAAAATATGTCCTTTATTATTTGTGGTGTTGGATTAATAGATATTGCATTTTCCTAAATTTTGTTTCGGTAAGTATTGCTGACATGGTGATGGGACCCTGTAATTCTAGTTTAATTGTTACTAAAGTGCAAATGTTTATATATTATATACAAATATACCTGTAACCTTTGTAGGTATTGGAAAAAATTGGTGTAGGTGATCTGTTCACTGCATCATCAGATCTGTCGGGATTAACTGGCAATAATGACGTGGATCTTGGAGGTGCAATACACAAAGCAAAAATAGAAGTTACAGAGGAAGGCACCCGAGCTGCAGCTGCTACTACTCTTTTCACTTTTAGATCAAGCAGACCTTTAGAACCAGCACAGTTTAAATGCAATCATCCATTCATATACCTTATTTTTGACAAAACAAATCAATCTGTACTCTTCACAGGAGTATTCAGAAGACCTTACTGATGATAAAATTTAGAATTTTTTATTTATAAACTAGATTTGTTATTAAGTTATAAATGAATAGAATTAGTATCGAAGTATTTATGTACATTTAATTTTAAAAAAGGCATCGATCATTACAATTAAAGAAAATTACCCACACGGCTCTTTCTTTGGCATAAGTTATAATGCATAGCGCCCCACTATAATAGTAATAGTCATTGTTTTCATATATGGGTAATTATTTCAAAGTAATCATTTCTAAATATAGAATTTAAAAAAAAACTAATATGCATTAAGAGTGCTAAAAATAATGTAGGTAGCTTCATTATGTATTAAAGTGTCGAGCCCATATGAAGATCATACAAGATTCTTAGTTATTTGTACATTTTTTATTTATTTTTAACAAAGGTGTTCCAGAGGAATGATTTAATAAGACAGAGGAATGACAAAAGTTCCTTTTATTCATATATTGAAGACAACACTCAACATTTTTAAACAAATTTTCATGTGTAACAAAAGGTTTTTTAAAAATATAAAAATTAAACACTAGAAAATATAAAAACTAAATACTGTTAATGTCAAAAATATTAATTTCTTATTATTGTTCATATACGTCAATGTTTCTCTTAAACTGGTATAATATCTTGGTACCTCGTTGTAATATTTTAGGTAGTGGTAAAATTTCTACTATTTGTTCATACCTGACATACGATATGTCGTATTCATCGGGTTTAAAAGTTTGGTTATCATTATTAGCGTCGCAAATTCTGAGGTACATAACTCTTACCTCGCCATCTTTTTCCAACTCGCTTTGAGTGACAGCAACATATCGGTAGCTGGATCGTTTCGTTTTAAGCTCAACCAGCAAATATACCCCTACCTTAATATTGCTAGGTGTCAATTCTTCATTACTTTCTGTTCTGGGACATTCACTTGGGCCTGCCTCTTCCTCGTCTGAATATACATCACTGTAACGAAGCTTTTCGTGAGGACGATTTATGTTTACCGGAAAGAGTATATTATTTTCAAAATGTTTATCAGTTAAATGGTCAAACATGTATTTTAGAGATCCAAGATGATAATTCGAATGATTAACCCCAAAAGAACTTAAAGAACTAAAATTTAATTTAACGAAATTTTGTGTAAATGGCTCATTTTTCACCTGGTGGACTTTCATCGTTCCAACAAAGTTTTGAATTTTGCCTTTGCCCGTTTGCTCAGCCATGTTGTTTATTTCTCCAGGCTTAATAGTAAAATACGTGATGCCTTTTACGTTTTCATTGAGCACCTTTTCTAGCAATTTTAGAGAAGCTACGTCGTTTCCTTCTGCCACCAATCTGTCAGCAGTTCTTTTTGTCACACCTCCTACGCCATCCGGAGCACCTTTACCATGTCCAGCCTCCTGGTAATGCCAAGTAAATGATTTAATTTTTGGATAGAAACTTTTAAGCCTAACCGCTAAAAAATAAAACATGGTTTTGTTCCGGTATTGCGTCGCTGGACTGTCGCTAACGAAATGTAAATTATCCACATCATAATTTTTGTCGATGAAGGACAAAATAGGTTGCAAATGGGCCCAGATTGCCGGGACATTATGCTGAAGGTTTTCTGATAAGGTGCCGAAACATTGTTTCTTAAGAATGTCGCCAGTTTTTGTATAAAGCACAACAGTATGTAGCGTAATCTGTTGTCGCGAGCCGCCAAAATGAAAGGCCTGGATTTCTTGTGAGTACTTTAGATTGTAATTTTCACTAAAATCCATGTGCAGCAAAGCTTCATTTTTTTGTAAATTGAGCTTTATTTCTTTAATTGCTTTGAACTGATGAAGAGCTCTTCCCCTGTGCAGGAGATATTTAATTATGTTAGTTTCAAACTCTGCCACAATAAGGGCATTGGTACATAATATTTTTTCCTTAGTAGTTTTCACAACGATTTTCTGCTTTTGGTTCTTTTTATCAACGTAGCTTTCTTTTTTTAATATCCATTTGAAAAAGTACTCCTCAGTAGAAGGATCATAAGACAAATAATTAACTTTTTTTGGTGCACATTCATTGCACTCTCTAAGAAGACATTTTTCTGTATGGTTTTCACAACAATAAGACTGTATAATATCACTCGCAGTTATTTTATTTAAGATGCCCGCTCTACAAAGACTCTGTATAAGCAATTCCATATTTAGACATGTTGTGCAACCACAAGTGTCTCTTGCTGAAACCTTTCTGGAAACTATGTAAAAAGGTTTATTTTTACACCAGAAACTGAAACTCACACTCATATTTGGATGAAGTTTTAAAAATTTTCTGTGTAAATTTTTCAAGGAATCGTTAAGATATCTTTTTTGCTTTATAATACCATTTTTTGAACGATAATCCTTTTTGCCTGGACATAATCTGCTATTTAGGTCGGATTCTAAAAATCTCCAAATGGCATTTCTCATTCTATTAGCTGCTATTAGTCTGATTCTTAGTGTAGATCTAGCATATTCTTTAATACGACTACCCTTTATAATTTTTCGTACGTTATTTGTAATATGATACTTCTTTATCACTTTTCCGGTTATCACTTTTCTGAACGCTCGTTTCTCTTTATCACTTCCCAGCTGACTATAATTTTCTTTCAATTGATCTTCCATTGCTTCGGCAAATAATAGTCTTTTAACCACTTCAGGGTTCCGATTTTCGTTTGAAAGTATCTCATTTACTCTCGTGCCGGGAGTAGGTGGACCGCTATTTTTATTTCCTTTCTGTCTTCGTAATCGGTGGTATCTGGACTTATATTTCATAACCTTTTTCTGTAGTTTTTTTATCAGTTCATCTTTTTTCTTAGATTCTCGATATCTCGCTTTTCTGTTTTTTGCTGCTCTTCGCTTTCCTGACGTATTTTGTGGCGTCTCTTCTAGTTGAACTTCTTGTCTTAATTCTTCTTCATCTGAAATAACAGGAGTAGACGGTGGTGTATTTTGAAGGAGTATTTCATATTCTCTGCTAATATGTTTCTTCTTTAGCCGATGATTTTTAGAGTTGATTCGCCACTGCCTTCTTTTCATGCGTTGTTCTCGTGTATTTAATTTTCCTATAGATCTAATAATTTTCTTTTCTTTTTTTCTTAAGTACTGTGTTCTTTCTTTTTCTTGTAACTTTTTCTTACCTTGGGGGTCTTGTTTAAGTTTATCGTAACGCCTTTTCTCGGCTTCTCTTTTTTTTCGCAGCCTTTCCTCTCTGGACATCGGCATGTTGAACTAGAAATAATTAATGTGACAGACTAAAGGATTCGTTTAGGGTCGACATTTCAGAAAAATAAAGTAAAAAAGCAACTATCGAATGCATTTCGTGAATAGTTTTGGCGCAATATTATTTCTAAGCAATTAAATACCATTATCGTCATTCCTCTGGTTTAGACGTCATTCCTCTGACTCTAAGACTGCCAGAGGAATGAGGCCAGAGGAATGACTATTTTTACATTATTTTACTAATACTACTAACTGTTGCACATTTCTAACCTCAAAATTTGCCGGTGCATATATTTACGGATGTTTCATTGTTGTTTATACGTTTTACAATAAATTCATTTTTTAAACTAAGTTTAGTGCTTACCAGAGTAATGATGATGCTGAATGTGACACTTTAACTTTATTCACCATTTACGTAAACACCTTGAAAACAAAATAAAAATGACTTGTCAATTTTTATTGCGCCAACTAAGAACAAAGAAAAGGCACTGTTCACATTATACACCAAGGTCCGTAAATATAGCAAGCTTTGAAATATAGGTCATCCCATGCATTTCCACTATGGAGTGGGAACCAAAATGGCGCCAATGGCGGGAAATTTAAATCTTGTAGTGGTGTTTTAGAATCAGTCAGTTGTTTGTTCGTTGGAGGTTAGGATTGCAATTGCACCTTTGTTGAGTTTCCGTTCATTTATATCCGTGTTTCTGCATGTGTTAGAAAAACAGTATTTTTTAAGACTACATTTTCCTGATCCCGGTGTGATACGGTAAGTAAACTATCATTATAATATACCTCACTAAAAGAGGTTATTTATAGGTTATCGGCAAGGATGTCCCCATTTAGCGTGCTACAAGTGGTACCGTTTTAATTGAGATGTCTAATTTACTATTTTGTGCTGATTCCGTCGTGATATTGCAAGTTAATAGGGCCGGCTAATGAACGTTTCACTAAACCTGACGATTATTTTCATATTGATTTAGTTCAAAATGTTTCTAGAACACAGAAGATACAACTATAATATCTATTGGGCACTAGCAAACTTTTCTGTTATTACTCAGTCTGGTGAATGTTATCGTTTAGTTATTGTTTTGTGGTTATCGTATTTGGAATAGATAGATGTATAATAAGGAAAAACTCTTACCTCACACACTTTTAAATATTTTGTTGGCTCGCATTGATCGCGACCACAATTTTTAACCCAAATTTCTCGCCTTTTTTGGTCAGCGGGGAAACGAAATAAGCGAAAACCATGTCTTGAGTGGTTAGTGCAGTTCAAACATGCACAGCCTGGCATTTTGAAATCAGATAACCTCAAATACACACAAGCGATGACGTTTGTCAGTCTAATTGTCAGTGGGCACCAAAATGTCGTTGTTGGGATGACCTATATTTCTAAGCATACTATGAATATATTTACAGACCTTGATTATACACAGACCATTGGATCCATCTAGTGGCTAATAATAAATTCATAAAAGTGCTCCAGAGGAATGACTACATAAGTTGGAGACACAACTTATTATTTTTTTTAAATGTTTTGTTTTAAAGGATTTTTTTTAAAAGTTACTATTTGTTAATTTAATACCTAATTATGAATAAATAATCAATAAAATAACTGAAACGTTCACAGTACCATTTTTATTTCATCAAGATAATGTTTAAGAATCATTGGTTACGCGCCAGAGGAATGATGTTTAACATGTTTGAAAATAAAAAATAAATAGCGAACATATTTTTTAAACAGTTTTAAAAGAAGGCATAATTACAACCTTAATTTCTGATTAGACCTGCAGAAAGAGAAATGATTGACATTCTTAATTTTCTTGATAATTAGTGGTACGTCCAAAATGATCATTTTGAAATATTTACCCATATAAAAACAACGGTACCTAGGTATTATACTGTTTGTGTTTATTATTTATTTATAGTTTATTTTTATTTCATTTTAGAGTATTATTCTTTCTGCTAATAATTATACAATTACTAGAACATTTATATTTAATTCTGTTGTTGCACTAATTTTGAGAAAACTAGAATTTAAAGGCTCAGATGTTTTGTAATAATATAGTGTGCAACTAGTACGAAAAGTGATATATTCTCGGCTAACTGTGGAAGTTGCTGCCAAGGAAAAGCAACCCCAGGAGGCTAGAAGTTTACTTTTCCTATGTGTTGCACATACTTTTTTTCCGATCAGAATAAACCCAAAAATTAGTAAGCTAGGTTACGTTACATTATATCTTTGCTGGCCTAGGCCGAGAAAACCCCTTTATCCACAACCATATATGTAATAAGGTTATTACTAAGGTCTAGACAGATTTCATGATAAGCATTTTCAAACAAATAGTACTCAGTGATGTACGCTGAATATTTTTGAGAAAATCAAAATTTAGTAAAAATTGTTGTCACTAATATTAACTGTTTTTTGACTTGTTAATGTCTAGAGTGATTGTAATAAATACGAGTGCTTTATTGCTTTATATCAAAAATATTTGCAGTCTTTTTATCAAAATAACTATTAAAATTGCTCCACGTTGCTTGCGTGTAATAGTTAATAGTGCATAAGTAATGGAATCATTATTCTTCCCTCATTGTATTGCTATTTATATTTATTTTGTGAGACCCCTACTGATAATAAAACCCCACTTGCTCGCCTCTTAATTATTATTAACCTAGTTTAAAAAGTCAGCATAACTACATGTGATGCAGCAGATCAAGTTATGGCATGATTACTCTAATACTATACAATGATTGTCATACGGTGCTTTGTCAACTGCCCAGCTGCAAATTTTGCTCAGATTCTGCAGAGATATCCAAATTTTATAAAACTGTTGTAAGTTTACATAATGCTTTACACTTCATAAATCAAATTTGAGTTAGACAACCGTTCAGTTTTGTGAATTTATTGTGTTATCATTAAATCTGTCCGGACCCTTATTACAGACTCCTAAGAAGTTTGAAAATTGTTATTATTAACTTTTATTTTCCGATCGCCGTCATGTCATTTGATTAATAATGTCAGTTTTGAAGAACTATCAATAAGAGAATCCAATTTTTCCAACTCTTGCTTAGAATAAAATGTTTGTGAACAAAATAGTATACATACCTTGGTGAAAGTTTTGATTAAACAGTTTCCACCTCAGTACTTAATGTACTATTTCGGCCTAGGCCGAAAAGTTATTGCCGGACTGTTATTTCTTGTCTTCGTAGCAATGAATTCATTTGTGTACTGCTACTGTTTGTCACCTAGCAACGATGTGACTGGAATCGTACTCTTTGCCCGAAAATACATCAAAAAAGCATAATTTTTCCCCTTCGGAGAAAAACAATTTTGCTCTCATTGATTTACTTCAATACATGATGAGGCAGCACTTACATTATTTACATATATTTTGATGCCATACGCTACAGCAAAGAATAATATATTATGATACGAGTTTTGTAAGAAGCATTTTGTAGCAGATAAAGCAGCTAAAGGAGTAAGTGCGACAAAATGTCTTATAAACGAGTAATCATTTATCATACATTATTTTATATACTTTGCCACTTTTTTAAACAAAAAATAAAATTTCAAATCTAGGGAATTTCGCGGAAGTTGGCAACATTTGTGCGGTGCAATAAAGGCGGCTATTCACAGTTTGATATGTACACGGAGCAAAGGTCTTATGATTGTCAACGTTAAAAAAAAAACTCTGTTTTTAGTATTTTTGTTATAGCATCGATTTTTGTCTATTACGAAACGCAAACTTGTATCGTTATAGCCTCATTACGAACGCAAAGTAGATAACAGTAATTTACGATTCAAGTAACGTTATCAAGCTTTTTACATTACGAGAGAATAGTCTGAATGGACGAGCGAAGTTAGGAGTGAGTTCTTTAAAATTCTCGAGTAATGTAGAAAGCAGATAACGTTACGTATATCGTAACACGGTTAATTTTATCCTAAAATACTAATCTTATTCGAAAAATAGGAAAAAATGTTATTATATTAGTGACACATCAGCGAGACAAATATCTGCTATGGCTGTGGTGGTATCACTCAATACTGTATTGTTGGTAGCACTGTCAGGTTATGTTAAATTCTAGATTAGAAGTTTAAGTTTTGCGTCAGTCTGTGTCATATAACAAACAAAACCTAACCGACTAACATCGAATTAGACATAGATTGACATTGTCACTAACAATACACGTGAGTACTGCCAACATGTGATTAAATGCTAATCAAGTATCGTTATGTTATTTTTCTTAACAACACTAGTGCTGTTAACTGCATCTTAACGTAACTCGTTGCTAAGGAGTTATTATCATAATAACATAATAGGATAAAATAAAGTTTATTATAAAACTGTAATGGGAACCACTGCTCTACAGTTCTGTGTGGTCAATTGTTTTTTAACGGAACATTGTTTTGTCAGCGCACCCGGCTAGGATTTAAGCTTATCTAACGTCGATAAGTTAGTATCCTTGGCTGTTATTGTGGTTTGCAGTTCAATGAACTCGAGAAAAGTAACCTCTGAACTCTGAAGTATACCAAAACACCATTCGTTCAGTTGATTTTTAGTTTCTGTATTATAGGTAGATAGGCAGGTTTCAACCCCAGTTAAAACATTGTCAAAAAAGATGGTCCTCGTTCATCGAAAGTGTTCATAAGATCATCGCTAATCCTCTTCTTTTGTCCTTGAGTTCTTCACACGTCGATCTTTACGAATCATTGCATCGACGCGCAACTTTGTTACATGCGTTCCAGTAGCATCGGTAATCCTAGACGTGGTTCATCTATAATAGAGATGGGCGCGTGACTCAAAAACAGTTGGGTCACGGCGGGTTCCGTCGTGAACGTGAGTAATATTTGAAAATCGGGTCGTGAACGTGAGTGAAAATTTCCAAGGCGTGATTCACATTTCACGTTAAATATTATGTAAATAAAAGACTGCAGGGTGCCCCGCTCCCCCGCTGCCCGACATGTGAAAGATCTAGAGCTGGAGCGGGAGGTCATTGTACTTCTGTGTGGCAGTCTGCAGCGACGGAACTTCGCGCTTGTGTTGTGTTGTGAATGTTGTGTCTACATCTATAGGCGACAAAATAGAACTTACTTTTCGTTCCCCGGACGTAAAAGTACGTTTAAACCCAGGAATTAAAAGTGTTACCTAGCAACATATACTTTCTCGTACTCGTATCAGTAAGAAAAAACGTCAATTCCAATGACAGCTTTTGGTATTCAAAGTAAAGTCTTTGAAGACGGTTGCAAGAAACATTTTTGCGAAAAATCAATATTTATACCTAGTTGTAAGCTATTGTAGTCAATTTTCATTTATTTCCTTTTGTGTATATTATGTATTTTGATTGCAAGAGATCAAGTAAATTATTTGACATGCAAAACATATTTGATTTTAGAGTTTTTAGTTCTGTGGCAGGTTCTTTATTAGTTTTAAATGTGAACATTCTGTTCTATCTGAATTTGATTTTTCAAATAAAAGCTGCGGGTCACGTTGTGAGTGGCGGGTCACACCGTGAACGTGAGTGTTTAAAGCAAGCTTGAAATGTGAGTGACGTGCGTGAATACTCACTCACTCGCCCATCTCTAATCTATAGTATTATGATAATGTATTAATACTTCCGATTTCATGTTATATTGCAAGAACTTGTTGCTTAGTAGGGTTTCCAGTCCCGGGATTCTACCACAAAAACCGAGTCCCGGGACCACACCCAGCCCAGGCGAAGTCCCGGGACCATGTCAAAATACGTGCGTATACTCGATATCAGAGAATTAGGACGGGTATTCACCGGCGTCCGGCGTATTACTCATGCCTCTTGCACATTCTGCATTATTTGCGTTCTGCGTAGGCAGAAGAGGTATTACTTTCGGTAGGCTAGAATTAAACCTGTGTGTTGTTTCAGCTACATTTGC